>CANSZD010001613.1:155000-318844 GCA_947648045.1 Beta corolliflora | reverse complement strand
GGATATCATACCGATAGCTCATCTTCCAAACCTGTTCACTCGTATACCCAAATGAGATTCCGACACCGAGGAAATTGAATGTGAACTCATCTACACACAGGGGGGATGCAAGATGTTGGCTTCATACAGTGAATTTAATAACGATGAATCACGTGGACGCAACTGGAAACATATATAAAACCCATGGAGTCCATTGTAATTAATATTGGTACAGAAAATGTTGTAAAAGAAGTCAAAATAGGTTCATCCCTCTCCCCAACTGAACAGTCTGTTGTTTATTGCATTATTAAAAGAGTATGTAGATGTGTTTGCATGGTCTTATGCTGATATGCCTGGCGTTAATTGGAGAAATTGCAGAACATCGCATTCCGTTTACATCTTGAAAGCAAGCCTGAGCAGCAAAAGCTCCGCCGAATGAAACCAGTGGTTAGTTTGAAAGTGAAAGAAGAAATCCGTGAATAACTTGTTCCCAAATTCATCCAACCTGTAAAACATCCGAGTTGGCCGCCAATATAGTATATACCTAAAAAGGATGGAAGAGTTCCTCGGGTGTGCATCGATTTTCGTGATCGGAAGGTCAGATCACCAAAAAGATCGGGTTTCCTACCCATGTATCAATATCCTCGTGGATAGTACGTCACATGCAATGCTTTCCTTCAGGATGGATTCTCGTATAATCAAATACTCATGGCTCAAGAGGACATGACAAAAACGCCTTATCACCTCCTAGTAAGCACTTTCTGCTACCGAGTTATGCTTTGTCTCAAGAATGAGCCACATATCAAAGGGCTCAACCACTATCTCATGACCTCATCCACGACATTGTGGAGGTCTATGTAAATGACATGATCGTGAAGAGTGAAGATCGTGGAGGGCATATTCCTCGCACTAAGGTCTTTCTTTGAAAGAATCAGAAGACAATCTAAGGCTAAATCCTCAAAAGCGTGTATACTGTGTCACTGTGTGGAAATTGCTTCGGGTTCACTGTTAGTCAAGACGACATTAAAGTGGACTCGGAAAAGGTAAAAGCTATTCAAGAGTTACCTCCTCCAAAACGTAAAAGAAATAAGGGGATTTCACGCATAATTCAATATTTCAAGAAACAGGTCATCTCACAACTTACTACGAGATGCGAAGGTATATTTAAGCCGCTCGGAAAAGGGGCATCCCATGAGTGGAATGAGGAATGTCAGGAAGTTTTCGATCTCCATGAAAGAGTACCTTTCAAATCCACCTATCCTAATGCTGCCTAGAGCAAGAGAACCCCGATTTTGTACCTCACTACCGAAAACGCGCCATGTAGAGCTCTCTTACCCCAATATCAAGAGGGACAACGAAGGAAGTTGCCATATACTATCTCAAAGAAGAAATTCGTGAGTATGAGACAAGATATACCCATTGAAAAAAAGCATGTATCTCCTTGGTCTATGCCACGAAGAAGCTGGAGGCATCACCTTCAAGTTCATACCACTTACCTCGATCTCGAGACCGGATCCTATCAAGTATCTCGTTCGAAAACCCATTCTTAGTGAAACATTGGCAAGATGGCATGTTATGCTTTATGAGTTCGATATTCAATGTATGAGCTAGAAATGCGTTAAAGGAAGAGCTATATCCAAGCCCTAAAGAAGGATCAATGTCAGAGATGAATACGATGATGTATTTCCGACGAGTACTTATTATTCATTGAAAACTTCCACAATGGTGCATGTATTGTGATGGAGCTTCTATTAGGAGAGGTAATAGAGCGGGGTTTTGTTAGTAGATCCCGATGGAGTCCATATCCCGTTTTTCGCTCAGTCGGATTTCCCAACAACAAATAATACAAATAAGTATAAAGCCCGTATATATGGTGTAAAAGCCGCTTTTGGTAGCGTGGCAAGACATCTCCTCAGGTGGAGACTCTAATCCCATCATATCTCAAACAATAGGAATGTGGAGAGTTAGAGATGAGAGACTTTAGCTCTACACAGAGTACCTTCAAGAGTCGACCTCTTATTTCGATGATATCGGGCTTTCAAACATCTTCCTCGGGAACAAAATAGTTTCATTGATGCTTTAGCCAATCTTGCCGTTAATTTGACATGGGAAAACGGTACAAAAATCCTCTGATTTCAATTGAAGAAAGGAAGGGGTCAATGAAGTGATGGTAGCACAAATTATCTCCACACTGTGTCCAACAAGATGATGATGATGTCCGGTACAAGGATATCAAGACTTCTCCGAAACTATGCAATATCCAAGAGGAAGTGGCAAGAAGGATCATATAGTTATCGAAGACTAGCCGCTCATTTCCTTATACTAAAAAGGCGACTATATCACAAAGGGTTTGATGATGCTCTACAACTCGCAAGAATGATAGTGAAAAGCAAGCTATCATGGAAGAAGTTCATGGGGGTGAATGTGACCCCATATGAACAGAAGAATGCTGGCTCGTAAAATTTTGCGAAAGGGTTTTTATTGGAGTACTCTAAAAGGTGATTGCATCGCTTGTCAAGGGCTGTCGCAAGCAATGTCAAATATATGCTAATCTCAATTATATGCCACTCGTGTCACTACATAATATGATTTCTCGCTGGCCATTTTCAAGTTGGGGCATAGACATAATCGGACAAATTAATCCAAAGGGTTCAAATGGGAATCAATATATTCTCGTAGTAATTGATTACTTTTCGAAGTGGGTTGAAGGTGGCATCCTTTAAAGCTAGGGGCAAAAGCAAGTCTCGAAATTTGTGATTAATAAAATTATCTACGTCGGTATGGCATACCTTTGAAATCATCTCCGATAATGGATCATAATTTGAGGGTCATCAAGACAACTCTCGCAAAATACGCAATCAAGCATCATCCCTCACCTTATCGTCCCCAAACTAATGGAGCGGTGGAAGCAGTCAATAAGACAATTAAGACTATTGTTGCCAAGATGACTCGAGAAGACTAGGAATGGCATGACAAACTACCATATGCCCTTTGGGATATAGGGAATATCATTAGGACTCCAACAGCACTAACCCCGTATTCTTTGGTTTATGGGATGGAGCCAAATCCTACCAGTTGAGGTGGGAGATACATCTCTCGTGGTCATAACAGTAAGAGTAAACTCGTAAGACCAATGGTATAAAACTCGTTAAGGATGAGCTTGCATTTGCAGGAGCGCCTGCCATTAGCTTTGCATAACATTCAACTCTACAGCCGGAGAATTGCCTAGTGGCATTTAACAAAAATGGTTCGAGATAGAGACATTCAAGAAGGTGATCTAGTTTTAAAGGAAAATAGAGTCCATTGTGATCCTCGGGAAAATTCAAGCCCTAATCGGCTGGGGGTCATTCCTAGTCAAGCATGTCACCACTACTGAGCAAGAAAAACTAATGGATTTTTGATGGGAATGAGTCTCACCCATTTCCACTAATCTCGATCGCAGTTGAAGAAATATCACGCTTAGGCATCCAAGTAATTATAATGGTCAAGTAACCAAGCAGTTTGTGGATTTTGTATCCTATATGTTTATTCTTAATAAAACATGCCATGTGTTTGAAGATATTCATAGAGTGTGCGCAAAAAAAAACGAAAAAGAAAAAAAGAGAAAAAGAAAAATGATGAAGCATGCATGGATGTTTGTTTTTTTTAATGTTTTATATATTATGCTTTCATGTGTCATATGATTGATTAATAATAGTTTGCATGTCACATTCAATATTAAAGTATGCACGTGTTTAGAATTGTGTTCACATTGAATTTCTCACAAGAAGATAATTCCCACAAACATATAATTTTTATTCATCCTAACCGGGGTACTTCATTTCGTCTCTATCTCCTACCGAACTTAAAAAAACAACATAGAAAATAAACATGATATTTCTCTCAAACCCTTCTCCTCTTCATGGTAGCCCCGTCAGATCCATTGTCTTGACCAATATCAGCCAGAAGCCATTGAAGGTAATCATCATCAATCAGTGGAAAGGAAGGTTTAGGTAGTGTTGATATAGTTTTACCTTCCTGCCATATAGTGGGGATTCTTTGGATACTACTAATATCAGCCTCATAAGTAGTACAAGATGGAAGAGTCTGGAGGACAGGAATGTGTTGTTGCCTTCAACCAATTTACCTTAGACACCTCCATGGAAGGTAGAAAGTGACTCAGTAAAGCCCCGGTAATTGTACACCTCTACGACCAGAATTGCAATATACAATTGCACTAATGCCAAGGTGGTTTGTGACCCACTTTATGTCTTGTTGTAGGAAGTAATCCTCCCACCCACCGTTTTTACTAAGTTGATAGAAGAAAGGATGAAAGCCTCTTTCTCGGATATGATTAGTCTTGTAAGCAAGATTCCCATGAGGTTTCATAAGAGAAAATTTTTCCAATAACCACAAGTGAAGGGCTAATGGACATCCCTTCATAAAGCTTTGAGGGTTTCTTTTGAGTTCATCTAAATCAAGAAACACTTCCCCAAAATAAGCAAATCCAAGACGACCCCCACTAACAATTTGAGGAATGAGTGAAATACACCTGACATGGCATGTGTTTAAAGACCATTTAGTGAGGGTACTTCCCAAAATCATAAGAATGCAAGCATTTTCTCTAGCAATCCTATAGCCGGCGTTGTTAGAGAATTGCCAAGCACCAAATTGAAAGGTCGATAACAAATTAAGAAGAAGTACCTCACCATACCGTAGGTAGTTTCCATTAAGGTTTTCGGGAAGGTATAAAATTATTGATAAATCTCTCCGAGATTCTTGTAGAGACCTAGGTGTAATAACTGGACCATTGGAGGGTAAGCCCATAATTCCCTCGACCTCTTCAACAAGAGGCACAATCTCTCGAACTCCAAAGCAAAGACATGACGAGTTTCGTCCCAAAATTGGGAAGCAAAGATGAATCATTTCATAACAAATAGAAAGAGAAAGCAAAGGCATAAGAGCCTTAGTAAAACGGGAAGAAGAAGAAGACTCCGCCTGGTTGCTCCAAATTCTTGGTGATCCCCGAGAGTTGTTTTTTATTACCATTCCACATTTCATTAGTATCTTCATAACTAGAAGCCTTTTTTTTGTGAAAGAAGAAAAGCTAGAGAAGATTTTGGAGTAGTGAAGATGGTGCATTTGGAAATGAAGAACCATGCCCTTTTATAGATGGAAGAAAGATGATCATCCATGATTCATGCCATGGATAATAGGATTGAGTATTGTCCATAGGGTAATAAGGAGCATCCCTAACAATGGTTAATGACCAAGCATTTGTGGTATGTCATTTTTTGGTAAAGCTAAACATCGATAAACAAATATCAATGATGAATCAAGAACATTGATACAATCTTTTTTTCTAATAATCATCCAAAATAATGACCTTGATCAATCTATTTTATATAGTGATCATCATTTTCCGATAAAGCGAATAACCATTATGCATGAAAAATTCCTGAAAGATTATTGAAAAACAGATAAAAATTTTGCCATATGATGATTGGTCCACCGTAGTTTATCTAGAGGGTAATAACCTTTGGTCAACCCTTTAGGCGACATGACCTGACAATGCATCATTTTAAGGTGACATGACCTAACAATGTCCTAATTTAAGGTGACATGATAACACATGGAGTCAAAAAAGTGAATGATGGTGACTTGATAACTTATTTGTCATCAATACAATGAAAACCCGTGATAAAAACCGGAGTCATATTGTTGATTGTCTGAGTCTCTCGCATTAATAAAAGACAAATTCATAAGACAAAAAATATCTAAGACGACAATAAAGTCGCGTTTTCAAATTTTTGAAAATTAATTGGGATTTTCTATCTAAGATGACAATAAAGTCGCGTTTTCAAATTTTAGAAAATTTATTGGGATTTTCTATCTAAGACGGTAATAGAGTCGCGTTTTCAAATTTTAGAAAAATAATTGGGATTTTCTATCTAAGACGACGTTAAAGTCGCATTTTTAAATTTTAGAAAATTAATTGGGATTTTCTATCTAAGACGACGTTAAACTCGCATTTTCAAATTTTAGAAAATTAATTGGGATTTTCTATCTAAGACAACGATAAAGTCGCATTTTCAATTTTAGAAAATTAATTGGGATTTTCTATCTAAGACGACGATAAAGTCGCATTTTCAATTTTAGAAAATTATTTGGGATTTTCTACTAAAAGCGTCATCAGAAGTCGCAAATCATGTTTTCAAAAGAGTATTGATGATAACTATTTTCTATGGAGAATATGTTGTCTCAAAAGAAATTTTTCACAAAATTTTGTGTCTTTTCAAACATTGGTCATCATTTCATCCAAAATTCGACCAATGTGGGGCATTCTCAGACACCAAATTTTGAACCCCTTTTTCGTATTAAATTTTAAAATAATGATTTTGAAAGGAAATAAAAATAACGAAAACGTCAAGTATTGAGGAGCACGCTCCCCGTCAAAAGCATGTTCGTCCCGGAGCGCGAGTTTCAATGCATCGTATGGTTTTCCTTTTTTCGTTTTTAGTCATACAATTCCGCTTAGAAATATAATTTTCCGTAAGTCGTAGTCAATAACTACAACCACCGGTGTAATAAAATGATTTGTAGTATAATCATACTCGTCTTTACTAATTTGACGAGTTTTCGTTAATTGTTTTAAGTTAGTTTTTCGAAAAACAAAAAAACAAGTCGCAATTAGGCGCCGGAATTTTAATCGTCTCCCAAAACCGGTAGTAATCAGTTTTCATGATGGTCAAGTCATTGTTCATTGGATAAAGAATAAGAATATATTCTTTAACCACCAATCACATCCTTTTATCCATTAGTTAAAGAATAAGAATCATGAAAAAGAATAAGAATAAGAATCAAATCCAAAGTGTAAGAGCCAAGAATCCGATTTTCTTTCGGAAGATTCGAACTGTGCGCCTGGCACATGATCATGCGCCCAGCGCACAACAGCTTCCTGCGCCAGACGCAGGCCAGTGCGCCTAGCGCATCGTGCTGTGTCTAGTGCAGGCTCTTGCGCTGCGTGCAAGTGCCCAGTAAGCTTTTTTCCTTCACGTTTTTCGATGCATTTCTACGTATTAGGATGTGTTTAGGACAAGCTGAAATTCAGATTTTGCCTCATTAGTGTAAAAATCAAAATCAAATCTAAAGAGAATAAGAATATTGGTATTTCCAATGATTTTGATGATGTAGGAAGATTTGAGAGAATTTAGGGATGTCATTAAGGTGATGTCATTGGTGTGATGTCATTAAGATAATTTGGGATGATAAAAATCGGATTTTTGGGTGAAAAATCTGATTTTCTACCATCGTCAAACCCTAATTCATCCCCTCATTTCCCTATAAATACCCCTTTTTTTTTACTTCAAACACAACAACTTAACTCCACAACTTCTCACAACTAATCTTGTAGGATTATAAGTACTATAAGCGGAATTGTATGAATCATATTCATAAGCACAAAAAACAGGATCTCATGCATATACAATCAAGGATCACATAAAAGTTTTAGAATTAACCTTTGATGCATGATTTCCACAAAGCTCTTCGAGATCCGGAGATAGAACCGCAACTGAGATTCCTCTACTTGGATCACCAATCCAGATCAACACTCCACCAATGCTAGTTGGAAGGAAGAAGGTCTCTTCTGTTTCTTGGAGTAAAGTTACGTGACTTTTGGAGAGAGAGAGAAAGAGGAGAAAGAAAATAATGAGAGAAAACTGACTGCATTATTTTCTAATTCCCCCACCTAATTATAGGAACAAATTAGGTTAGGAATCCTCTCCCTTTACTCCTCTTTGGCCGGCCACCCCTAGAGTTCTTCATGGGCTCTAGGTCTTTCTTTTGTTGACCTAGATTGTTTAAGTGTGACCTTGTAGGATCCATTTAATTGGGCTTCGGGTTTATTATTTACTAACTCGAAGTTCTATAGCATTCTCTAGCAAGACGTATAGACGACCCAATTTAATGAATTTATTATCTCCACAATATGATCCATGTTATATTTAGTAATTGCATTAAAGTCGAGGACATAATTCCTTCAATCTCCCACTTGTCCGAGACGAGTGTGCAACATTCAAATTCCTTAAGTCTCTCAGTGTCTAATTTGATAGTATGACCATATTTCTATGTCATCCATACCAATCTTCAAATTAATCCTTGAAATCCGAGTTCGAATTGACAAACAAATTATCATCATATAATCCATTTGAGCACGACCATGCATTTTTCAATTTTCACTCTCCAAGGGGCCAAGACACCCATCCTATCTCATATAGGAGGACTTTTCAATCTTGTGGCAGCCAAAACTCCCACTCAACTTTTAGCACAACCCGAATGCTGCCTTTATAGTCACGTTTTACGGCATGACGTTTGACAACATCAAAATTATACCAATCGTTAAGCCAAGTAGTGTTCCACTCATGTCTTAGGAATCCACTAATATAATTATGAAGTTATAGAAACTTCTAAGTAGGTTTGTTCGATCATGTATCAACTATACATATCCATATGATTGACTAAACATCTCCATGTTCCCATATCCCATGAAACGGCGCTATCAATCAATCTTATATGCTAATCCTTTAATAAGTCATTTATGTCCAATTTAATGACTTAGATTAGGAACTCTAATATTCTATGAATTCAGTTCACTTATGGTGTTTCATTCATCAAATCACATATTTGACAAAACCATTGAATTCAAGATATATTTTGGACATTTTATTTAATACCCAACCAAAATTAAATAAGACAAAAAATTTATTTCACATAAAACATAAAATAGCAAAACCATGTCTCTACCTTGTAACAAGTTTCTCTAAACCTAGTACAATCTAAAGCCACTCTAACATTTGCTTCAAGTCTATAGCCCTAGCGTGACACTCATACTTGGGTTGAGGTAGTGGTTTAGTTAGCGGATCAGCCACATTCTCATCCGTGTGAACTTTGCAGATTCTGACATCCTTCTTGTTAACTATCTCCCGAATAAGGTGATATTTCCTCATTACATGCTTGGATTTGTTATGTGATCTTGGTTCTTTTGCTTGTCCAATAGCACCATTGTTATCACAGAACAACTCAATCCCCTCCAGAGCACTAGGTATGATATCTAGCTCTGTCAAGAATTTCTTTATCCAAATTGCTTCCTTAGCTGCTTCAACCACTGCTAAATATTCTGCTACTGTCGTAGAGTCTGCTACAGTGCTTTGCTTTGAGCTCTTCCAACTCACTGCTCCTCCATTTAGACAAAAGACGTACCCTGACTGAGAGCGGTAATCATCTCTATCGGTTTGGAAGCTCGCATCAGTATAACCTTTAACAACCATCTTACTTTCACCTCCATAGACTAAGAACATGCCTTTAGTTCTTCTCAAGTACTTAAGGATGCTCTTAGCCGCAATCCAAATGTGCTTCTCCTGGATTTGCTTGGAACCCGCTACACATGCTTAAGTCATATACAACATCCGGTCAAGTACTTATCATAGCATACATGATAGATCTTATAGCCGAAGCATAAGATATGCTACTCATTCGCTTTAACTCATCAGACTCAGTCGGGCACTGACTCTTGCTAAGCGATATGCCATGTGACATGGGAATGAATCCTCTCTTCGAGTTTTCCATGTTGAACCTTGCAAGAACTTTATCAATATAAGCTAAGTTTCTTGACTTAGTCCAATCATCCTTCGAGATCTATCTCTATGGATTTTTATTCCCAGTATGTACTCAGCCTCTCTAAGGTCCTTCATGGAGAAACAACTTTACAACCATTCCTTGACTGACTCAAGCATTGGTATGTCATTTCCCATGAGTAGTATGTCATCTACATACAAAACCAAGAAGACTAAGCTGCTCCCACTAAACTTCTTGTAGACACAAGATTCTTCTTCGCTTTTAAGGAAACCAAATTGTTTGATTGACTCATCAAACTGAAGATTCCAGCTCCGAGATACCTGCTTCAATGCATAAATGGATCTCTGAAGCTTGCAAACCCTTTTAGGATTTTCTGGATCCTCAAAACCCTTAGGTTGTGTCATATACACATCCTCATTCAAGAACTCATTCAAGAATGCGGTTTTGACATACATTTGCCAAATTTCATAATCGTAAAATGCAGCAATCGCTTAAAGTATCTGAATCGACTTAAGCATTGCTACTGGAGAAAAGGTCTCATCATAGTTTATACCATGAATTTGTCTGAATCCTTTTGCAACCAATCTTGCTTTATAGACATAGACATTTCCATCTTTGTCTGTTTTCAATTTGAACACCCACTTGCATCTAATAGGGTTAACCCCATCAGGCAAGTCGACCAGGGTCCAAACTTTATTCTCAAACATGGAGTCTAACTCGGATTTCATGGCCTCAAGCCATTTCTCTGAGTCTGGGCTCGTCAAAGCTTGTTTGTAGGTAGTAGGTTCTGAATTCTCCAAAATCATAATTTCAGAGTTTTCAGTTAACAAGAATTCAACCAACCTCTTGTTTGGAATCCTTGGTCTACTTGACCTACGCGGGGCCTGAGCATCAAGAGAAATGTTCTCTTCAACTTCTTGAAGATCTTCGCTTGAATTAGATTCAAGTGGGACGGTAGGAGGTTCACGCGTTGAATACGTCATCTCCTGAACTTGACTTTCGTCTTGTCGGGCCGTCTCTGACATGGTGTGAACCACGTCCAGTTGTTGCTCATCTCGAATTTCTTCGAGAATTATTTTACTCCCACTTGTCTTTCTGGAAACAAATTCCTTTTCAAGAAAGACACCATCACGAGCAACAAACACTTTGTTCTCTTAATGGTTATAGAAGTAATAACCCCTTGTCTCTTTTGGGTATCCCACAAAGAGACATTTATCTGACTTGGGTGCAAGTTTGTCTCATAGTAAACATTTTACATAGACCTCACATCCCCAGATCTTAAGAAAATACAAGTTTGGAGTTTTTCCATTCCATAACTCATATGGAGTCTTTTCTACAGCCTTTAAAGGGCTCCTATTTAGTGTGTGTACAGCTGTTTCGAGAGCATATCCCCAAAACGAAATCGGAAGATTAGTAAGACTCATCATTGATCGAACCATATCCAATAAGGTCTGATTCCTCCTTTCGGATACACCATTTAAGCTGCGGTGTTCCTGGTGGAGTCAATTGTGAAAGAATTCCACAATCCTTCAAATGATCATCAAATTCTTGGCTCAAATACTCGCCACCACGATCGGATCGCAGTGCTTTTATTGTCTTACCAAGTTGATTTTGTACTTCATTCTAGAACTCTTTGAATTTATCAAAAGATTCCGACTTATGTTTCATTAAGTAGACATCCATATCTACTCAAATCATCAGTGAAGGTAATGAAGTAATTAAACCCTCCCCTTGCCTTTGTGCTCATAGGACCATAAACATCGGTATGTATGAGGCCCAAGAGATCGCTGGTCTTTTCACCTTTTCCAAGAAACGGTGACTTCGTCATCTTCCCCATCAAGCATGATTCACACACATCAAATGATTTGAAATCAAATGATGGAAGAATGCCATCCCGTTGTAACTTTTGGATGCGCTTTTGGTTTATATAACCCATTCGACAATGCCAAATGTAGGTTAGGTTTGAATCATTTGATTTTTATTTCTTGCTATCTATGTTATAGACTTGTACGGACCTATCAAGCACATATAAGCCATTTATCAATTTAGCACTAGCATAGAACATATTATTGTAGGAAATGGAACAACACTTGTTCTTAATTTCAAAATAAAACCCTTCATCATCCAAAACGGAAACAAAAATTATGTTCTTAGTTATCGAAGGAACAAAATAACAATTGTTGAGTTCTAAAACAAAGCCGGATGGCAAATGCGGACTATAGCTTCCTATGGCAAGTGCAAAGAACCCGTGCTCCATTTCCAACGCAAAGCTCTACCTCGCCCTTTGCCGACCTCCTACTTCTTCTTAGTCCCCGCACATCATTAACTATGTGAGAACCACAACCGGTATCCAATACCCATAAAGAAGTAGAAGTCAAATTGATTTCTATAACAAATATACCTGAAGTGGAAGCACCAGACTTCTTTCCCTCCAAGTATAGAGGGTAGTTCCTTTTCTAGTGTCCTATCTTGTGACAATGGAAGCACTTGCTTTCCGCGGCCACCTTTGGCTTGGCGGTTGGCTTAGGTTTTTCGGCAACAACGGCAACTTGCTTGCCTTTGTCCTTCTTTCCTTCCCATTTCTTCTTAAAACCATTTCCCTTCTGAACCATCAAAACCTCTTTCTTTGGTTCTTTAGGGATATTCCTCTCGGCATTGATCGTGACCAACAACCCGTGCAGCTCTTGCAAAGCCTTTTCAAACTCATTCATGTTGAAGGTCATCCTGAACTGATTGAAGTTGTCAGGCAATGAATGGAGAATAATGTCAGTAGCCAACTCTACCCTGTAAGGGAATCCAAGTCGTTCCATGTTTTCGAAAAGACCCATCATAGCGAAAACATGGGGGACAACATGACTTGACCCGCTTCATGTGACATTCTAGTATCTCCCTATTGGTCTCATACCACTCAACTCGGGCCTGTGTTTGGAACATGGCCCGCAGCTCTTGCATGATGGTATAAGCATCCTTGGTTTCGAACCTCTTTTGGAGGTACGGCTCCATGGCTGCTATCATCAGGCATGTGATCGGTACAGACCTATCATTGGCCTGCTTAGCACGACGTTTGTCTGCTTCAATTGATTCATCAGTAATCACAAGAAGTGGGGTTTCTAAGACATCCTCTCGACCCTCAGACCTCAGTACGAGTCTTAGGGTTCTTTCCCAATTAATGAAGTTTTCACCATTCAGTCTGTCCTTTTCAAGGAAAGGACGAATTTTGAAAATAGAGTTGTTGTTGTTGTTGTTAGACATAGTATCTACAGACAGAAAAACAAAAGCAACGTTCAATTTTATGTTTATAAAACAACCTAAAACATGCAAAGTTTTCTAGGTTGATCACCTATTCAATTTTAATGTCCCATTTGAATAAGTGAATATAAGATCCTATCAACATGCAACACTAAGTAGACGGAGGCCTTATCTTAATGTTACATTCTCAA
The DNA here is from genome assembly GCA_947648045.1 of Beta corolliflora. Classification (NCBI taxonomy): domain Eukaryota; kingdom Viridiplantae; phylum Streptophyta; class Magnoliopsida; order Caryophyllales; family Amaranthaceae; genus Beta; species Beta corolliflora. The sequence continues at coordinate 305,810 of CANSZD010001613.1, read as the reverse complement.
GGTAAGTAAACTCTTTTACTAATTATAACACTTTATAATTCTTGTTTAGATTGGTAAACATCGCATGCTTAACTATCTCTTGCTTCAAAACCCAAAACGCTTTTGATGATTTTGTTAAGGATAACCAAACTAAGTAGTAAAATTCGCAATTTTACCTTATCTTCCAAAATTAATGATAATACCCTGCGGAGGAATGACCTATTACTATTAATTAAGGGTTAAAAAGTACTTTATGTTTGGAAAAGCTAACCCTAATATTTGCGGGACCTAAGTTTATTATGTTGTTATGAATTAGTGAACTCTAGCGCATTGATAAACAACATACAATAAACTTATAAGCATAATAATAATAAAATGCATAATTAAATATGATCTAGTATGGCCCCTAATCCTAAGAAGTAAGCATCATGGGCTCCTACTTGGACTCTTCATGGATCTCCATCCATCTTAGCCATGGGCCTTCTCTTGATGGGCTCGTCTTTGGATTACACAAGTATCAAAATAATTTAAATAATACCTAAATTAAATAAATTACAAAAATACTTAACGATACGCAAATCGTATTTAAATTACAAGAATACATCACGATACGCATATCGTATTTTCTAACTTAAATTTGGGCCATACTAGTCATTCATAGCAACTATATCAAATATGAAATGCCACATAATAATATCACATATTATTCTTGCCATCAATCAAAATATCAAATATTCTTAATTAAAGCAAGAGGATAAAATATTTAAGTTATTCCTAACCACCTAAAGATTCTATCCTAGAAAATCTAGCCTACTAATTTTAATTCGATTAAAGAATCAAATTATGGAATTAATTTATGACCCAGTCAAAATTAACATAATTAACATAATTGGAATTTGCTTAATCTTTTCAAAATTCTATTTTACAAAATTTCAAAAAAAAAAAATTTGTTCAAGATACTGCTGCCATTTTTTATTTTTTTTTTATTTTAATAAAACGTGGAACCACAACCAGCAGCACAAAGGTTGCCTTCCCACGCCAGCACTGCCCAGAAGCACGAACGGCCAGAATTCCGACAACCCATTCAGGTCGACTCCACCGGAATCTCGCCGGCACTCTCTTCCGCGAGCCGATGCCGGCAACAGGCTGCCAGCGCCAGCCAGCAGCACGCTGCTGCTGCGCACGTCGTGCGTCGCATGCGTGGCTGCTGCAGCCACCTTCCCTCGTCGATTACTTTCGGTAGACCACCGGAGCAGCCACACCCACCTGCCGGTGGTTCTGCCACCAGTCATGGCTGCTCCTCTTCCCCCCTCCTTAATTTTTTTTTGTTTGAAGGAAATTAAAATTACAGCATTTTGCAAAATTAATTTATTGATCTTAATTAAATTAAACATAAACTCTTTTATGCCTAATTCAGAAAATTAATTTAAAATCTCCATTTGAATTAATTTTAGGATTATTCACATAAATTAATCTCTAATTCATATAAAACTCTTTTCACATGAATTAATTTTCATACATAAACAATTTTTGAATATGAAAATTAGATTAATAATATGAATATTATATTCGAAATTTAGAGACCTAAGATTCAGACTTTAAATTTTGAAAATTAGGGTTGAATTTTCGGTCACTTTATATTGAAAAATTAAGCAATTAAATCTCCAATTAATTAGTCAATCCATAATTCAATTCCTCCCCTTAATCAAATTACAAATAGTCATGAACGCATCAAAATAAATCTAATTATTATGACCAAAAAACTATATGCAAGAGGCTTTGATTATAAGTACTACAAGCGGAATTTCATGAATCATATTCATAAGCACTTAAAACAGAATCTCATGCATATACAATCAAGGATCACATAATAGTTTTAGAATTAGCCTTTGATGCGTGATTTCCACAAAGCTCTTTGAGATCCGGAGATAGAACCGCAACTGAGATTCCTCTACTTGGTCCACCAATCCAGATCAACACTCCACCAATGCTAGTTGGAAGTAAGGAGGTCTCTTCTATTTCTTGGAGTAAAGTTACGTGACTTTTGGAGAGAGAGAGAAAGAGGAGAAAGAAAATAATGAGAGAAAACTGACTGCATTATTTTCTAATTCCCCCACCTAATTATAGGAACAAATTAGGTTAGGAATCCTCTCCCTTTACTCCTCTTTGGTCGGCCACCCCTAGAGTCCTTCATGGGCTCTAGGTCTTTCTTTTGTTGACCCAGATTGTTTAAGTGTGACCTTGTAGGATCCATTTAATTGGGCTTCGGGTTTATTATTTACTAACTCGAAGTTCTATAGCATTCTCTAGCAAGACGTATAGACGACCCAATTTAATGAATTTATTATCTCCATAATATGATCCATGTTATATTTAGTAATTGCATTAAAGTCGAGGACATAATTCCTTCAAATCTCAATACTACTCTCAATACTACTCTCCTCCTCCTTAATTCCATCCTCTAAGAAAAATATCATTCAAAAAAGAAAGCAAAAGTTATAATTAGTAAGTAAAGAAGTTCATCAAAAGAAAAACACAGAAAAGGGTTTAAGTTAGTAATTAAGTGGATTTAGAAACTCACTTAGAAATTATGAAAATCACAAAAAAAGTAGAAAATTTGCAAAAAGGAAGTGCATCATTGAGTTAGCAAGGTAAAGTTAAAGTTCTTGTTATTTTTCTTAATTATCTTCTTAATCACATACTAACTAGTCCTAATAGGTTCCCAACCTTAAATCACCCCAACTAAAATAGTCACCTCTAATAGGGAGACTCTTAGGAAATATGTGCTTATGTGATTTTTGTTAATCAAGTTGTTATTCATAACCAAAAACATGTTTTTATAAAAAAAATCAAGTAGAGTTGTGCATAAACATCTCCATAAAAAGAAAATGTGATGATGTAATTATGTTTAGTTTTAATTTCGTACTTCATTTCATTTTAAACATCTCCACAACAATAGTTTTCCTATGAAGTTAGAGATGTTTCCAGCAACTGAGCTTTGGAATTTCTAAAAAATGAATTTTTTACAATTAATTAAAAATCATACAACATTATTGTGCAAAACTGATTTTTGTCTAGTACCACATAAGCTTGTTATTTCAATAAAATTTAAAATAAACTCATTTAGACAAAACTAAAAACATCATCTTTAAAGTAGACATCAGTAGCTTTCCAAAAACATAAAAATTATGTTCATATTAATTTTATACAATTTTATATCATTTTTACAAAACGTTCATGCAAATCATTAAATTCCAGAATACTGATTTTATCTTCAGTAAAGAAAATGAATAACAAAGGGTTTTAAAAAATTTAAATTCAAGTGAAATTTCTAGTCTAGTCCTGTAAAGTGTCTAGAATGTTCATACCAAAATTCACTTCAAACTAAGTTCAGTAAGTTGGATTTCAAATAACACTTTGGATACATGTCCTATTTTGACCGGTTTTAGCATAAAATTCACCATAATTCGAGTTGTCACTAAAAGCTTGTGAATTTTTGACACAACATAAAGAACTCACTGATCTATCCATTGGTGTATCACATGTGCAATTTAACGCTTTTTACAGAAAGTTACGAATTTTATAAGTCAGTACAAGAACAAAAGTGCAATCTGGAAAATGAAATAAAGTTATTAACTCAAGTTTCATAAAAAAAGAATGTTTTCTTTATATACGAAAATGTTAATTAAAAGTCATGAAATTTTCAGTTTCTCTTAAAATGATTCATTTTTATTATGTAAATAAAAATCAATAAAAATTGTCATAAAAAATCAAAATCAAAGAGGTTAATTAATCTCTAATTTTCACAAGTTTACAAATAAACATGAATTCCAAAGCCCATTCAAGAGGATGAAGATCAAGGAGCATCATGGTGAAGATCAAGATTGAAGACTTGTATAGATCATAGAATTTATATATATTGTTGTAATAATAGTTCTTTGTAAATAGTTATTACATCACTCAATTAATGAAAAAAATATGGAGATCTTTATGCATAATTTTTATAAATAATTCCACAGTTCTCTTCAATAAAATGAGCAACCAATGTTATAATTATTTTATGTTGGGCCTAATATATCATAGTATATGAATCAAATGACCCAATCTCAATTAAGAGGAAAAATCGCAAATCTGACTAAGTTAAATTATATGATCATCCATCTTACACTTTAAAATTGTTCTCCATCTTCAAATGGATTAATCATATGATCTCCGAATTGATTTTAGGCTGTTTCACGTGTCTCACTTTAAATGGCCAAATTCCAATTAGCCAAACACAATCTCCAAATTTGATCTCAAATTGATCATTTTTCTCAAAATGACTTAATAATCTTCAATTAAGATTATTTCTCAAAAGCCTTCAATTAGGAAACAAACCTCTTTTCCCAAGGCCCTTTTAAAAATTATAAATGTGATCACTAACTAAGATGGTTATTTCAATCCTTGATTAATCGCTAATTAGGGCGATTAACTCAAACTCTTCATTTAATCACTAATTAGGGTGGTTATCTCTAATCATTGGTTAATCGCTAATTAGGGTGATTAACTCAAACTCTTCATTTAGTAACTAATTAGGGTGGTTATCTTAAACCTTGGTTAATCACTAATTAGGGTGATTACTTTAACCTTTCCTATTGAATCACTAATTAGGGTGATTATCTTAAAACCATTTTTAATCACTAATCAAGGTGATTATCTTTCCTTTTAAGTTTAATCACTAATTGAGGTGATTATCCTAACCTTCATTTTAATCGCTAATTAAGGTGATTAATTTAACCTTTCATATTTAATCACTAATTAGAGTGATTATCTTAAACCTTAATAATTATTAATTAGGGCGATTATTTTTCTCATTTCAATCACTAATTAGGGTGATTATCTTAAACCTTGAATAATCACTAATTAAGGTGATTACTTCCTTCATTTTTAATTACTAATCAAGGTGATAATATTTCCTTCCTTTTTAATCACTAATTGAGGTGATTATCTTTCCTTCATATTTAATCACTAATTAAGGTGATTATCTTAATCCCATTTCAATCAGTAATTGGAGTGATTACCTCATTTTCCCATAGATTTGTTTAATTCTAAAGGTGAGTTATTCATAATCTATTTCATGTTCTTCCCCCAATGGAATTGGCCATTTAGGGTGAGACATAAGATCGAACTACGATGGTTTTGATCCATGAGTGTATTCCAATCCCGCAATGATTGGTACGTAGTGCAACTTCGGTGATCAAACCTACCATGTACAAATGATATATTGGCCTTCTTAAAAATGATTGATGTGTATATGTGCAAACTATGTAATTTTCTTTCTTTTTAATAGCCATTATTACTTTAAAATAGAAAATAACGCATTTAGTAAGAGCCCGTTCTGTAGAACGGAAGAGGAGACGAGTTCCAGATGTTCGCACCTAATAACCTAAACCTCGAACCCTATCTCATGGTATGAAAGACCAATTTTGAAAAAGCCTTATCCATATGAAGTCATCATCGTTTTAAATGATATTTCTATAAATTGATTTTAAAACGATTTATTAAATAAATCTGTCCCTATTCAGATATTAATAGGGTGGCGACTTCAAAGTTTTCTAAAAATCATAGTCCAATGAGAGACTTTTGTGGGATTCAGACCGTTAATTAAGACAGTAAAAAATCGGGTACCACACAACCTATTCATATTGGAAGGGGAAAGTTTGCAAGATTTAATAGTTTTTTATGACTATTTTAAGTTATGCTAGTGTTGAACAAGGTTCAATTATTAAGGAAGACTTTTTAAGTCCCTAATTCAAGGTTTAAAGTAAAGGTGTCAAAAACTGGGTCGACCCACGGGTGAACCCGCATGCGACCCAGACCCAACCTGTTCCGAGCCGAGAGTGGTCGGTTGGAAAGCCGACCCATTCCGACCCAGTGTCCACCCGTGCCCAGTTGAACCCGTGGAATTGGTAACCCAACCTGAACTGGGCCGACCCAGGTAGACCCGTGGCCAGTTGCACCCGTGAACAACGACCCAGACCCAACCTGTTTCCGACCCAAAACTAACCCGCACCCAACTTCACCCGCCAATGACCCAGTTAAACCCACCCAGTTATCACCCAACCCAGTTATCACCCAACCCAGTTGTGACCCAACCCAGTTAGCAGCCGACCCAGTTGTGACCCAACCCAGTTATCACCGACCCAATTGTGACCCAACCCAGTTATCACCCAACTCAGTTGTGCTCCAACCCAGTTACCACCCGACCCAAAACCATTCCGACCCAAAACCATTCCGACCCAATACAACCCGACCCAAAACCATTCCGACCCAACTTCACTAATGAGTAGTTAAACAGATATTGTTTTGTTGGTCAATTTTATTATTTGTCAGGAAATACTTAAGATCTCTAAAAGAATTATTTGTTAGGAAAAATAGAGGGTAGATTCTCAGGTGCAACACCTTCTTCATGGAACTCATGTAACCATAATGGGAAGAGAAAATTGGATGTTGTGTGTAAACAAAGTGGTAGAAGTAGTAGTGTTCGTCGTCGTCGTCGTCCTAAGAAGGCGAAGTTCCCTGTTGGTTTTGTAGCTTTGAATGCTGATTATCACTATTCCAATTCTCATCCACCTAGGCACAATTTTTATTATTATCAAGAAGTAGTCTAAGTTTTGCTACTTCAAATTTTGTCCAAAAAAAAACCAAATTTTCATAGGCATTGGTAGAAAAATTGTTAGAGAGTAGATTCTCATACTTGTATTCATTCAATTACAATATAGAGATTCATTAATGTTCAAAGGAAAGTTTTATTCTTTGTGATATTAGAGCAAATTTTTTTACAGTACTTCATATCCAGTGTTGAGTTGTGACCACTTATTTTCATGTATTTGGTGCTTGGAAATTATAAGCTAAAGATTAGGTGAGGCAAATAACAAAGAATAGTTTTTGGATCAATTTAATTTCTCATTGTTTGGGTGCAGGAAGGGATATGGAGAGAATTAGTCAAGTAAATCAGGAAAAATATAAAACTCTTATATTCATATACTTCAATGTTTACAAAAGAAAAGATAAAGTACACTTACAAATGAATAATGTAAATAACAAAATGAGTAAGTCTAAACTCTAAAATAACAAAATGTCTACAATTATTGAACTAATAGTCTAAATGTCAACAACAGCGAACAACGGACCACCAGCGGCGCGGCAAGAACAACGGACCACCGGCGGCGGCAAAGCATAGAACAACGAACCACCAAGCGGCGGCGCAAGCAGCAACAACGAGACCACCACCACCAGCGGTAGGCCGGCGCGGCAGCGAAGACCCGCCGGCGGACAGCGCAAAATGCAGCAGCGAGAACAACAACAACAAGCCAACGAAGCGGCGAAACAACATATGGTAGAAAACACCAAAAAAAACTCCCAAAGAAAAAGAAAAGTAGCAGCAACAGCATAAGTGTCAATTATAAACAAGTAAATATTGCAAAGATAACAAAATTAAATTTACTTTTGAAATCAGTAATGGCTCTCAGGTACACAAGTTGACCTCATCATCGAGCACTCGATTCTAATTAACAACACAACTTCACAACACAAGAAAGCCAGCAAAAGTGACACGAGCATCCACAATTCTTTGTCTTTTAAACAATACCAAACCAATTTTAACAATCAAGTGCATATCATGTCCAATAAGACAAAAGAAAAGTAGCTCCACATCGTGACACTTAGGGTAAAACATGTGTGTAAAGTAAAATGTAGCCAAAAAGAGTCGCAAACAAGTCAACAACCAATGATCTTTGCGCAAGGGATATTTATTAAGCAAAAGGATTTAGAACAACTAACCAAACCCAACAATTCTGTTTAGGGTTTATAATTTTAGGATTAGGGTTTGGATTTGGGTCTAGGGTTTGGGTCTAGGGCTAGGAACCCAGAAAACAACAAACCATACCCTAAATACAAACAAACCCCAAACACAAAGAAACCCCAAACACAAATAAACCCCAGAACACAACCAACCCATAAACACAAACCCAAAAACAAACACAAACCCAGAACACAACACAAACCCATTACACAACCATCAAACATTTTCAATAGGCCATAACAACAACCATCAAACAACCACCATCAAACAACAACCATCAAACAACAACCATCAAACAACACAATCATCAAGGAATTGAATCATAATCAATATCAGTAGGCTCGGTATCTTTAACAACTTCAAGAGACTCCTCATCCTCAATCTTAGAATAACCAAAGATCCAATCTTGGCAAGTCACAAGAGCCTCAACATTTTTAGGCAGCAAACGCGTGCGATACTTTGTTAAAATTCTGCCCCCATACTAAATGAAGACTCGGAGGTCACAGATGTAATGGGGATAGCCAACACATCTCTAGCCATCCGAGATAAAATAGGATAAACTCCCACATGGGTTTTCCAATAAGCCAAAACATCAAAACGGTCATCTTGGTCAGCGGGAGCATGAGGGGCACTGAAATATGATTCCATATCATTTTCAATACCCCTACTAGCAGCAACATTGGCACCAAAACTCTAAAAAACAGTAAATTAAATAGTATCACAAAACTATTAGCAATCACAAACTGTAAAGTAATCATGAATGAATCAAATGTTACACATAGTAGCCAACCTTTCCAACACTGGCCTTCTTAAAAGGACGGGCAAGCGACCTTGCAAAACTTGGAGTGGATGAATCAGAACCGGTAGTCATAGAAGATGTAGTGGAAGAGGGTTGGAGTTGTAAGTGAGAATAAACACTAGCATAGTGCGTATACAACTCAGTAAAGGCATCAACAGCCTCTTTAACCTTACCATCAAGATGTTGGGGCAAATAAACAGTAGCATACAACTCATGAACAAAGTTTTTTTTTGTAACGGGGATCAAGCATGATAGCAATAGTAAGAATCAAAGAATAATTCTCCCAATACTTGTTAAATTTTTCATACATAGGAGCAGCCATAAGACGAATAGAATCAGTTGGGTTTTCTTTAGCATAAAACAGTAGACTTTCAATCAAAACAATGTTCTCAACATATAGGTTGGCAGTGGGGTAATCAGAACCAGAAAAAAGACACGTGATATCATAAAACGGTTCAAGAAAATCACAAACATTTTGGACAGTTTCCCATTCAGAATCACTTAGAGAAACATCTAAACCATGCTCAAGTAAACAATACCTATCTACAGCCTCCCTAGCTTCCAAACACCTACGAAGCATAAGATAGGTAGAATTCCAAAGAGTACGAACATCACCAATCAATGAACCAGAAAAACCAGTATTCACATACTTAACACAATCATCAAACCTCTCTTTCCTAATGTTTGAAAAAGAAACATATGTAACAACTTGTTGCAACATCAAAATAGTTTTATCCATAAACTTAAAACCAGCTTGGACAATCAGATTTAATATATGGGCAGAACATCTAACATGAAAAAACTTACCAGAACAAGGCAACAGATTAGTTCTATTCAAGTCCCTAACCATCTCTTGAATCATAACATCATTGGCAATAGCATTATCACAAGTCAAAGAAAACACTTTATCTCTAATATTCCACTCATCAAACAAATCAAGAGTAAACTTACCCAACTCCTTACCAGTGTGGAACCCAGGAAAATGTCTAAAAACAAGAATTTTAGAACGCAGCACCCAAGAGTTATCAACATAATGAGCAGTCAAAATAGTAAAACTAACATTATTAAGTGCAGACCACAAATCACAAGTACAACACACTTTTCCTTCTAAATTACCTATAGTTGTCTTTAATTGAGCTTTAAGAGCAGTAAATTGATTATTGCAATGCTTAAGCATAGTATTCCTAGAAATATGCTTCACATAAGCATTCAAGTAAGAAAGCAATTCCCTATGCTTAGTATGCTCAACAATCAACAGTGGATATACATGACACATAATAGCTTCAGCAAACATACGACATAAAGATTTTTGATCCTAATGCCACCCAGGTTGAGCAGCTCTTACTTTTAAGTAAGCTTCACACTTCTCTAAATGTTTATTTTGGTTATTAGTACCTTGGGTTCCCTCAAGACGATAGGTCTTAGCATTCCAATGCTTACATGTAGAAAATATCTTACCATCTTCCTTCTTAAACAAGGTAAAGTCTTTGCCAAACTTGGCGATGCGCCTCCCAAACAGGAGGGGATCATGGGTTTGGGGAGAACTGGTTTCCTCCTCAACAGAAAGGGAATTGGACCCAATAATGGAGTCCGATGTCAACTGATCAACTGAAAAATAAATTAACACATTTAAAGTTTAAACAAGGCGAGAGTCCAAACAAGGCGAGTCGAGGTCGAGTCAAGGTCAAGGTCGAGGTCGGCGTCAAGGTCAAGGTCAAGGTCAAGGTCGAGGTCGAGGTCGAGGTCAAGGTCAAGGTCAAGGTCAAGGTCAAGGTCAAGGTCAAGGTCAAGGTCAAGGTCAAGGTCAAGGTCAAGGTCAAGGTCGAGGTCGAGGTCAAGGTCGAGGTCGGTGTTTAGGGTTTAGGTTTAGGGTTTAGGGTTTAGGGTTAGGGTTTAGGGTTTGGGTTAGGGTTTAGGGTTTAGGGTTAAACCCTCAACACTAACCCTAAACGGAAATCCTAAACACAAACCCCTAAACACAAAACCCAGAAACACAAAACCCAGAAACACAAACCCAGAAACACAAACCCCTAAACACAAAACCCATAAACACAAAGCCCAGAAACACAAGTCCAGAAACACAAGCCCAGAAACACAACCCCAGAAACACAACCCCAAAAACACAACCCCAAAAACACAAGCCCTGAAACACAAGCCTATAAACACAAGCCCAGAACACAAGCCCATAACACAAACCCAGAAACAAAACCCAGAAACACAAACAAGTGAAACAATAAATATAACCCGAATACAAACCCAGACACAAAACCCGAATACAAACCCACACACAAAACCCAAACACAAACCCAGAAACGTAAACACAAACATGAACAAACAGCATAATTTCATATCGCAAACATGATATACAAGAACAAACATGATACACATAATCATGATTCATGAACAAACATGACATACAAGAACAACGAAAAAATAATATACAAATATGATGAAATTAAAAACTAATATACATTATACAAGATAATTTAAAACTAATATACAAGATAATTAAAAACGAACACATAATTTCATATCGCAAAAAACGAACCTTAGTGAAAGTGAAAGCGAACACATAATCAAAAAACGAACACATAATAAAAAAACGAACACATAATTAAAAACGAACACATAATAAAAAAATGAACACATAATTAAAAACTAACACATAATCAAAAAACATTTTAATTAATTCATGCATATAATTTTTAGCACAAACCCTAAAATTCCAGATCTGAAATATGACAAAGAAAACAAAAAAAAACATGATATTTCAGCAGATCTGCAAATCTGGACCAGCACATATCCCACAATCACAATCAAGCAGATCTTCACCTAATTCTAAAAAAAATACGAAAATTAGAAGACTTACCTGGTTGTGACATAGCGTTTTTAAAAATTAAATTTTTGCTTTTTTGCTTTTGTTTTCCCCCGATCTTCAATTTGTTACCTTTTTCTTCAAATCCACGCCTTTTTTCTTCAAATCCACGCCTTTTTTCTTCAAATTTTCACCACAAACCTCTATGTTCTTCGGAAAAATTGATAGAGAAAGTGAGAAACTCATAATTTTAGTTTTTTGATCGGAAATTTTGAGAGAAGGACCGAGAATTTTAGGGTTTTTTTTTTGGCTTTTGATCGGAAAATGAGAGAAGGGTTGAGATTTTAGTCAATTTTTTGATCGAAAAATGAGAGAAGGGCGGTTGAATTTTAGGTTTTTTAGGGTTTTTCTTTATCGGAAAATGAGAGAATGAGAGGAGACTGCGGAAACCGAGTCTAGGTTTTGCCGTTTTGGTTTTGCAAGAAGTGAAATGAGGGGGGCATTAAAAACGCGGTTTATATAGTAGGGAATTTTAGGGGTTTTTTTTAATCTAAACCGTTGGTTTGTAGAATGAATGGCTCGATTTTTGAGTGAAGATTTTAGATGTTAGAGAGTAAGTAAATAAATGAAGGGCTCAGATTTTATATTGGCTAATCAATGGTCTCAAACCATGATCCATGCTTTATTTTTTTTACCAATGAACATCAAGAGTTACCAAGCACATGGATTTCAAAATATCAATGGTTGGATTTTATCTTTCTCAAATCAATGGTTAAGGTTAAGTTAAGTATTGTATTTTCTAATTTCTAAATTAATAATTCTAGACAACTAATCTAGACTTCTAGTATTAATTTGTTTAGTTATTAGTAATTTAGTAATCTACTCAAAATCTTAAATTCCTAAACTATTATTAATATTATAAATTAATAAAAATTATAAACTTTAGAAGTTTAATCAGTATTTTTAATTTTAAACAAGTTGATTCATGTAAAGATGATTATGAATAACGTGAAACTGTTATGAATTACCGTAATACTGATACGACGATGTCGATACGTATAGCAACTCAAAGATATGGATAATCAAATAGACTCGAGACTCCTAAGTCTTATGTTACTATCTTAGTATATTTTAAGATCCACAACTGAAACATCAACGATGAAAGTCAATCAATCTAATGATGCTTCGATTATTATTAACCGTGTAATAACATCGATGATCGAGCGCTATCTTTTATAAAGAACCCCGTAACACGAAAGATGAAAGACGATCAATCTTTTGATGGTTTTGATTAATGTCAAAGACAATCAATCTTATGATCATTTGATCTATGTGAACCTTAACTTAACGAAAGACGATTAACAACCGTTTAACATGGACCGTTTAATAAGATCGCCTCCTATGTTACTATCTTTTAAGATCAACAACCGAAACATCAACGATCTTGATCCTCCACTGATATGATTGGTATTAACTATGATCTACTTTCATAGTTTCAATGTTTCATCCTCTACTGATATGATTATGTATCATCTTGATCACAGTTATCATCTTTATATTCGATTAACGTTGATCATTGTTACTTGTTCAGTTGTTCCATGAACGATGAAAGTCGAACAATTTTATAATTACGATGCTTTCATTAATGTCAACCTAATTCTATAATTTTAACTCTTTTTGTTGCTATGTAGTGACTCGGTGAGAGTGAGTAAGTCACTAACTAACTAAATGTTTAAGTTTAATAATTTATTGACTTTAATCAATAATCGGTATGGACTTATGCCTTAGCCCTTATGGTTGTTACTTGAATACTTATGCAATCATGAATAATAATAACCCGATGGCCAATAGCCAATAATATAACTATATAAATTATAAGTCTTAGTTTAGTAACTTTTTAAATAAATTAGTAATATAAGTAATTAAGTATCAATGTATATTATCACAAAATTCACAATGACTCAATCACAATTCACAATATCAGTATATGATCACATGTTAATTGTTATAACTTTCGTCTTCGTAACTTAATATATATTATATAATTCCGACCCAAGTCATTCCGAGAGCCGATTTGTTCCGACCCAAGTCAAAACACCGCCGGTTTGAGGCTTCAGCCGACCCAAGTCCTATCGAGAGCCGATTTATTCCAACCCAAGTCATTCCGAAAGCCGATTTCTTCCGACCCAAGTCATTCCGAAAGTCGATTTCTTCCGACCCAAGTCATTCCGAAAGCCGATTTATTCCGACCCAAGTCATTCGATAATGATTTCTTCCGACCCAAGTAATTCCGAAAGCCGATTGATTCCGACCCAAGTCATCCCGATACCGATTTCTTCCGACCCAAATCATTCCAAAAGCCGATTTATTCCGACCCAAGTCATTCCGATATCGATTTCTTCCGACCCAAGTCATTCCGAAAGCCGATTTATTCCGACCCAAGTCATTCCCAAAGCCGATTTCTTCCGACCCAATTCATTCCGAAAGCCGATTTCTTCCGACCCAAGTTATTCCGAAAGCCGATTTATTCCGACCCAAGTTAATCCGAAAGCCGATTTGGGCCGACTTCACCTTATTCCATTCCGACCCAAATTCACCCAACCCAGATACCGACCGACCCAGTCCCAGCCGACCCAGTTCCGAGAGCTCTCTCACCCAGTTGAACCCGACCCAAGTCCACCCGACCCACCCAGTTCCGACCCATGGCACACTCTCACCCAGATTATTCCGACCCAAATCATTCCGACCCAGGTTGGGTCAACCCAAACCCAGCCAGTGACCCAGATTGACACCACTAGTTTAAAGGTTTAACAAAGGTGAGTTATTATTATGTGACCACTCTTTATTAATAATATAAAAACATATTATAAGTGTTCATATTTGTTATTATTTTATCATATTGTTGTACCTAATAAAAATTGTTAAACACTTAAAGAGAAAGAGAATGGCATGAAAACTCATAGGATGGATCCCCTATTGAGTATTGAACAAGGGAGGAGAAGTAGTCTTTGAACTACCTTCTCCTACACATATTAACTTGTATGACGATACAGTTAATTATTTTATTATAATCGAGTTAGATAAGTTATCTAAACTTCATGAGTAAAGTTAGTTAAGGACACTTCTCGGGGGTATGATCATATAGATTTTCAAGGTTTATCTACTAAAGGCAGTCAAAGACGCTTTTGTTATTCAAAGTTTAGTAGCCCGTCTGATTCCAAAGTGAGGACGGTGTCAGTTCCATGCCAGATCAATATTAATAAAAGTTATGGAGTCGTTTGTTTATTAATTCCTAGAAAGTCGAAGCATGATTTGTTGTTTACGCTTTTCTAGTATCATGTTTAGGACCCACATTCTATTAATTTGGTTAAGTACGTACTCAAGATTAGCTAACTTGTTCTTTGTGGGTTTGGTTGCATGTTTTATAATGATGCATACTTATTGCTTATAAATTATGGGGAGCGGATTACTAACGGGTTTTCCAGGATTCATGCATGGGAGTTAGCCGTTGAAGTTGGATTTCATCTTATTTCTATGAGACATTTTGTTTCATATCTTTCTTTTAATTTTGAATTTTGGATTTATTATATTTTTAATAAGGGGCCTTAAAGGGTTTCCAACTTGTAGTTTAGTTATTTTCAGTTAATAAAGTCTTTCGATGTGTTATTTTCAAATGTTAGCAAGTTTGATTTCTAAAACTATTATTCAGCCGTATCACTATTATAGTAGGGAGGAATTTGGGGGTGTTACAAAGTGGTACCAGATTATTTATACAAATTATTTTAAAGCGCATTGAAAAAAAATACTCTCTATTAAATGGGTAGTTAAAGGGGATTAGAAGCATGTAGATTGTAATTTTGTATGCATTTAGAGCTAAGTATTAAAGCTATTATGTCAAGCATTTTTTATTTGCTTAGCGAATAAATTATATTCCCTTGATGTTAAGTGTTTTGTGTTCTTTTTGTGGTATACGTAATCATGTAATGTGTTTATTTAGTATAACTATTATTTCTATTTTTTTAATCTTTTTACGATGTCTAAATTCGATGCTAAAAGTGTGCTCTTATTTTATTAAAGAGTGGAATTAGGTGCTTTAGTGACAAGGTTGTCACGAATATAAGAAGGATTAAGGTACAAGATATCAAGTAGATATTAAAGTAATATTTTATATAGATATGTATTATTATTTGTATGTGAAAGTCAAGTGACTTTATTATATGCATTAAATTCTTATGCTAGAGATTAATTTTTGGAAAAGTTAGAAGGATTTTTAAATGATCAATTATTAGTAATTGATGTAGTTGTTGTTATTTGAAACTTTGTGGGTTATGCCATGAGTTTATAAAAGTATAATATATGGTCAATTTTTAACTAAGTGTGGTTACTTATTGACTAGAAATTTTGCATTATCATTACATATAAGGAGTTAGTTTATGATATAGAGGTTAATTCTACTGAATTTGTTGGATTACACTAGTACAGAATTAACGATTTGCGTCAGACCTGGGACCACCATTTACGTCGGACATTGGTCCGACGGCACAGGTCTCGACGCAGATAGGGGAGACATGATCTGCGTCGGATTAGGATACGACACAGATTATAGTCTATTTGCGTCGGACACTAAGCAACGTCCGACGCACATGATCCTGCAAACAGCACCCAGCATGCACAATACGGTAAGCATCTGCGTCGGATGCTTGGCAAAGTGCGACGCAGATGAAGAACCATTTGCGTCGCACATTGCCAACATGCGACGCAAATGATGATATGTGAAAAATAAAAAAAAAACAGTACCAAAGCATGAATGCTTTAGTACTGCATTCGAGGAAAAACAAATCTGCCAATAATTTACACCAAACGGAATTTCCAGCCAAACAATTTGCAATATGACATTCGAAATGAATTATTCAGTTACAAACTAACAGAGGAATTATCCGAAATCTGAACAAGTATCAATGATCTAAAAAGGAATTAAAAAAGAGACAAGTGAAATAATGAAATTAACAAAGGAAAAAATCTGAACAACTATCAAAAATTAAATATTCAGATTTAACATACAAAAAACGAAATTAAAAAACTGAACCTAAAAAAAATCAGATCTAACATACAAGAATGAAATTACACTAAATATATTTAAAAAAAAAAACCTAAATCGCCAAAATCAGATCGAACTTCGTTCTCGTTCTTCTTCAATTCTCGTTCTTGTTTTCTGATGATTTGTAGAAACGGTAAATAAATGATAGAAATAAGTTAAGCAAAATGTAGAGGATGAAGAGCAAAGACGAGGCAGGAAAAAAAATTGCACTAAATATATTTTGATTTTGAGTTATATTCAGCAACAGTCCAAAATTTCACGTTTTTTAAAAAAACAAAAATTCTAAGGAAGAATTTTCAAACCTGGGAGCTTTACATAAATTAAATCATAAATTATACATGCAAAGGTATGCGTTGATATTTCTTCTTCAATTCGAACGTCTCCTTCAATTCGAACAATGAATCTATGATGTTGACTTGGAGCCGTTGATTGAGTGTGGATAGGAGAATTATTCATGATAAACACGTGTGATGGGGAAAATCGATCAATGAATTAGGATCGATGATGGAGTAAAATAAAAATGGGAGTTTGACGAGAGAAGAATAGAGAGGGGGAGAGAGAGGAGGAAGGAGAGAGAGGGAAGGTGACGGCTGGGTTAGTGGGTTTGAAGTAAATTGGTAGGGTTTGAGATTTAATTTGAAAGGGAAAGCGAATTGGCATCGTACGGACATTAAGGTCCGACGCGAATAGTATCCTAAATAAGGCCCAAATGCAATTTCACGCACGATAATAAGAAACCCATGTGCGTCGGACGGGCTTAAAGATCCGACGCAAATCATGGGATCCAGTCGCACTATAGCTGTGTTTGACGCAAATCATGTTCGTCATCTGCGTCGTGTTCTCAAACCCCGTTCGACGCAAATGACCCTACCACCCATCTGCTGTCATTTTGTGCGTCGCACGTTCTCTAATGTGCGACGCAAATAGGCTATTTGCGTCAGTGCTTCTATCGTGCGACGCACATAAACTGACGCAAATTTGCATTTTTCTACTAGTGTTATTTGAAGTACAAATAAATTATGTGACGATTAGACGTGCTTTTTTTATTTCACGTAATTAAGTTAGAACGAACCTAGCATTGAACCAACGTCTCGCCCATGACAGGATTAAAATTCCAAGAAGGAGTCCATGAGGTGGAAGTGGTGGTAGAGATGAGATGACACAAATGTAAGAGATTCAGGTCGATCTTGGTCAATTGATTCAAGTCATAATTAACTTGGTGCAGGAAAGGGCTAATACTCCAAGAAATAATGTGGCTGGAGAGAATTTTAAGAAAATAGGGCAAACTAAGCCACCTTTCTTCACTGGGAAAGGAGACCCTGCTGCTTTGGAGGACTGGATTCGAGATTTTGATAGATTGTTTGAAACAATTTATTGTCCTGATAACTTGAAAGTGATAAATGTTGTGTTTTATATTCAGGAAAAAGCCGATATTTGGTGGCATCAACACAAAGCTGCACTTCTTGCTACTGAAGGCTTTGGATGGGAACAATTTAAGGTGGCGCTGCATGCCAAATTTTATCCTCCTTATCTTAGGAAACAAAAGGCTTTAGAGTTTTTATCACAAATAATGGAAACATAAATGACAATACAAGAATACTATCAGAAATTTATTGAACTGATGCGCTTTTCACCTGAAACTGTTCCAACTGAAGAAATGAAAGTTGTAAGGTTTGAACTGACAACATAGAATTTCGCTAGCATTGACACGCTGTTCGAAAGGACTGCTCACCTTGAGGGCATCCGGAAGCGTAAGCAGGCAATCTCAGGTGGATATAAGAGGTAGGAGAACCCCGCTCAAAATTCTTAAAAGTTTGATA
This sequence comes from Beta corolliflora, assembly GCA_947648045.1. Lineage (NCBI taxonomy): Eukaryota > Viridiplantae > Streptophyta > Magnoliopsida > Caryophyllales > Amaranthaceae > Beta > Beta corolliflora. Next base: position 287,456 of record CANSZD010001613.1, on the reverse strand, counting down.
AGCGCCAGAAGCATGCAAGGAGGCAATTCTCTGAACAACAACATTGACAATTATCGAAACAACAAAAACAAGAGAGTTGGAAGGGCTGAGAGGATCTATTGTTGTAAGAAGTGTCCCAATAATCACCCGGGTAAGGATTGTGAAGGAAATCCAATAGAGTGCAACAATTGTGGTAAGATGGGCCATAGGAGTTATGAGTACTACTCTAAGATTAAGGGTACCAATGGGAACAACAACGAGAACCGTTCTAACAACAATGGAGCCAAGAATTGTAATGCTCATAACAGATTACAAGGAGGGGAACTCTCAACAAGCTCAGGGTGGAAAAGCAGGTGGAAATGGAAATGGGAACAACAAAATTGGAAATGGCAATGCTCCGGGAAAGCTCCATGTTATGAACAGTGGTGAAGCGCAAGCGTCTCATGATGTTGTCACTGGTACTTTCTTCATAAACTCGATACCTGTTAGCATTTTATTTGATTTAGGATCCTCTTATTCCTTCATATCTACCTCGATTGTTGAGAAACTTAGTCTTAAATCTCCTAAATCTATTTCTATACCCATAGTCGTTCCTTCTAGGGAAGTAGTAAATTATATGAAATGTCATGAGGGTGTAGATATATGTATTGTGGGATCATATTTTCCTTTAGACCTCATATAGTTTGAGTTGGGTGGTTTAGATGTCATTCTTGGGATGGATTGGCTGGGAAAATATAAGGCTAAATTAGTAAATCTTTAAAGCCCTTCATGAAGTTGTATAAAAACAACAGGTGAGAATTATTAGTGCTTAAAGGTTGAAAACCTATGTCCAAAAATGATTTCCCTTGTACTTTTGTTGTGCTAGGAGGGCGGAAATGGAGGAGATTCGAGTGGAAGATGTTCCTTTTGTGAATAAGTTTCAAGATGTATTTCCAGATGAGATTCTAGGTATGCTGCCTAAGAGGGATGTTGAGTTCACCATAGACTTAGTACCTGGGACGGGACCGATTTCGAAAGCTCTTTATAGGATGGCTCTTACAGAAATGAAAGAGTTGAAGGTTCAGTTGAAAGATCTATTATAGAAGGGTTATATAAGGCCTAGTATTTCTCCATAGAGTGCACCTTTTTTGTTTGTAAAGAAAAAGGATGGTAGTTTAAGATTATGTATTGATTACCGTGAGCTTAATAATGTCACTATAAACAACAAGTATCCCTTACTTAGGATTGATGATTTGTTTGATCAACTCAAAGGAGCTGGAATCTTTTCTAAGATAGACTTGCGTTCGGGGTATCACCAATTGAAGATAGCGGATCAAGATATACCAAAAACTGCTTTCGGGACTCGTAATGGTCATTATAAGTTCACTGTAATGCCCTTTGGTTTGACTAATGCTCCCGCTGTGTTTATGGACCTTATGAACCGTGTTTTCAAACCTTATTTGGACAAGCTTGTGGTAGTGTTCATAGATGACATCTTTCCAAGACCCATGAAAAGCATGAAAATCACCTCAGAACGATCTTACTTACTCTTAGAGAAAACCAGTTGTATGCTAAGTTTTCCAAGTGTGAATTTTGCCTAGAGAAAGGGTCATTCTTAGGTCATTTATTTCCAAGGAAGGAGTGTATGTTGATCCTACAAAGATTAAATGTAATAGCCCAAATTTTAAGCTGGTTTAATTAAAAATTAATTATACTTTAATAGCTTAATTAAGTTATTAATATTTCTTTCAGAATCTAATTTTAGATATGCAGAGTTCAATTACAGTTTTACCCTTGAGTTGTTTTTTTTAGAAAAGAAAAAGGAAAAGAAAAAAAAAAGAACTTTTTAGAACTCTCTAGATTATTGAAGAGCTCAATGTTGGTTTTATATAATTAGGAAGTTGTCTGATTCATTTCTTTGAATCTCATCATCTAATTTTCTAATGAGGAAACCCCTCCAAACCCATATCTTCTTCCTCTCACATGTCGCCTCTTGCTCAGCCATTTTTGACCCAATTCCTCGACACTTCTTCGACCGGTGCTGCCGTCTTCTGTTCGCCGCCAACGCTCAACCCTGTTCTTTTTTTTTCCTCTCCTTTGCTCGTGGTGGTGGTGTTCCCCTGTCAGTGCTGCACCACCGTCGACTAGTGGTTCTCGATGCTCCGGTAAGTTGTCGTTGCAGCCATTGTAGTTAGTCCTGTCGCTGCTATTCCGTGGTCCAATAGTCACAATTCATTGCTCTTGTTCTTCCTCTTTTGCCACAGTGAAGAACCCTTTGTTAGGGTCTTTCAATTTACCAATTAAAGGTATACTTTTGAACTCAATTTCTTTCAATGCATGGATTTATTATTATGTTTTTAGATGAAGAACTTCAAAAACAATTTCTTACTTGTGGTTTGTCTTTTCCAAGTTCAATTATTTTAGTTTACAAGTGTCTTAAGCATTTTCGAATGAGACTACTAAATTTGTAACAGAATTTGGTGATAGAATTGGAATGATTTAGTTGTAGTTGTTAAAGTATGATAAGCATGCGCTGGGCATCGAATGTTTGGTTAAGAAATATGAGAAACAAAGCTACAATTATTTAACTAGTTGGATGGATAATAAGATGTTGATTAGTTAGTTAGGAAAAATAATATATATATCAAGAGGAATACTTATAATAAGTTTTTTTATGTGGAATTGAAGGATTGTTAATCATTATTGCTATTGTGGAAGAGGTGAATAGTGATAGAGTTAAATATCATAAGTTGAGATTGGTAATTCTGACGAAAGGAATAATTGACTTAAAGATTATTTTGATCCTTAGTGTGGTAACTCATTTCTAATAATTATTAACGTTGCTACTGAGGTGAATTATGGGTATTAATCAGTTGAGCTCAAGAGTCGGGGAGTTATAAATTAGTTCGTGGGTTTTGTTTATGGGATTTCATTTAACTAAAGGAAGGAATTATATTGGGAAAGTTTAATCGTTTTATATATTCCCGTTTGGAAATGATTACTAATGATAGCTATTGCTTTATGGTGAATTATTGTGGAGTTCATATATCTGTTGGTATGCAAGGATTATATGCTAATGAAGCAATATTCGAGTTGGGTAAAGGTACACATTGTTCCTCCACCTTTGAACTAAAAGTTTGGTGTTTCATATGATTTTGTGAATCATATACTTACTACAAGATTTTTATGTCAATTGAGTTTATTGTGTTATTGGTATAATGAAGGTGAAATTGTTGAAAGTGTTTTGAGTATTTCAAAGTTCGATTAAAAATACGAACTTGTGATGTAGTATTAATATTTCTCTTTGCTAAGTTTTAATCTCTCGGATACGTTTGTGAAAATTTTATGAATAATGATTTTATGTTTTAGTATCATTGGTAAATAAATATTACGAGCAAATTATGATTACTTAAGGATATCGATCCATGACTTGCTAAGTCCATTTTGTCTCGGAAGCCGATAGTATAAAGTGTTTACGGGCACATGATCCGATATATGAAAGTGTTTATAGCCATTCGGTTAAAAGTATTGAAATAAGAGTTCACAATATTATTTATCAATGTAATTCTAAGTTTGATATCCCGAATTGGGTGATTTGGTATGTTTTGCAAGAAGTGAAGAGGTCTAGTTTAAAAAATTGATGAGCTTATAGAAACTAATTATGTTTCCGCTGAAATTCGTATATATATAGTTCCAAGATGTATAAATGTACCAAAATTTTCACTTATGGAATGGTATTGAGAATACAAGTGTAATGAAATGGTCAAGTGTTTCGAGATTCAAGTTATATAAATTCCGAAATATGTATAGGATACAAAGATTTTAAAGATATTGACTATCAACATTGAGGAATATGTACTTCACGTTTGGAAGGTATGAGTTTGAAAGTCTGACTATAATACAAGATTTTGGATACATCCTATTATAAGTTTTGCATGCTTGGGATTATTGGGTCATGAAAAGTTCGAGGTTAGAGATTTCAAAAGTAAACTATTATTGGAGGGGTTAAGTATATTATAAATTATGACTTGGAAGATTTAGCTATATGTTGGATTTATGATAATAACTGGAATTAGCCAGAAATCCTTGGGGATATTAAATGGAGTGTACATTGGTAAAGTTATAAAGTAAGCTTTCTTTTTCTGTACTTCTGAAGAAAAGAATTTTATACTTATTTAGAAGTATTTTCGGAGAATCTTCGGGATTGGGTTATATAAGATTGAAAAAGCTATGGTGGCATGGTCATACAATAAGTTGATTGTGTGAAAAGTTCTACTTTGGAATGTAAGTTGTTACCTGATAAAGTTAAGTTGGACAATTAGGGTCGTAATTTGAAAGTAAGTTTCGGAGTTTAAATGTCGTTTAGTATATTAAAGAAATTTCTTACGAGAACTTGATGGGTCCTTAAAGCATGATGAGTAAGTAGTTGTAAATTTTGGATAACAGAAATCAAGTATAAAGAAGTGAAATCGAATATGTGAGATTTATAGTAGTGATATAATCGCTCAAGAGATATGTGATGGATTGAGGGAGTAGAAAATAGTATAATAAGTCGTATAGTTGACAGGCTAAAGTCGTATCACCTTATCAAAAATAACCTAAGGTCCACTAACAAGTAGTCAGGGAAGTCAGGATCGAATCCACAGGGAGAAAGTTATACTATTGTATCTGAATTCTAATATTATACTAACTAAATCGATGAAAATGGGTGTGTGACTAAACTAAGTAATTGACAGAACTAAATACGAAGGTAAGAATCAATTAATAAAGAACTAGGACTATGGACCACTAAGCATACAATTTGGGAAATCAGAGACGAATAATAACCACCCAATAAGTCAATTTATCTAGGGCACATGTAATTTCTCTCGAACATTACCTCCCTCAAAGATCACCTAGCCGCTCTCGCATGGTCAAGGATCACTATGCATAATGATTGAAAGCCTATACGAAATCTCTCCTCTCAAAGTAAATTCAATATTGCGATAATAGAAATACAAATCAGGCCTAATTCATAAATCTAGCATGAACGATTCAATCACGGAAACAATTGAAATAGAGGGTAACTATACTAATCTATCAATCTCTCATTGCATACATAGATCCCCACAATCCTAGAAATAAAACTATTCACTCATGCTTGAGAAAACAATAACAAAATCCATGTAAAAATTCATACTTTGAACTATTGCAAATAATTAAGAAATCAAACCAATCAATAATAGAGAAAGTAAGCAATAATGGAGAAAACCATGAAGAAGATTACCAAAAGAAAGAACTATATTGAACTTGCAAGCAATCCAAAGGTTTGATCTTGAATCCACAATGAAAAGTAGTAAACTAGGGTTCTTGAGAGAAACTATGAGAATTAAAGACTAAAAACCCAGAAGAATAAAAGATGTCTTAGTAATGTTCTATGTTTCGTATTTATACTAAACCTAAAACATAAAGGAAAAGTAATACGAAAATAGCCCGGAAATCATTAAAATACGCGTGCCGGGTCAACCGCCCGATCGGGCCAACTCGTCCGACCCCATCGGGCGAAAAAGCTCTTTATTTCGAAAATATGACGGACTACCTGCCCGATCGGGAAAGCTCGCCCGATCCCATCGGGCAGAAGTCTTTTCCTCTTGTTTTCAACTCTAGAACGCAGCCAAATGAATATGTTCTCGGGCCCGATCGGGCGAAACCGCCCGATCCCATCGGGCGGGAAAACTGCGATTTTGCGTCAACTTGCGAAGGATGTATCTCTTAAACCAGAAGTCCGTTTGAGGCGTGTGACCTCTCATTGGAAAGCTCTTTAAGTCTAGTTTCCAACCCAACTGGAATTTCTTAATTATCAATTTTCTATCAAAAGTTATAATCAAAATAGTAAACAAGTGTCAGTTTTAACACTTCTTTCACTAACTCTTTGCTTCATTCTAACTCGAAATTGTCCCAAACGGATGCATTGTGATCCTTGTGCAAGCTATCTTCATCCTCAATGATTAATAGGCTTTATCTTAGATAATCATAATCAATTTGCATCAAAATAACCTAAAAATCATCGAAACACGCAAACGGGGAGTAGTAGAGCAAAACTTGAGTAAATCATGCAAATATGCACCTAAATGCTCTAATATGAACTAGAAATGCAACCTAAATGCACCTAAAAACTCTATATAAAACCATAACATCAATAGTATATAAGTTGGGAGGAATTATATCCGAAACGGGAGTCTTCTACTATGAGTATTGGACGGGGATAAATAAAAGGGTTTAGAGATACCATCCTCTAACAGAAAGAGTAAGTTAAATAATGGAAAGTGGGAGAAGTATAAATATTTTGTAAAATGAGCATTGGTGCTAGGGTTTAATAATAAAATAAAGGAGTCAAATTAAAATTGATATGAACATTGAGTTCAAATATTTAAGAAATATTGTTATGAGTTATAAATGAGTTTAAGTATTTGGAGTGAGAATAAAAAAAATATAAACGGATAGCTGAATGATGGTATACCTATTTATGACACATAAAGATGAAATAAGATGTTGTTGAGTTATAATAATAATTGTAGATTATAAAATATGGTATAATATATTATGGTTATGGAAGTATGAAGTATCGAGGCAATAAAGTCGGGAACCCAAATAACTATCTCATGATACTAAGGCTAAAGTAATGAGGTGTCTGTTCAACTATGAGGTGGAGTTTAATCATTTTAGATTCTTTGTCAATGGGCTACTAGAAGTTGGAAGTTCAAGTATGAGAGGTCTAAATAATTAAAGGAAGGGGGGATGTTAAACGCCAAATTATTTTAATGGAAGAGTTACGTTACTTATAGTTATAATACATAAGTCCGATCTTTATGAGTTTCACCTAAATTATAGACATATGTCCTATGAAGTTTTATATTATGAGACTTAGATAGATGTGACATGATTTATAAATCTAGAGATACGAACAATGTGGAATTTGATATTACTACATTTTTTACTACTTAACGTTTATGTAAGATTTAAGTTCTATTCTGGGATTATAATCTTTCGAGAATCTGTGTTTTGCTGAGTTCAATTATGATAATTGATAAGCTCGTAGAGTTGGGACCACATTCCTTTTAGAGTCTGCATTTGAGTAGAATTCATCAAATAAATTTTATAAAAGGTTGTTTATACAAAGTTGTTGGAAACTAGAGTATTTATCAAGCAATTTAAGTTTTATATATAGAATGCCTAAGTGCAATTGTGTTATAAGATTCTGAAATATCTGACTCGAGAATCCTGAATCTGAGTTTCAAAAATTATTAAATCCCGAATTATGTTTTTGTAAGGGGAAGAAGCTGCTAGAGCAGTGATGAACAACATTCTGTATTCTGTATATTCTGTATTCTGGGGACATGTCCTGAAAAGTCTTGCAAGCAGTACATAACGGAAGAGGGAGACGTCCCTTGTAATAGTTTAAAGAATATGCCGAGATAGCAACTCTATTCGTGTTCTCTTCCCCAGTGTAATCTGATTTCTTATGATTTCAGAAAGAAAATATAATATGTATTTGAATACGTAATTGGTTTCGTGGAAAGATAGTGCACACTTTACTCTGGAGGTAATGCTTTACTCGCCCAAGTTTATGGAATTCATGCGCTGAAAATGAGAATGATTTACTAAGAACCTCGTTAGGAAATGATGAAAGGAATTAGCTATGTTATACATATTTGGATCAAAAATTATTATATCTGAAATACTGAAGTGGTAAATACGTCAGCATTTGAGATTAGAGTTGATTTTGGGAGATCGTATTAGATTCTAGAGAATTCTTATGGTTCCTCGAATTGAAGTATATACTATTTATTTTGTGTTATTATTTCGAACAAGTAACATTATAAATGGTATTCAAGTATTTGTTATATAATTCTTGCATTATGACTTTTCTGTACCTTGATTTCAAATGTCTTGTAAGAAAAACTTAGATCTGTAAATACGTTTTAAACCACCAAAAAGATTTTCTGGTTGGACAGTGTGTACTCAGTTTTGCTGATTTTGTTCTTGGAACCTGTCCTGGTGGGGGCAGAGTTCATTATTAAGTGGGTTTGCAGGTATAAGGATTTGACAAGAGTAATTCAAGGACCAAGGGTATCATAGCGATAAAGTTGAAAGTGAGATGTCCGGGAGAATGTGATGGTTAATGAAGAATGATACTTATGTTCTCTTATCGTATACTCCGGAGATTTAGCATGCGATAAATTGTTTCAAGCGCATTTAAAGATTTTTGTTTTGAGGATTGTATAATATATTCGCTGCAAGTGAATGTCTAATTGTGGTTTATTCAATGATAATTGAGATTTGTGAATGTTAAGTATGATTAAATAGTAGCTCGGAAGTGCGGGCTGTTACATTAAAGTTGTTAGTGAGTGGCCTGTGCCAAGAAATGTTACTGAAGTGAGGAGTTTCTTAGGGTTAGCTCGGTATTATAGAAGGTTCGTGTAAGATTTTTCTCGTATAGCTCGGCCTATGACTAACCTCATGAGAAAGGAGACGAAGTATGTGTGGACTGAAGACTGTGAGAAGCATTTCAGACTTTGAAGAGTAGGTTGACTTCAGCACCTGTTTTGACTTTGCCAGATGGGAAAGAGGGTTTTGAGGTCTATAGTGATGCATCAAAGAATGGGCTAGGGTATGTACTTATGCAGAACAAAAAAGTGATAGCTTATGCTTCGAGACAGCTTAAACCTTATGAAGTTAATTACTCGACCCATGACCTTAAATTAGCTGCCATAGTGTTTGCACTTAATATTTTGAGACACTACCTTTATGAAGTAACATGTAAGATCTTCACATACTATAAAATTTTGAAATATATCTTCACTCAAAAGGATCTTAACATGAAACAGAGGAGGTGGTTAGAGTTGATTAAAAATTATGACCTTGATATCCAGTATCATGAGGGGAAGGCTAATGTGGTGGCTGATGCATTGAGTCGAATGTCGATTCATGGAGTGAATGCCTTGGTTGTAGCTAATAAACTTATTGAGGAATTTCAGAGGTTAAACAAAGAGGTTGTTCCTGGAGAATTAGAAGCTAGCATGAATGCCTTGACCATACAACCATCGTTCTTCCAAGAAATCATTGATAGCCAACCTGGTGATGTGAAGTTAGAAAGGGTGAAGGAAAAATTGAAAGAAGCAAAAGCTGAAGGGTTCATAATTCAAGAAGATGGGAAAATACGCTACAAGGGGATATGGTGTGCGCTCTCAGAAGTGTGGGGAGTTGAAGAAAAAAATCATGGAGGAAGCTCATTAAACACCATATTCTGTGCATCCTGGAGGAGATCAGCTTTATAAAGACTTGAAAAAAATGTTTTGGTAGCCTAGGATGAAGAGAGAAGTAGCAGAGTTTGTTTCACGATGTTTGACATGTCAAAAAGTCAAGAGTGAGTATAAGAGACCCCAGGGGATTCAACCCCTAGATGTCCCATTTTGGATGTGGCACTCGATAGCTATAGACTTTGTCACTGCATTGCCAAAGACAAGAGGAGGATTGGATACAATTTGGGTAGTAGTTGAGCGCTTGACCAAATCTGTTGTATTCATACTTATGAAGGAGAATTGGAAGATGGAGCAACTAGCAAAAGCCTACATTAAGCATGTAGTCAGACTTCATGGAGTATATTCAAACATAGTTTCCAACAGGGATTCAAGATTCCTATCCAACTTATGGGAGGTGTTTCAGAAAGCTTTTGGTACTAAACTTCTCAAGAGCATTGCTTTTCACCCTAAAACAGATGGTCAAACCGAGAGAACCATTCAAACATTAGAAGATATGTTGAGAACTTGTGCTATGGAGTTTCATGGTTCGTGGGATGATAATTTGAATCTCATTGAGTTCTCATACAACAATAGTCATCATGCAAGCATTAGTATGACACCTTTTGAAGCACTTTATGGTAGGAAGTGTCGAAGTCCAGTGTGTTGGAGTGATATAAGTGAGACTGTGACGTTGGGGCGAGAATTGATATAAGACACAACGAATCTGAAGGTTTGCAATGTACTCAAGAGGGGGGGTGAATTGAGTACTTAACGACCTGGTGATAAATTCAAATTCTTTCGATTTATAACGGAACCAGTTGGTAGGGGTGTAAGTGGATTGGACTTTGCCAAATCCAAATCCAGTCCAAAGTTTTTTGGACTCGAGAAATTGATTCCAAGTCCAATCCAAATATTTTGTGAGTCCGGTCCAGTCCGATAATTTTTTCTTGAGTCCGAATCCAGTCCAGTCCAGTCCGATTATTATATTATTTTTTCCACCGATTTAGATTCAATGATTCACAATGTTTTCTCATAATTGAATTTGAAAATTTAAGCTCATTATATTCATTCCATAAAATAAGTCACATACATCTTTTATATTATATATATAAATATTAATTATATATACATTATATATATAAATATTAAATATATATTATATATAAAAATATTTTTGGACTGGACTGGACTTATTGGACTCCAAAGGGGTGAGTTTAAATCCAGTCCGAAAATATTTGGACTCGAAAATTTGAGTCCGAGTCCAGTCCAAGAAATTTCCAGTCTAGTCCAGTCCGACAAGTTTGGACTGGACTGGATTGGACTCTGGACTTTTCGCAGTCTGCTTACACCCCTACCAGTTTGGCTGGTTCCTGAGAGCGAAAACACTAGAACTTGAAAGCAGTAATGAACACACCAAATTTAACGAGTTTCAGCCAAAGAAAGGCTTGCGTCTTCCTAAGATAGTTTTCTTATTAATCAACTCTGAAAAATAAGAATACTCTCGCACTCTCCTGTTTCCCTTACCCCAGAAAAAAAACAGCACACCCCACACTAACTCTAGTGTGCTACTTCGCACTTGAACTCACAAGCACTTGCGAATGAACTCACAAACGCTACCCAGTCTCTAACCCCTCTGTTAGAGATTCAATACAATCAGTTTCTCTTAACTCACGCTTTCTTACAAAAAAAACAAATAGTAATGTGAAGCTCTATGAGATGCGTACTCTATTTTAGAAAACTGTTTTAGCTGTTCTCTATGTGAAGGCTCTCTAAAATACTCAATAAAATCCGAGAGAGCATCAAAGGTGAAGGAGAATGATGATTCGGTATTTATAGACCAAGGTCTAACCTTTGAGTGTGCCCTAACTCAAGATATCAAATATATGATAAGCCTAAGTTATAGAAAGTATATCTTGAACAATATCTTTCTCGGAGGAAAGATATTATCCAAGATATACACACGCTTTAAAGGTAAGTAAATACTGAATAATGATTCTAAAGGCTAGCAAACTTTTCTTAAGGAAAGTATTTGAGAAAATATTTTTCCAAAAATCTTTTCTAAAACAGCCAGCTCAATCACCCGGTGAAGTAACTGGTATCCAGACATGTTACCCTACTAGTAGTGTTCTATATATGTAACCAATTGGTTCCATATTCAAAACCCTACTCTTTCACACTTAAGAACAACACAAACAATTCCACTAAAAATATCATACGCAAATATTACATGAAGACCTAAGATGAATCAATTAAAGAATCCTAAACTATCTTCATGCACTTCAATCCTTGAAGCTTCCCTTGAATCAACAATGAAAAACTTTATCTTTTACTCGAACAACGTCGAGAGGGCTTCTTAGCTTCAAGTCTTGGAATAATATGTTTACTACACAAGAACACATCATAGCATAGCAAACATTCTTTTGACTGTTTCATTTAACAGCCAGGAACAGTTGAATACTCAGCTGTTTCCTAACAGCCTAGAACCACCTGTAATAACAATTGTTCCTTGCAGCTGTTTGTCATCATTAAAAACCTAGGGGACTCAACAGAATCAAGTGAAGCTCATTCAAGAGAAGATTCGTGCGGCCCAGGATCGTCATAAATCATATGCAGATTTGAAAAAGAGGGAAGAAGAGTATGAAATTGGTGAGAAAGTTCTTTTGAGAGTGTCACCTATGAAAGGGGTGGTGAGATTTGGGAAGAAAGGGAGATTGAGCCCGAAGTTTATTGGCCCTTATGAAATTGTAAAAGAATTGGGAAAGTAGCCTACCAACTAGCTCTACCAAATGAGTTAGAGCGTGTGCATGATGTTTTTCATGTGTCACAACTCAAGAGATATGTTCCAGATGTTTCACTTGTGCTTTAACCCGAAACGATTGAGTTAGATGAAACTCTTTCTTATGCAGAAAGACCAGTCAAGATTGTGGATGAAAAGGTGCGTAGTACAAGGAATAAAGATGTTAGAATTATTAAGTTGTTGTGGTCTAACCAAGTTTTTGAGGAAGCAACATGGGAGGCTGAAGATGAAATGAAAAAAGAAGTATCCAGAGTTGTTTGAGCAGGTACGTTGAGTGTCGGAGACGTCACTTTTTTAAAGGGGGTAAATAGGCGATATAATTTCGCATGATCATGCTTTTATGATTTTATCTGCTTCATAGAATTTCATTGTCAAATAATTATTCCAAGCCAACCTATCAAACTATGTTATTTAAGTGGTAGTTTTCACGCGTTACCCTTAGTTTCGAGCATGAAACTTCTTTTAAGGGGGGTTGCCTTTAATACTACATATTTTTTTCAACTAATTTATAACGTTTATAGGTGAGTTATGTATTTTAAAGGTTTGAAATAAAATAGTGTTTAAATATTTTACTAAAAGAGAATTTATAGAGATGGGAAAAAATAATAAGATGGTAAAGTTTTTATTCAGTAGGACTTAGTTATCCATTTCTAATTAGAGTTTGAAGAAACCTAGGTTAAATCAATTTTTTAAAAAACCAAAATATTAATATCTCTCTCTTAGTCTCACGTAGGAAAAAAAAAAAGGGGTTAGAGAGAGTACGACGTTGTTTCCTTCTTTCTGTCTGTTCCTTTGAATTTATAAAGATGGGAAAAAATTAATAAGGTGGAAAAGTTTTTACTTAGTATGACTTAGTTATCCCTTTCTAATTAGGGTTTTACTAAACCTAAGTTAAATCAGATTTTTTTTTTAAACCAAAATCTTAATATCTCTCTTTGAGTCTCACGTAGAAAAAAAAAAGGGTTCGAGAGAGTTGGTGCTATATCTAGCGTTGCACTAGTGTTGGTAAGTTCCAGCAATCATACTCTTTAATTCCTTGTAAATCAATTAATAATTCTTGGCTTATGTTAAGAGAATGTTGTAGTTAATTTCCTTTGCTAATGATAATGGTTAACAATCTCAGCATGATCACGTTGACCAGTGGCGTATCCAGGAATTACGGGATGGGGGTACAGATAAGATAAAATCAAATCAAACAAATTAAAATGCTAGAGTTAATTTACGACTAAAAATTCAATTCAAAATACAATGCCAATATCAATTAATGATTCAAATTACAACTAATTTAAAACGACAAATTACAACTAATTTAAAACGAAGAAAATACATAATTTTCAAATAAATAAAAATTACAAGTGCATCTGACAACCTTTCATAGATTAGAAGCAGTTAATTACATCATCATCACTAACTTGCAAACAAAGATCCCTCTCAATATAAGTGACTAAACAATCATTCAAAAGTTGATCCCCCATACTATTTCGCAATTTGCTTTTCACGATAGTCATCGAAGAAAATACTCTTTCCACACTTGCGGTTGCCACAGGAAAAATCAATACTAGTCTTAAAACCAAGTAGACTAGCTTATGTGTAGTATGCTTCTAGATTTCAGCAAGCATCATAGAAAGCTCACCAAGATCTTTCAATTCGCGGAACTTTTCCTCCTTTCGCATGTCATCAACAAAAAGTTCAAGTTCAAAACGAAGAGTGACCAAATCATTGGTTGAAAACTCCTTTTCATAGAATTCGACAAGTCTAACCAACTTTTTCTGACCAAAAAAAGCAACAGAGTTGAGAGGACTAAAACAAGCCATGCAAGTGAGCAACTCCATATTTACTTCATTGAACCTATTGTTAGGCTCTTGAAGTTGCAAATCAATGACACATAGAAACATTTCAACTCAAAAGTGATGGAGATTTGTAACCTTTGCAAAGAAACATTTTGATCTACCACGGGGAACATAAGTATCATCCATACTAGGAACTTCAATGGCATGTTTAACACAAAATGAGCACACACGATCCAAAAAATCTTCCGATTTTACATCTCTCATCTATAGCAATATTTTCTAAGTCAAAGAAACAAGAGCCATGGCATTAACAATGTTTTGTTCGTTTCGTTTGCAAAGCATTACTCAATACATCTGTATACCCAAATATCTCCAACATCAAATGTGCCATGAAAATGAACTCGAATGACTCAAATGTGGCCATGATAGCTTGAGCTTTTCCACAATCTTCCTTATACAAGGTATTGTTTCCAATAATCACAAGTACTTTAATGATTGTAGAATACAAAGTGGTGATGTTTAAAATAGTTTTATAATGTGAACCCAACGAGTTTCACCCAGCCTCCCTAAACTCCGATCTTGGTTTGAACTTTGTCCACTCTAAATTTCTCCCAAATTTAATGCTTCCACAACTTCTTGAGCTTGAATTACTCGAAGCATTTCTCTTCGCTTACAAGAAACTCCAAAAACATTCAACAAATATCCAAGTTGTTCGAAAAGCCCAATACAATCACCATTATCCTTGGCAACAACAACAAGAGTCAATTGAAGTTGATAGGCAAACAATGGACGTAGTAAGCAGAAGGAGTTTCATTCATAATTAAAGTTTTAAGTCCATTTATCTCACCTCTCATATTACTCGCTCCATCATAACTTTGACCACGAACTTCAGACAAACTCAATGAATAATCCATAAGTAAAGAGTCGATTGCTTTCTTAAGTGACAAAGCACTAGTATCCTCAACATGAACAATACGAATAAACCGTTCACACACTTTCCTTTTCTTATTCACATAACGCAAACAAAGGCCTAATTATTCTTTTTGAGAAATATCACTAGACTCATCAGCTAATATCGCAAAGTAGCCTTCACTAAGATCTTTAAAAATGAGCTTAGTAGTTTCTTTGGCACAAGAATTAATAAGTTCCTTTTGAATGGAAAGTGCAATCATTTGATTATTTCCTGGAGCATTTTTTAGGACAACAAACATAGCATCTTTAATATTTTTAGCAAGCCATGTTAAAAGCTCAAGAAAGTTTCCTTTATTATTTGATACTTCACTTTCATCATGACCACGAAAAGCCAAACCTTGTTGCAAAAGAAACCTCAAACACTTCAATGAGTAAGTTAAACGGGCTTTATAAAGGATAGTGACCTCGGTGCTTTGGTGATTCAAAGATTGATTAATTGATGTTTTTGGGTTAGTGAAAAATGGTATTTCTCTTGAGCTTGGTTATGGGCGCTACCAATACCTCCAATATGTTTCTCAAGCTTATCGGTTTTATTCCAACTCCTAAATCCTCCATTGACAAAAGTATCACCCCCCCGGATAACTAGTTTTATCTTTGAACAAGAAACAACACAAAGCAAAAAAGTTGCATCTTTTTCAATACTATATTCAAGCCAATCATACTTGTCAAACCAAGAAACACTAAAACGGCGCATACCTCCTATTTCCCTTTGAGGAAAATCATGTGTCCTTGGTTGACAAGGCTTTTTAGCAATGTATCCTCTTCTCACGGCCTCTTGATAATTAGGAGGATATGATGTAATTGGCCTCCTACTTCCCGAAACATGTGGTAGAAGATCAACATCATACATAACACTTGAAGCCTTCGTTCTAAAACTACTTTGAAGCGTAGTTTCGAACGGTGAAGAATTAGGCTATTCATCCTCACTTTCTTCTTGGATTGGAGTAACTTCATGATTACTTTGTTCAATTATTGGAACCTCACGATTAGATTCTTCAATTAGAGGTTCCTTTGATGTCGGAGAAGATGAAGTTGAAGACTTTTGTGATTTTCCTCCACCTTTCTTCCAAAAAGATTCTAAACTTTTGTTTTTTCATCTTCCAAATCTAGTATAAAGTAAACATATTATTAGATATTAATTCCAAAGTCCCTTGTTTCAAATTACATTTCACAACATCTAATTCCAAATTCAACTAATTTCAATCCACAACCTCATAACCTGTATTTCAATTTCACAATTTCTAATCTCTAATTTCAATTCAAGTAATTTCAATTTCCATATTTCACAACTGCACAAATTTAATTTTATTTTCATAATTTCTTATTTCAATTCAAAATATCAATTCACATCTAATTTTAGTTTCACAACTTCTAATCATACTCCAAATTCCATTCCAAAAAAATTGAGAAGTCTATAAATTTATAGAAGTAAAAAAATTTCGGGAAAAAAATACCTAGAACAGTAGAATTGATAAACTTCTGGTTCTGGGCTAGTGGGCTTCCAGCAACGTGACTGACAACACGTCAAACACAACCACCTGCTCCGGCAACGTGACTGTCGACTGGCAACCGGCAATGTGAGTCCGACAGTGTCCGGCGACCAGCAGTAATCAGAAATGAAAAAGAAAGGGAAATAGGAATAAAGAAAGTAAAAGAGAGGAAAAAAATATGAGGGATCCAAAAAGAAAAAGAACATTATGAATGAGTACTGATAGTGTAGAGAGCCCAGAGGAGAGAGAAAGAGAGGAAAAAGGAAAAAGAGACGGACGCGTGAGTTGGAGTGTTAGACAGTGTACCTATTTTATTTTCTTTTCGCTTTTATTTTCTTCAAATTTTTATTTGGGAATGGGGGTACAGTTGTACCCACTATACTCCCTCTAAATCTACCCCTGGCATTGACGCACCACCATATCATCTTCATCAAAACTTTAGTTAAGTGATTCTTGTTATTGCGTTGTTTTACCCCTTTAAAAAAAAGAAGAATCATGATCTCTTGAGCACGCTGCGCTCATCTCATCCTTATGTATCTTTCGAATTGCAGAGAAAAACAATAGTATCAATGTTATTTTGATCGTGTCGTGTATTAAGAAAAATAAATGGATGTTTTTTATTTATATTTTTAGATTATACTAGTATATAAAAAAAATAGTTTTGGGTAAAGGTACAATTTAGAGTGTGGAATAATGAATGGTTTTAGTGTTCAAAGAAGTAAAAATCTGATTATGTTATGACTTTCAAATCTGTTTTTTTAGAGTTCTAAGTAGTAAATTGATGTGAATTGAGTATTAATCATTACTCAATATATGTTTTAGGAATCCAATTCGTAGAAGGAAAATTTTAGTGCGTAGTTATGTGGAAGTCACGCTATAGAGGTACGTACTAGTACTAGGTATTACTAGTGGTGTTAGTAGTCATAGTTAGTATGCTTAGTTATCTATTCCGAAGCATGATATAACTTAGAATCATGATTAGCGAACGGAAATTGTGTGTTATGATGTGTTAGTACTTATAATACATGTGATTATATGATTTTTTATTTCTATGAAAGAATAGTTATTATATAATTGTCCATAACTAGTAATTTTTACTAGTAGTGGACACATGTTATTTTATATACTATGACTGTTTGAGTTAGTATCATGATTAGTGTTGTTTATGAGTTTATTTTATCAATCTGATCATATTGGAAGAGAAAAGTTTGCAAGATTTAAGAGTCTTTTATAACTATTTTAAGTTATGTCATTATTGAACAAGGTTCGATTATTTAGGGAGACTTTTTATGTCCCTAATTCAAGGTTTAAAGGTTTAATAAAGGTGAGTTATTATTATGTGACCATTATTTATTAATAATATAAAAATAAATTATAAGTGTTCATATTTGTTATTATTCTATCATATTGTTGGACCTAATAAAAATTATTAAACACTTAACGAGAAAGAGAATGGCATGAAAACTCATAAGATGGATCCCCTATTGAGTATTGAACAAGGGGGAGAAGTAGTCTTTGAACTACCTTCTCCTACACATATTAACTTGTATGGCAATACAATGAATTATTTTATTATAATCGAGTTAGATAAGTTATCTAAAATTCCTGAGTCAAGTTAGTCAAGGACATTTCTCAGGGGTATGATCATACTGATTTTCAAGGTTTATCTAATAATGGTAGTCAAGGACGCTTTAGTTATTCAAGGTTTAGTAGCCCGTATGATTCCAAAGTGAGGACGGTGCCCGTTCCATGCCAGATCAGTATTAATAAAAGTTATGGAGTCATTTGTTATTAATTCCAAAAATGTCAAGCATGATTTGTTGTTTACAGTTTTCTAGTATCATGTGTTAGGACCTATATTCTATTAATTTGGTTAAGTACGTACTCAGCATTAGCTGACTTGTTCTTTGTGTGTTTGATTACTGTAGACACGAAATTTTGAACCCCTTTTCGTATAAAATTTTAAGATAAAAATTTTAAAAAGAAATAAAAATAACGAAAACCGTCAAGTATTGTGGAGCGCGCTCCCCATCAAAGGCATGTTTCGTCCCGGAACGCGAGTTTCATTCCATCGTACGATTTTCCTTTTTTCGCGTTTTAGTCATACAATTCCGGTTTAGAAATATAACTTTTTGTAAGTCGTAGTCAATAACTACAATCACCGGTTTAATAAAATGATTTGTAGTATAATCATACTCGTCTTTACTAATTTGACGAGTTTTCGTTAATTGTTTTAAGTTAGTTTTTCAAAAAAACAGAAAAAAAAACGAGTCGCAATTAGGCGCCGGAATTTTAATCGCCTCCCAATACCGGTAGTAATCAGTTTTCTTGATGGTCAAGTCTTTATTAATTGGATAAAGAATAAAAATATATTCTTTAACCACCAATCACATCTTTTTATCCATTAGTTAAGGAATAAGAATCATGAAAAAGAATAAGAATAAGAATCAAATCCAAAGTGTGAGAGCCAAGAATCCGGATTTTTTTCGGAAGATTCGAGTTGTGCGCCAAGCACATGATCATGCGCCCAGCGCACAACGGTTCCCTGCGCCAGACGCAGGCTAGTGCGCCTAGCACACGGTGTTGTGCCTAGCGCAGGTTCATGCGTTTGGCGCAGTGGTCCAGTCAGCACTTCTTTCACGTTTTTCGATGCATTTCTGCGTATTAGAATGTGTTGAAATTCGGATTTTGCTTCATTAGTGTAAACATCAAAATCAAATCTAAAGAGAATAAGAATATTGGCATTTTCCATAAATTTGATGATGTAGGTAGATTTGAGAGGATTTAGTGATGTCATTAAGGTGATGTACTGATGTCATTAGTGTGATGTCATTAAGATAATTTGGGATGATAAAAATCTGATTTTTGGGTGAAAAATCTGATTTTCTACCTTCTTCAAACCCTAATTCACCACCTCATTTCCCTATAAATACCCCCTATTTTTTTACTTCAACACACAACAACTTCACACACAGGGGCGGTTCTTGGCCCATGCAAGAGTGGCTACCGCATAGGGTACCCCGAAAAGCAGGGGCCCCAAATATACTTATTGAGGAACAATTAACAAAAGGTAAACATTTGGAGCGATGGTAAGACTGTGCGTTTGATGAACATCAGGTTTGGAGGTCGAATCTTCTCAACACATTGATTTTTTGCTTTTTGGGAAATTGAGTAAGTTGTCCATGACAGGCTATTGACAGCTAACGCATGCTTGTTTACTTCTTTTTTTTCTTTTACTTTTGTTAGTTAATCTTTAATGAAACCAATTAATGCCTCTTATTCCTATACCAAAAGCTTCAATCAATTAATGACTATTGGAATTGCACCGAAAAAAATTAATGGCTATTCGAAATTAGTTCATTAATGGCCCCCTATTCTCCCATAGTTTCATGTACCTTTAGGTTAAATATCTGTTAATTCTAAACATTACCCAGACGTGACAATATTTTAAATATAAAATTATTTTCTTTTGTCAAAATTAAGAATCTTATATTTAATTTGAAATATGTATCAAGAGCCCAATTTTAAGAGAGAGCATAGGGCGCCCTTTATATTTGCCTCGCCCCTGTTCACACAACTCAACAACTTAACTTCACAACTTATCACAACTAGAAATCTCAATACTACTCTCCTTTTCCCTAATTCCTCCCTCTAAGAAAAATATCATTCAAAAAAGAAAGCAAAAGTTATAATTAGTAAGTAAGAAGTTCATTAAAAGAAAAACACAAAAAGGGTTTAAGTTAGTAATTAAGTGGATTTAGAAACTCACTTAAAATTAAGAAAATCACAAAAAAGTAGAAAACTTTGCAAAAGGAAGTGCATCATTGAGTTAGCAAGGTAAAGTTAAAGTTCTTGTTATTTTTCTTAATTATCTTCTTAATCACATACTAACTTTCTCTTTATTTTTTCTTATCATTTTTTTAATTTTTGGAGTGATTTGGGTATGTGGAAGTCCTAATAGGTTCCCAACCTTAAATCACCCCACCTAGAATAGTCAACTCTAATGGGGAGATTCTTAGGAAATATGTGCTTTTGTTAATCAAGTTGTTATTCATAACCAAAAACATGTTTTCATAAAAAAATTCAAGTAGAGTTGTGCATAAACATCTCCATAAAAAGAAAATGTGATGCTGTAATTATGGTCAGTTTTAATTTCGTACTTCATTTCATTTTTTGTCTGTATTATGTAAATAGTTCATAGGATGTAATATTTTACCTATGAAGATCAAGATATTTCCAGCAACTGGGATTTGCAATTTCTAAAAAACAAATTTTGTATAGTTAATTACAAATCATACAACATTATTGTACAAAACTGATTTTATCCAGTACCACATGAGCTTATTCTGTCATTAAAGTTTAAAATAAACTCATTTAGATAAAACTAAAAACATCAACTTTAAAGTAGACATCCGTAGATTTCCAAAAACATAAAAATCATATTAATATGAATTTTATACAATTTTATCTCATTTTTACAAAAACATTCATGTAAATCACCAAATTCCTGAATACTGATTTTCTCTTCAGTTAAGAAAATATATATAAAAGGATCTTAAAAATGTCCAATTCAAGTAAAAAATTTCTGTCTAGTCTTTAAAAGTATCAATGTTCATACCAAAATTCATATCAAACTAAGTTCATTAAGTTAGATTTTAAAGAACACATTGGATATAGGTCCTGTTTTGACCAGTTTTAGCATAAAATTCACCATAATTTTATTTGTCACTAAACGCTTGTAAAATTTTGATACAACATAAAGAACGCACTGACCTATCCATAGGTGTATCACATTCTCAATTTAACGTTTTTTACAGAAAGTTGTAAATTTTATAAGTCAGTACAAGAATAAAAGTGCAGTCTGGAAAATGAAATAAAGTGATTAGCTCAAGTTTCATAAAAAATGTTTTCTTTTTATACGAAAATGTTAATTAAAAGACATGAAATTTTAAGTTTCTCTTAAAATGATTCACTTTTATCATGCAAATAAAAATCAAAATCAAAGAGGTTAATTAATCTCTAATTTTCACAAGTTTACAAATAAACATGAATTCCAAAGCCCATTCAAGAGGATGAAGATCAAGGAGCATCATGGTGAAGATCAAGATTGAAGATTTGTATAGATCATAGAATTTGTACATATTGTTGTAATAATAGTTTTTGTAAATAGTTATTACATCACTCATTAATGAAAAACATGGAGATGTTTATGCATAATTTTCATAAATAATTCCACAATTCTTTTTAATAAAATGAGCAACCAATATTATAAATTTTGCATGTTGGGCCCAATATATCATAGTATACGAACCAAATGACCCAATCTCAATTAAGAGGAAAAATTGCAAATCTAACTAAGTTAAATTGTATCATGATCCATCTTACATTTTAAATTTGTTCTCCATCTTCAAATGGATCAATCATATAATTTTACATAATTAGATTGGTAATTATGATCTCCGAATTAATTTTAGCCCGTTTCACGTGTCTCGCTTTAAATGGCCAAATTCCAATTAGCCAAACACAATCTCCAAATTTGATCTTAAATTGATCATTTTTCTCAAAATGACTTTATAATCTTCAATCAAGATTATTTCTCACAAGTGTTCAATTAGGAAGCAAACCTCTTGTCCTAAGACCTCTTGAAAATTATAAACGTGATCACTAATTAAGGTGGTCATTTCAATCCTTGATTAATCGCTAATTAGGGCGATTAACTCAAACTATTCATTTAATCACTAATTAGGGTGATTATCTTAAACTTTGGTTAATAACTAATTAGGGTGATTACTTTAACCTTTCCTGGTTAATCACTAATTAGGGTGTGTATATTAAAACCATTTTTAATCGCTAATTAAGGTGATTAATTTAACCTTTTTTATTTAATCACTAACTAGGGTGATTATCTTAAACCTTGAATAATCACTAATTAGGGTGATTATTTCCTAACCTTTATTTTAATCGCTAATTAAGGTGATTAATTTAACCTTTCTTATTTAATCACTAACTAGGGTGATTATCTTAAACATTGAATAATCACTTATTAGGGTGATTATTTCCTTACCTTCATTTTAATCGCTAATTAAGGTGATTAATTTAACCTTTCATATTTAATCACTAATTAGAGTGATTATCTTAAACCTTAATAATCGTTAATTAGGGCGATTATTTTTCTCATTTAATCACTAATTAGAGTGATTATCTTAAGCCTTGAATAATCACTAATTAGGGTGATTATCTTAACCTCCATTTTTAATCACTAATTAAGGTGATTATCTTGATCCTCCTTCATATTTAATCACTAATTAAAGTGATTATCTTAATCCCATTTCGATCACTAATTGGAGTGATTATCTTTAGGCCTGGCAATCAGGTCGGGTTGGGTCAGGTTCGTGTTCGGGTCACCTATAATCGGGTTGGATACCCCCTGACCTGAACCTGGTCTGTTTCTATATTCGGGTCAAGATCTTTAACCCTAACCTGATCTGAAACTTATCGGGTCAACCCGACCTGATCTGTTTGACCTGATTTTTTTTTAAAATACTTTTAGATGGGTCAACCTGAACCTGTCTGACCCGTATTTTTCAGGTTGACCCGAACCCACAAAAACCGATTTGTTTTTTTCAGTATGATATGCATAAAACGAAAATGCACCACCTTGAAATGAAAATAGAAATTAGAACCTGCTTCCCTAAATTAAAAACCAACAAGTTCATACTTGGTGGTTGGCACACTAAATATGTTACAAACCATTTAAAGCTTCAAGCTAACAAATAGTCATAGAAATATTACAACCTAATTTCAGCTAAGTTTATATGAAACAAGATTTATGTAGCCTTAATACAATCAGAAAATCTCCTCTTTTGCTTCTGAAGAAAGCTGAATTTGCTCCTTTAAGTTGTCATCAGCCATAGCCCATATTAACTGGAAAAAAAAACGAGAATCCATATAAATTAATAAACTAGAAAAAAAAGGCATAAGAGATGAAATGAAGGCTTAAAAATGCAGAAAAATCAGGCACAAAATGAGATGAAAAAATGAAGCTCAATTTAGAAGATCAAAAATTCAGAAGACATGAACTACAAATTACAAAATACAAAAAAATAAAGGCATAACAAAAATACATAAATAAAATTTTAAAAATGAAGACAACCAAAAGAGCTTGAAAAAACGCACAAAAAAAATCAAAGCGTAGGATATTGAAAATAATAGAAAATAAAAATTGAAATTTAGAAAAAAAAAGAACAAAATATTAAAGACAGAAAAAGCTTCTTGAATAATAGAAATATAGCGGAAAAAAATAACAAAGAAAAGCAACAAATAAGTACGAAAATACTAAATGCATAAACAAATAGAAGGAAGAATTGAGAAGAAATATGAAAGGAGAGAGAAGAGCAACAAATAAATACAAAAATACGAAATACAAAATACAAACGAAACAAAGAAAAGAAGAAAAGAATACCCGATTGAGCTAGATACCCGATTGAGCTCAAGCAATTTGTTGTGGAAGAGCAGGGAAGAGGAGAGAGATTGAGAGTGAGAGGATGACTGTGTTAGAAATGAAGAATTAGGGTTAAGTTAGGCTTATATGTGAGTGAGAAAGAATAGGAATTGGGCTGGTTAGGTTTTGGGCTGGACAACCCCCATTCCCTACCTTTTCGGATTTTCATTAAATTTGGCTCATTTAAAATTCAAGTCAGATGGGTCATTTTCAGGTTAGAATTTTCGACCTAAACCTGACCCATTTATTTTTCAGGTCGGGTTCAGGTCGACCCATTTAACTAATCGGGTTGGAAAACTCAGCCCAAACCCGCTATTTTCAGGTCGGGTTCGGGTTGGGTTATCGGGTTGGGTCAACTTTTACCAAGCCTAATTATCTTACTCCTAATAGATTTGTCTAATTCTAAAAGGTGAGTTATTCATAATCTATTTTCCTTTCCTTTTCTTCCCTAATGGAGTTGGCCATTTAGGGTGAGACATAAGATCGAACTACGATGGTTTTGATCCATGAGTGGATTCCAATCCTGCAATGATTGGTACGTAGTGCAACTTCGGTGCTCAAACCTACCATGTACAAATGATATATTGGCCCTCTTAAAAATGATTGATGTGTATATGTGCAAATTATGTGCTTTTCTTTCTTTTGAATAGCCATGATTACTTTAAATGAAAAACAACGCATTTAGTAAGAGCCCGTTCTGTAGAACGGAAGAGGAGACGAGTTCCAGACGTTCGCACCTCTTAACCTAAACCCCGAACCCTATCTCATGGTATGAAATACCAATTTTAAAAAAGCCTTATCCATATGAAGTCATCATCGTTTTAAATGATATTTCTTGAAATTGATTTTAAAACGATTTATTAAATAATCTGTCCCTATTCAGATATTAATAGGGTGGCGACTTCAAAGTTTTCTAAAACTCATAATACAATGAGAGACTTTTGTGGGATTCGGACCGTTAATTAAGACAGTCAAAAATCGGGTACCACAATTGCATATTCTGTAATGATCCATAATTGCTTATAAATTATGGGGAGCAGGTTAGTAACAGGTTTTCCAAATTTATGCATGGGAGTTAGCTGTTGAAGTTGGATTTCATCTTATATCTATGAGACATTGTGTTTTATTTCTTTCTTTTAAGTTTGAAATTTTGGATTTATTATATTTTTAGTAAGGGGCCTTAAAGGGTTTCCAACTTGTAGTTTAGTTATTTTCAGTTAAAGTCTTCCGCTGTGTTATTTTCAAAGGTTAGCAAGTTTGATTTCTAAAATTATTATTCAGCTTTATGCGAATCACCATGACGGTAACACCTTTAGATTCCTCTAATTTAGTTTATGGTATTTATTATAGCAGGGAGGAATTTGGGGGTGTTACAGCCACACCCCTTGAGAACAGCTATCTTTACAATTGTGTTCAACCAAGGCCATAACTGATACCCAAATGCGGGTTGGAGTGGATCGCTTTATCCCTAAATGACCCAACGGCTTTATTATAGGCCCACACCAAAATTGTTCCAAAACTAGGTCAAACCCCATTATCCTACAAATAAGATAACAGGTCTGGGGGTAAATTGTTGGCGTCTAAATACCGACTCGAGTATACATCAGGCCCAAGGTAGTACAAGGCAAAGCAAGTAAGGAGAAAAGGTGTGTAATGGACTAGCCCAAGACCCCCTAAACCTATTCTCCACTATAAATAGTCCATTTGGAACCAAATGAGTAAATGACAGATAACTTCAACTAACTAAACAAACACATACATTTGGCAATTCTCTCCACTCTCTTGCTTTCGATTGCTTAGCCGGGATTGAGTTCGCCCAAAAACTACAGGGTTAGTCTTCTTGTTTTGTAGGTGACGACTCATTTGGAGATTTGATCCAATATTCATCGTACTCACATCCATTTAGCAAAATACGACTTGCTATCCACATCTACACGACTGTTTTTAGTATAAACATAATCTAATACTGATTTAATTACTGAATTAAGAACATTAACCCCAAAACAACTGAATTTGACAGGGCCGTTTTTTAGATTCATGTGGCCCCGTTCTTATAACAAAATGAGGCCCTATTATAAGTATAAGCACAATTCAAACAACGTAACTTCGCTTTTATTATAAATATGATCCTAGTATCATGAAGACACTCCATATGGGAGGAGAGCTGCTGCAACAAACTATAGATATTTAAAAACAATGATATGTTAACAATTACCAACTAGAGATATTTTATTTAAAAAGAGATGTTCGTCGAGCATTTTTTGACGCAAACTCATCAATCAACTCTTCATATCCTACTTTCTCCAAAAGATCATTTTCGATAGAAATCATCGCTAATCCATTAAGCCGTTCTTGTGACATTGTAGAGCGCAAGTAGGACTTTAACAACTTCAACTTGGAAAAACTTCTCTCTGCGGATGCAACAGTAACGGGAATGGTCAATAAAATTATGTATGCAATAACCGCATTAGGAAAACAATCAAACAATTTCAAATCTTTCAAAATTTCAATAGGCCCTGTTTTTTCCAGCGGTGGTAGTTCTCTTCTTAGTTTCAACTCCACATATAACTCATTTCCATCAATATCTGAATGTCCATTATGTTTAAGAGCATTTTCAAGACGACTACAACAAGACTTCAAGCTCATATCATCTAAAGATTCTAAGAGGTCAGAATTAAACAAGATACCAAAGATTTTTTCATATTCTTGATATTGCTCAAACCTCCTCTTAAGAGAAACAATGGCTTGATCAACAATGCAAAGAAAATACTTAACTCTAAATGATTCTTCTGCAGATAGTGAAACATCTGATGATGCATTTGAATTTTCATCAAATTGTTTTTTTCTACGAATTTCACGCCTCTTAGGAAATATTGGGTCTATATCCATTTTAATGGCAATTTCCTTAGCCGAACCCAAAGCATCATTAAAACCACTTTCTCTGTATCTCTCAAAAAAGGAAATCAATTCCCTATTTTTTTCCATGGCAACATCAATTAGCATGTCTTTTGATTGTAAGTACTTGCTAACAAAATTAACATGAAACAATATTTCAAACCAAATTACTATTGCCACCAAAAACTCAAAATCACCAAGTTCATTTGTTGCTAAAGATTTAGCCTCACTTCTTATTAAAGAATCACCATCGGTTTCTCCCACTTGAAGTAAAGCCTCTCGTATTTCTACCATTTGAAATCTTATGGCTTGAACACTATCAACACGACTTTCCCAACGAGTGGAAGACAATGACTTGAGAGTTAAGCCTTGTATATTAGCTTTCAAAATATCCCATCTCGTAGTAGATTTTGCAAAAATTGTATATATGCGTTGTATAACTCCAAAAAAATCTTTGGCTTTACTACAAGTATTCGCCATATCACATAAAACTAAATTAAGACTATGACAACCACAAGGGGTATAAAAAGCTCTAGGATTTTCATCCAAAAGTCTTTTTTGTACACCTTGATGTTTGCCTTTCATATTTGACCCATTATCATAACCTTGTCCATGCACATTAGAAATATCAAGATCAAGAAGTCGCAACTCATTTTGCAAAGTATTAAAGAGTCCTTGTCCAGTTGAATCATTCACATTCAAAAATCCTAAAAAAGACTCTTCAATGCTAACACGATATGAAGAGACATCCACATATCTTATTATTAATGATATTTGCTCCTTGTGGCTAACATCAGGAGTACAATCAAGTATCACAGAAAAATACTTTGCTTTTTTTATTTTTTTTAATATTTCAGATTTGATTGAGGAAGCAAGCAAAAATATTAACTCATTTTGGACGCTAGGACCAAGATAATGAAAGTAAATTTCTTCATTTTCAATACGCCTAACATGTTCTTGGACAATAGGGTCAAACTCGGCCAACATCTCAACTAAGCCTAAAAAATTTCCATTACCATTTTGATACAATTTCTCATTAGTACCCCGAAAAGCTAGATTATGTTTGGAAAGAAACTTGACAAGAGCAATAATTCTTAATAAAACTTTTTTCCAATGATCTTTTTCTTTTTCAATTAGTCCTCGAGCTACTTTGTCAATGGTTTGATTTTTTGTAAACCTTTGACGCAAATCGTACCAAGTAGCCATATTTCTAATATGCTCCATACCTGTCTCATGTTCTCTAAGTCTTTCACCAATATGTGCCCAATCATTAAAACCTTCATTTGTCAATTGACCTCAACCAATCCCTTTCTTAAAGATTTTGCAACAAAAACAGAATACCCTATCAAGCTCTTTTGAGTAAACTAGTCATTCTCTATCACACTTTTCTCCATTAGATAAGGCTCTAGTATATAAATTTGTAGTAAATTGCCTATTAGAAGACTTATCTTTAGGACCTTTTACAAAGGAATTATCTCTTTTAGGACCCTTGACTATTAACAAATCAATCATTTTTGAGTCAAGTCCATCCCAATTCCTTGGATCAAAAATATCAAGCATGGGAAAAGTTTCACATGTTTCTTCATTATCAAAATCATCTAAAGCATCATTCTCAATATCAAAGTGCACATCATCGCCATTTTCAACAACAAAATCTTGATTGTCCATATTTTTATCATTCTCAATATCAACACCAACATTTGGATTTTCAATAGGAACTTGTGGTGTTTTAATTACAAATTTATCTAATGCTCCTCTTTGTGACCTCTGTAACTCTTCAAATTTTTTTTGTTTCTTACGTTTCTCATAGCCAGACTCATGTTTTCTAATGCTAGGGGCCATAATATGCAATTAAAAAACAGGGAGCAGAACATGCAAAATTAAAATGAAAAAGGATTGAAACAACCTGATGTCTTGGTAATTTGGCACTTCATAGTAATAGCATCATCGCATCGCTAATTCCAAAGAGTACCGCAATTTTGTAATAGATCTCAACCACCAACCTTCAAAAAAACACCAATACATCCTAAGTCACTGAAGCACATAACACCACAACAACAAACACACAATACCAACAGTACTACAACAAACAAATCAAGCTACATCTCAAAAATCAAAAAATACAACCAGCAGCAGAAAAACAAGGACAAAAAACTCAACAGCAAACCACACCTACAACACAACCTAGCTCAAACAATTAAGAACAAGTCCATGGAACCAGCTTTTATATATCCTCATCACTATCAGTCCAATTTAGCTCCACTAAGCTCTTGAATCTCCCACAAACATCAAGCTGAATACGTCTGCTGACAACAGTTGGTTGCAAAACAGCTGCATCAACAGTGAACAGTTGGTTCCTTTTTCATATCAATTTCTTCTATGATGCATACAGGCTACAACATACTAATTCACGAAAACAATCTACTGCTGCCTAACATTTAATAATCTATTATATAATCTAATAATGTTTTCTCATCTAGTCATCTCCCTAATTATTGCATTTTAATCCAAAACGAGAAAAAAAATCTGCAATTTTGTAATTGAAATATTGAAGGTGAATTGAAAAATATACCCACCAATAAAAAAAATAAAACTAAACAAGAACATAAAAAGTACCTGGTTTCACGACAATAGCTAGCTTGATGATGAATACTGCCACTGGAAGCTTGTAATTGGTATAATTTCTTCTTTCTCTTGATATATTTGCAATTGAGAATTTTCTTTCTCTTGATAAACAGAAAAAAAAATTTGAATTACTTGTTCAATTGAAAACAATTCAAGAATTTTGAAGGTCTTTGCCAAAATTGCCATAATCACTGCTTCCCGAATTAAGAGAGAGAAATCAATGAAGGATTTCAAGCGTGATTCGGGGAAGGCAAATCTGTCGCGTGATTTGGGTTTTTTTTTTGGGAAGGAGATATCAGTAATGGAGGAGAGAGAAATGGGTAATCTTTTTAATTGACAAAAATATCAGATTTTTCCAGCTGGGCTACCTCAAATTTGGGCCCCTAAAAATATGTGGCCCTGTGCTGTGGACCATAATGCACGGGCTAAAATCCGGCCCTGGAATTTGATACCTACATTAGTTCAGTTGGGTTTTCTAAACCAAGATAGAGAAATTGAATTAGAAGAAGTAAAGCAACATTAAACTACATCTCTCCATCTCCTCTCCCTATTTTTCTCTCTTCTCTCTCCTCTCCAACAAAACCCTTATTTTCAACCTAGGGGCTACCGCCACCCTTTTGGCGGTGGTAAGCCCCTTTTCTCCTTTTATTACTAGTTTTTTATATTAATGTTTCTAATAAACTTCAGTCTCTCTCTAATGGAGAGTTTTTCTACCCATTTATTGGGTTATATCTACCCATATATTGGGTTTTATCTCTCTCCATGTGAGAGTTTGGAGACATTGTTTTTGGGTTTTTGTGTAATTCAAGAGGTTGATTTGTTGATTGAAATTTGTGCGGCGTTGCAACAGATGTTAGTACTTCGTTTACAATCACTTGAATTGAATCCAGTTCTACTTCAAAAATACAAAAGATCAATAGACCCCCTTGCAGAAGGCTGCATCAGACAGCGATGTGAAAGACGAGGGTTTTCAGAAGTGTTAGATCTACTCAACGATCGTGGTTTTGTCATATTAGAATTGTATTTATTTCATTTTGATATGTATTTGTTTAGTTTTGACTTCTATTGTAGATGTCGTATGACATTGAATCAATGAATTAATTTTTAATTTCGAAAAAAAAAAAGTAAAGCAACATTAACAATGAGAACAGCAGCTACCATAGCCTTTAGACCAGGTGCAACAGCATCGAAACAACGCAGAATCACAGTGGCGGCATGGCAACACCAGCGAGCTACAACAATTAGACAACCCAGAAAAGAGATAATGGAGTGGGCTCCCCCCCCCCAAACAAGCGACTAAGGTGTCTACCAACGCCACCAGCAATGGCGGCGACGTCGGGGCACATCGGAACACTGGCAGCAGCAGCACCGTCGGAAAATAGTAGTAGTGTCGATGCCAACTAATAGCAGACCCGAGTAAAAAGAACATTGAGCAAGAGAGAGAAGGCGCGAGAATTTGTACACGCAAATTTTGAGTCGAAATAAATATAGACAGGAAACAAAGTAACAAATGAATTTTATTGCAACGAGTGTAATGTGTACACTCTCCGTAGACATTTTGTAATAAAAATAAACTAAATCTTTTGCAGCTGTTTCGTAGCTTGAGAATGAAACGTGTTGATGTCGACCTGGATTTGAGTATAGGGTGACGTTTTGCCAAAGTTGACCTGAGTTTGAGTTTGAGATGACGTTTTGTCAACCTCAATATGAGTTTGATGGGGTTTTGTTCGAGTGTATTCGAATGCGGGCTAACAAAGCTTGAATCTCAATCGAATATGTTTGAGTGTGTATCTGAACAGTAGACATGGATTTGATGTGCTTGTTGGCTATTTGCAGAGAGAATTCCAAGAGAATTTTGTGAGATGTTCAGAATAATGATTTTCTGACTCCTCAACTAAAGTAGGTGAGGTGTATTTATATGAATGGATATCCTTTCATCGACTTGGTAGTTTATGGAATTGGGCCCGTTTATGACTTAGAAGTCTTTTTTTTTACCTTTATCACGGTCTTATTTGGACAAGTGATATGGATTAGTCAAAATATTTTACCGCCCAAATCATATTTGTTTGATTTAATTTAAATATTTTATTTTGATGGGCTAAAATTAATTAAATTGGGGTAGTTATATTTATTTATAGCTCAATAATAATTACTCTATTTTAATATAGAACACTAATAAAATTTTCTATTTTTTCACATGGTACCCCTGTGGAATTTTAAAATTCATGGGGTACCCCTATAGATTCAAAAATGCACCAGGTATTCTTATGATTTCAATAAAATGCATAAAATGCCCTTAATGACTAGCAGCGTCAAGTTTCCGTTAGTCATTAAAGCCAAATCAACCTAATTATCCAAAATAATCCCTAATTAACTAAATTAAAGCTGATTAAATCATGAATAATTAATTAACCATATTGAAAAAATAAATAAAAATAAATCCTCCCCCCTCCCACCCCCCACGCCACCACTACTGCCACCCGCATTGCCTCCGGGGAACCACCCCCACCCTCGAAAACCGCCCCCTCCCTGGAAAAAGCGTCCCTTCCCGCTAAAAAATCCCCTCACCCATCGAAAGTAAACCCCAAAAATGGAGAAAAACCCAGAAAATCCCACCCCACCTCCATCATCCACCATAACAAACACCACCACCACACCAAAAGCGCAATTGATCTCGTTCGTAGTTACTGCGTACTACAATTGCTCACGCATGATGCGACAACTAGGGTTTTAGCATTGGCGTGTTTGAATACTTCGTACAGTAGATTTTCATCGAGTTTTGCGAATTTGGAGTCGAGATCGAAGTCAATTGATGGAGAAGGTTTCATCCTCTGTTCATCGATTTTGGCGTCGATTTGATTCTGGAATTTGTTTGAATTTGAGTTTTTTTGATGTTTTTGGGACTGTGAGGAAGATCGGGTTCGGAAGACATTGCTCGTTTCATAGTGGAAATTGGTTGATTTTAGGGGAAGTCCTCTCCGCAGATTTCGAGGGGGGGAGATTTTGAGGGGTGGTGGTGGTTTCTAAGGGGTTGGTTGTGGTTTCTAAGGGGGTGGTGGTGGTTTCTAAGGAGTGAGGGGAAATCTCGAGGGTGAGGGAAAAAGGTGGTAAGTGCAGAGGATAGAGAAGGTGGTGGGTGTTGCAGTGGTGGGTGGTGGTGTGGGGCAGGTTGCCCAAAACAGAGGAGAGAGGGGGGGATAAATTGGGGTAAAAGAAAGAAAGGGAAAGAGATGAGAGAAAGAAATTTATTGTCTAAACCTAATAGAAACTTGACGCCATAAGTCATTAACGGCATTTCATGCATTTTATTGAATTCATAAGGGTACGTGATGCATTTTTGAAACTATAGGGGTACCTCATGAATTTTAAAATTCACAGGGGTACCATGTCAAAAAACTGTAAATTTTAATGCTTTTAGGGTTTTCAATATCTCAAAAGCTTTTTGGTTAAGTAATTGGAGGGTGAAACAAGGATTGCTAGACAAAGTAAACTGACACATGAGCAAGAAGACATGAAGACCACACTAAACAAGTTCTTGAACAAGACACATGGAGGAGAGAGAGAAAAAACAAATGTGTTTGAGTCTTTCTATTTCATTACATCTAAGTAGTGTTTAATTAGAATTAATTAGTGTTTTATGAGAATTAACTAGGTTAATTACGAGTTATATGGCTTAATTAGGTTAATTTAGGCTTAATGACTAATAGAGTTAACGGCCGTTGGTCTTTTAGGGTATTTGATGTACTTTTTAAAACCTCTGCGGTGCCTTGTGCATTTTTGGAACTACGAAGGCACTCTCTGCATTTTTTTTAACCTCAATGGTATTTGGTGAAAAGCTCAAACAAGTTTAGAAAAATTTAGTTTATATATATTCAACAAAATAAGGTAAAGAGAACGCACCAATAATATGCTTGGATAAAAAAAAAGTTAGTTTAAGATCACCTTTAGGAAGGTTCCATGGACCGTCTAACCATAACAAAGCTCTGCAAATTTTATACTTGTGCATCTTTTTCTTGTTGTTATACTTGACTTTTACACTATTTACATACCCCTTTGACCAATATATTTTAACTATTATACAAAAACAAATATTATTATGTAAAACATCATTATATTGGTCTCGACATGTATTTTAAAAATGAAGAGGTTGAGGTAGTGGACTAGTGGCATCACTTCCCACCTCGTATCCCTAAGATATAAGGATCAAATTTCATGGGGCTCATTTGAGCAATTTCCCTTATAACCAACACATGATCTCCCTTCATCTTACCTTAAGAAAAAAATGTATTTTAAAAATAAAAGCTTCTCATAATTTTTACAAACAAATACTAAAGTGAAAAAACGTATGCATTAGCAAACATAAAACTCCAAAATAAAACACTTATCAAAAGACTGAAGAAGTATTTGGGAGTTGTTTCTCAAATGGCATTTTTGTAAAAACAAAATTGTCAATCATATCTAGTTGTGAATTGTTTTAAATTGAATTTTAAAAAAATCACCATTAGTTATCTGATCTCTACAACAAGATATTTGAAAACCTCAAGGGAGCATTCACATTCTTTTACGAAAATATCACATGATTGATTGGGGTGTTCAGAAAAACCCACCCCGAAAACCCGATGACCCGGACAAAAAAAGCCGGGTCAAAATCTGATTTTTTTTGTTTTTATCGGGCCGGGTCCCCAACACGGTAAAAACGAGAAAATCCGGGTCGGGTAATGGGCCACAATAGAAGAGCTTGCGGGTACCCGATACCCGTTATTTATTTATTTTTTTTACTTTTTTTTTTGCCAATTTGGCTTCTTGTTACTGATATATTACAGTGTTAGTCTAAATAAGCTTTTGATATATGGATTTGGAGTATTTGACAGAATGGTGCTAAGAGTCAAGAGAGCCATGAATGTGATTTTTTTGTAATTTGTATTTTTGTTAAATGACAGTAGGTATCACTAGGTAGTTTGGTCGTGTGTTACAATTTGGTTGTTAGCATGACAGTAGGACTAGCAGTAGCTTCACCGCCATCACGAAACACTGTGAACTTGTGGTTTTTGTGAACAGCTTTTTAAAAAGTATACGGAGCCGGGTATCCTATGACCCGACCCGAAAAAATCGGATACCCGGTTTGCGGGTACCCGGTTTTTCTGAGTCGGGTCAAGGGCCTCATTTTCAAGTACCCGAAAATGCGGGTACCCGCATATCTGGGTACCCGGTTATGAACATCTCTATGATTGACAAGTTTTCCAATCTCGGTGGTTTATTGAATGGCCCTCGAAGTATTTGGTTTCCAAATTCGTATTTCTTTTACGAATATATGACATGATTGACATATTTGCCAATCTCGGTGATGTATCAAAATTCGTTATTGTCTACAATGCTTTTCAAACCAGAGCACGATCATAAAATTTAATCGACGTCTTTGAAGTTATGTTGTTGGATCAAGAAAACCTTGGATAGATCTGACAAAAAAATCATCAGATAAGAAATTAGACAAGAAAAAAAGTTGGTTAGTATTGAGGATTTCCAACCCATTTAGTCAAATAGATCAACACAACACGACACGTCTTACTAAATGGGTTGGGTTAGTATCGAGATTTCAACATAAAGATGACACACTTATACCCATTTAACACAATCACTACACAGGTACAACATGACATGACACATTTCTTAAATGGGTGGGCTTATTGTCGAAGATTTCCAACTATTTTATATATAAGACGAACATGGCCTATTGTTAGCTCTACTTTGGATGTTTAGGGTGAAATTAGACACAAGGCCCTAGTAAGCATCAAGGAAGGTGTATGAGCACGACTCTGACAGACTTTGGGAAGCAATCAAAAACGAAACAGAATTTCACATATCGTGAATAATATTTAGAGAATGATTGGTTTGGAATTTGGATCACTAAACTTTGGAATGTAATAAAGCAAATGTGACCACTCCTAATCTTTCTTTTATGTAGTTTCCTTCTGATTCCATGAGCTGAACCAAAAGTTCAATTAAGACTTGTTATGGTTAGAACTAACAAACTAAATTCGCTAAAATTTAAATAATAGATTCACTACATTATATTACACTTATTAACTCCATACATCAAACAAACACAATAGATAAAATTGAGCTTTTACAGTATGATCTCAGTTCACTTCTATATACTTGGAATTGAAATGGAGAGATATAAGATACAGGACGCCCCAAATGCTTATTCCCTATATGAAATACACACGTCACACCAATGCTGAAGAATAACTAAAACAGAAAATAAATATAGTAAATCTTTTAATGTATACCAAATTGCCAAAGGGTTGCTTCAAAATTGACTCTGTGATAGCAAACTAACCTACAGAGGCTGAGAGCTCCGGATCTGTTGCTTGACATTTTCATTTTGAAGCTGAGAAGAACCATCCGGCAACACCATGGCAGGACCTGACGTCACTCCTTGATATTGAGCAGCAAGAGCAGGTGGCAGGGGTTGAGTGTAATATATTTGAGCATGAGCAGGATCAGTAAACTCATATGCATAACCACCAGCACTACTAGCTGAACTGGGAGCAACGGATTGTGATGGGTGATGAATCTGGGAGTAACCCATGAATTGTTGTTGCTGGTGAGGCTGAGGCTGCGCCTGGGACTGCGGTTGAGAGTGAGGGGGTTGATGCTGACTTGGAGGAACTTGAACAAGTTGTGGACCTGCTGGAGTTGCTGTTCTGTAGACACTTGGAGCCAATTCAGGCTTTGGAGGGGGGACATTTCTAGGTGGGTTATAGGCTGGAGGTGCAGTGATTATGGTAGGGTTCGGGGTTTGGGGACGAGTAGAAGGATTGGAAGTTGGGGCTTCACCCAGATTTGGTGGCGGCTGCTGCTGGACAGGTAAGCTGTAACCTTGAGCTTGCCCAGCCGACACATAATACACAGGGTATTGATGAGGGTGATGGTGTGACTGCTGAGAAGGATATACAGAATAGTATGCTTGCATAGGCATTGCGCCAGCAGATGGATGATGCATGAAATGCGCACCAGCAGGAATATATTGCTGGGACTGTGGCTGCGTTTGTGCTTGCTGCTGCTGCTGCTGGTGCTGCTGCTGCTGTTGGTGCTGCTGGTGCTGCTGCTGCTGTTGGTGCTGCTGGTGCTGCTGGTGCTGCTGCTGCTGTTGGTGCTGCTGGTGCTGCTGCTGTTGTTGTTGTTGGTGCTGCTGCTGTTGCTGGTGCTGCTGGTGCTGCTGCTGCTGGAACAACTGTTGTTGATGCTGTGACTGTTGCTGCTGGAGCATTTGCTGTTGCTGTTGTTCATATTGAGGAGGCAGTACATACCCAGTTTCTGAAACTTGTTGCATCTGGATGCGGCTGTTTGAATCAGCCATGTGTGTTTGAAGTCTATTGCTTCCGGACGATAACTGACCACTTGAATCTTGATACATGAGTGGCTTTTGGCGAGACATTACATTCGAGAAACTATTATCACTGCGAAAATCCCACAAAATGCAAATTCTCATAAATCAGACAATACACTCATCAATTAAAATTATCCACGTCAATCTTGAAATAAAATCCATCCTGCAAATCTTCACATAACCTTGAAGGAAGTTGACCACAACTGAGAACCTAATTTACAAATCATTAATCAGCTACCACCTTAAAAAATTAGCCCATTAAAACTTGGACCCAAACCACAAAAACTGAAAACTCAAATCCACATCTCATACCTGATAATACAGCAGCATAAAACACAAATGAAATCATAAACCTAAGCATATACTTAATCAACGGAGATCATAACTTTCACCAATAAAAAACACAGAATAATCAGAAAGCAATTGAATAGAGTACCTAGAAACAGAATCAGGAGAAAGCAATTCACCACCACTTAAATGCTTCTGGGAGGTTTGTGAAGTCATCATCATAGGATGTCCCATTTGCTGCTGCTGCTGCTGCTGCTGCTTCCTACCCCCATGGTCTGATCTCTCATCATCCGAAAACACTCGATTTGCAAACTCCCCACCACCGCCACCGCCCACCATCGTTCCTCCCGCTGCAGAAACTCCAGACATCATACCAGCAGGTAGTACAAAACCCTGATCATCCAGTCCTTGTTTCTGAACACTTACCCCCATCTGAGCAAACTGCTCCTCAATCCCACCCATCATCCTCTGTTCCAAAACCCTACCCCCTTCCTCCACATGAACCCTAATCGGTGGCAAATTCGCCAAAGAAGGCGACGACGACGTCGAACCAAACGACGAGGTAGTCTCAATAATCGGCGAATCCGGCACCGAATGAATATCCGGATTACTTTGACTCTGAACCCCCAATTTCCCCATCTTATTACTCTCAATCTCCTTCGAATTACAACTATTACTATTATTATTTTGATTGGATTCCGAATTCGTAAAACTATTCCCCAAATTCCCATTCTCCTCCAAACCCAACAAACAATTAACCCCACTAGGATCCGAAAAGCCTCTCTGAAGCGCAGCAGCTCCATTCAAAGCATTCAAAAACCAATCTTCGGACCTATTCGACCCATCCAAAATGGACCCGATCGAAGTCGCACCCTCAGGTTTAGACGGGAACAGAAACAACCGAATCCGCGATGGTTTTCCGACACTAGAGTTAGCGACCAAGCGATCATACTCATCGATCATATTATCAAGATCTTCCTCAGTAGAAACAGTAATAAGTGAGTCGAGATCTTCGTTGGGGAGCTGATACTTCAAGGTGAACGCGCGACCGTTGAGGACAGTCTTGGAAAGGCGAGAGTGGAGGTCGGAAAGAGTGGACGTACGCTCCACGACGACCATGCGCGTGTCGCCGCCGACGTAGCAGAGGGACTTGTCGTGAGGACGGGGGACTATGTGCCCGCCGTAGCTGCACATCAGACGGAGTTTCGATGTGGTACTGCTGGGTGGGAAAGGGTCGTCGAAGTCGGTGGCGCGTGAGCGAGGGGAGGAGTCCAGGGAATCGGGGTATGTTGTGGGAGGTGCTGGTGCGGTCGTTGTGGCTGGTGGTAGAGTGGTGGGTGGAGGTGGTGGGTCCATTGACATTGAGGGTAGGATTTTAGAGAGAGAAGGGGAAAAAAAAAAAGGGAGGGGAAATGGGTTGATTGATGGAGTCTTATAATGTTTCCAATAGTTTAATCTACTGTGGCTGTGGGAATAATTATGGGGAAAATTAATGTGTGAGTGTGTGTTTTTTAATAGTTTCAAGTATTTTATGATTGGGTGGGTGGGGCAGCGGGGAAATGAAGTATCTGGTATTCAGCCCAGAAACAGGGGGAAGGGAAATGAGGATTGCGGTTACGATAACGTAGAGGGTGGGTGAGTGGGGAAGAAGAGAAGTAGGGAGAGGGAGCTTTTGAGGTTTTGACAGCTATGAAGAAACTGGCTTGGTTGGCTGGCTGCTGCAGTGCTGCGTCAAGGGCTCGTGACACTTGAAACTTTTGCTTTTTTTTTGGGTGGTACGCTGTTTGATGTGTTTGTTGAAAATATAAAATATATGCAGTGATTATTTTTTTTTTTGAAAAATTTTTTATATTTTTTTATGATAGTTAAAATATCACCTTACTTTTTTTTTTTTTTTTTTTTGAAAGCCACTTTTTTTTTTTTTTTTTTTTTTTAAGGTAAGGATAAAAGAAGGTTAGGAGACCCTTCGCACGAGGGGAGCTCCAACCGTATCGTTTACAAGAATAGAATGAAGAGCAGAATGAGTACAATCATCTATATTAAGCTGAGAATCAACTAAATGACCGACGTTGGCGATCCAATCTGCTGCTCTGTTTACTTCCCGGTAGACATGACGAATAGCCCACGTAGAGAACCAACGAAGAAGAGCTTGGATATCTTGGATAATATGAGCAATCTGCCAAGGAGGAGACCAGATACCTTAGACTGAGTTGATAACCATAAGATTATCACCTTCAATTTGGAATTGACGAATATTGTTCTGGATAGCTAGGCGAAGCCCATGTTGAAGAGCTATTGCCTCGGCAATGAACACGGAAGAAGATCCAAGGTTGAAAGCTGCAGCTTTGTGGAGGAGGCCATCAGCATCTCTAATGATAATACATGTTGATGCAGAAATACCGCGAACCGAGCCGTCGAAATTGAGTTTGAAGAAGGAGGTGGGAGGTGGCTCCCAAGAAACGAGGATGGAGGAAGAGAGGAAGGGGAAACCGGGGAACCAGAGGAGTTACAGATGTCCACTGCATTCCTCAGACTCCATTATGAAAATAAAAATTTTGCTTTATGCAGAATCCTGTGAACATTAAGAGAAGCATTATGAAAGATAATAGAATTTATTTCCTTCCAGATACTCCACATAAGGAAAACAAATTTGATAGTAGATGACCTATCATGTCTAATTTTAGACAATGTATTTAGAAGAGTGGCCCGATGTAAAGTGTGAGGTACCCACTCCTTTAGATCCTGAAGCTGCCAAAGGGGGATGAGATGATGACATCCCCCAAAAAGATGGTCTAAAGATTCCTCGTGAGTGTTACAAATAGCACAGTGGTTAAAAGGGATTATGTTGCGCTTAGCAAGGATGGCTCTAACCCCAAGACTGTTGTGATAAATTTGCCACATAAAAATTTTCAATTTGGGTGGGATATCAAGCTTCCAAATCCAACGATGCGGCCATTTTTCTAGACTTAGCGAGAGATTATGAGCTAGCCGGGTAGCGGATTTAACCGTAGATAAGTCTGAAGAGCTAGGGCTCCATATAAGCTCATCTGGAAGGGGGTTTCACTAGAGGAAAAAAGCCCAAGGGCTGCGGTACAGTTGGACAAGTACACCAACCTTGTCTTCCTTACCTTCACATATTCTCCACTGCAAGTTTTTATCAGATACAGCATCAAACATCATCAGTCTTGGTATAACTCAGTTATGAGAACTTCAAATTTTCTAATGTAGTGGCAAAGGCACCTAATAATAACCCTTAAAAGAAAATAAAATATACAAATTACACCACATAACATACCAATTGAAAGCATTTGACCCCTATTGCCTCACAATTGGAAAATTCCCAGTAACAAGAAATGTACAGAAACATGTGGGTGGCAGTTACTAACTTACTATACAGTGAAGACTATTTTAATGCTAATTAATAGTATGTGTATGTTTAATCTGGATTCAATTGGTACAAAATCTTGGCTATATGATGACTTATTAAAGGTCGATGTTATATTTAATGTTGCACTGTTACATAAAAATTAGCAACTGCAGTAAGAAAGGTTTGTGATGTGTGTTTGTAGATACGTGCCTGTAGCTTTCAAAAGTCCAGACTCTTCAAACTGAAGCAACCACTCTTTCTGCACGGCTCACTTTGTATCAGGTATATTTGCTGGACTCATACCATACATCTCATAGGTAACTTCACAGATTTGCTTGTTAAGTCATCCCTTTTATAGACGTACAATTACGAATTTGTAGTATCCTGGAGGTTTAAGGCATTTAAGTATCCTCACTGGTAATTCTGTATGTGCTTACTTTTCTATAATTTTGTTGTTTAGAGACACAACTGGTCTATCAAGTGAAAACACATAACTCAAGCTTCGATTACAGGCCATGGAACAACAAGCTCAGTTGCGAGATGGTGAGTCTCATGCCCTGTTTGATCTGTATATATATCTTTAAACAGGGATAAGAGCAAACCAAGGTTTGAACAGTTGATTCAGTATCGAGGCAATATTAAACTCTCGAGTATATAAATATCTCAAGTATCTTGATTCCATTTAAAAACAAGAAATTTTCACAAGAATACCCACGTTAATTGCGACTCTGGGGAGTGTCTTTCCCCTTTCAAGATAGTTAGAGGTTGATACATCAACATTTGACCTTCTAAATCGTTTCTAAGGTCACTGAATCATTTGCGGATTTATATTCAGCCCTGAATGAAGCGTTAAAGCATGAAGTGGAGAGACTTAGAATGGCGACAGGCGAGATGATGGAGCCTTCAGAATCATTCAACTTAGGGATTTCTCATTTTCTGTACAAATTTTTAGGCTAGTAGTAGAGTGCTAGTGAGACATTCTTAGCTTTTCTTTAGTGTGATTGTTCGGTTGAAAATTTTCTAATGCTTTTGGGAGTCCTCAATGTGTTGCGCAAATGCAACATTTGCAGGAAAAGTTGAAAGAAAGAGAGAGAAAGCTTCGAAAGAGAAAGGAAAAGGATGAGCAAGAGATGGAAAGAGTAAGATTGAAGGTTCGTAGAAAGGAAGCAGTTGCATCATATCAAGCATTACTAGTTGAGAAAATAAAAAGTTCTGAGGTAAAATTTGGGTTACCAGATTGTTGTTTAGTGTTGTCATTTATGTTCCATGTCCGCCCATTTCAGAAGTGCAAGACTAACCACCAAATAGAAAATATTGGAGTTACATAGCTCCATATATTAATCATGGTTCAGTGGTTCATTGCACAATCTGTGCACCTTTTTTTTATAAAGATTGTCACCTTGAAGTAATTGTGTGCTAAATTATGTGGATGCTTTTATCTTACGAATTAACATCTCGACTTCTCATATGTTTTATCTATATCCCTTTGATTGTGTATTTGCAATTTGCATTCTAGTTGTTTAAATTGAGTTTTTCTAGCACTCTCATTAGATCAGTGGCGTGTTCATGTTAACTATTGACTGCAATTCCTATTACTAGGCATCTTGGACCGAGTCAAAACCTAAACTTGAGAAAGATCCGCAAGGGCGTGCATCCAATCATGATTTGGAAGAATATGACTTGGAGAAACTCTTTCGAGAACATGTGAAGATGCTTTATGAGGTATGCAAATATCCTTCGAGTAGTGAGAGAGCATGACAAGACAACTTATAAAATAGGGCCAAGATGATAGTTAAATGACATGCCAAATCAAACACTAACTAAATTCACGAACTTTAAGCATAAAAGCAAGCAATAAGGGCAAAAAAACAATTGAACAAAACCAGCACCATGATCCCAAAGGGGGCTACAATGCCCATACTAATTCCTCGAACAATCATCTTCAACTAAGAGGGAAAGGGGATACATAAGGTTCATCCTCGAACAATCAACTTCGGATTAAAGGTTCTAATTTCTAAAACAAAACTCGATAAAAAGAATGAGAATAAGACATACCTTTTCTCATACTTAAGAGATACATAAAAAGTGAATATGCAACAATTCTCTCCTCTTCGCTTTATATGTAGAGTCCCTCATTATCAATCTTCAAAAGTTCGTTCGATTTCCACTTAAAGCATAATCAATCATACTCTATACACAAATAAAGACTATATCATACACATAAAAATATCAACAATCACCTCCCAAAACCATCCACTCTTATATTTTTGACCAATCCACTTCCACATACCTAATTGACCAATTGAGCATTCTAATTCAAATTACCACAAACCTAATTGACTAGTTTCATCCAAATGACTACTTTACAATGAATAATCCAATAATCTATAAACATTATCATTTATACACATAAAAACAACCCGTAAGACAACACGACAATGGTTATATATAGCAAACTAACAAAGAAACCTAAAACGAAATCTAGAATGCAGAAGTGTCTGCTCTAAGTTGCACCATCTGTTGAATTTGGCAGTTAACTCTTTTAGTAGATAAATTTTGTTTAATTGTCAAACTAACCTACCAAATTCTAAAATGCAGAAGACATTCAAGAGTTAAAAGACATGGAATCAAATTCCCTAAATTATCAAGAACAAATAAAAACACATCAACTACTAACACACCTCATTTCAACAATTTTACAGTAATTCTAGGGCTTCACTCAAATAACAAAACGAAAATCATCAAATCACAGCAAAAAACAAGTAGAAAGATTACATCAAAAACCAAACCAATTAATCGAAGAAATACGGAAAGAAAACCTAACCATTAGAAAAATTAGAAAAGAAATTTTAGTCGAATTACCAATTAATCGAAGAGATACGGAAAGAAAACCTAACCAAACGAGAATGCACCACCAGAATAGAGCCGGAGAAGGAAGTTGACAGCGGCGCCGGCTTGCGACGGCGTTGCGCGAGCAACGGCGGGGGAAGAACAGCAGCACAACGAACAGAGGAAAGAGAGAGAAGAGCAGTGCCGATCTCCGGCGAGCCGACATCGCGATGATGAACAACCACTGCAGAGTGATGGAAGCGTCGCCGGTTGAGCGTCACTGGCACCGAAGAGGAGAGAGGAAGTGAGAGATAGGAAAAGGTTAGAGAGAGGTGAGATTGAGATTTAGAAATTTAGGTTAAAGTCGCTTTGTGCGTGGGAACAGATTGAAGGAGTCTATTTCATATTTGGGCCCTCAAGGGCTGCGGTTAGCCCAAAAACCGCAGCCCTTCACTAAAAGGGCTGCGGTTTTCTTAAAAACCGTAGCCCTTCACTATTAAGGGCCCCTTGCACCGCAGCCCTTGCGTTTTTTTCCACTAGTGTTTACCGGCA
Source organism: Beta corolliflora (assembly GCA_947648045.1). Lineage (NCBI taxonomy): Eukaryota > Viridiplantae > Streptophyta > Magnoliopsida > Caryophyllales > Amaranthaceae > Beta > Beta corolliflora. The sequence continues at coordinate 243,718 of CANSZD010001613.1, read as the reverse complement.
GAGGAATGCCTTTGATGCAGTTAATAATGCAATCGGGCAGCAAGAGCTTTAGTTTGTCAATATCCCAAGTTCTATTAGGAAGAATGAACTCTTTTAGACGAATATTAAGATCAACCTGGTTTTCTCATAATTAAAGTTTTTCCAGTAAATTTTCATCAGCACACCAGTTGTGAAGCCAAAAATGAATTTGGGAGCCATCACCTATTTTCCACCTAATACCTTTTTGCAGAAGAGATCTGTGGAGTAAGATCTGTTTCCATATTGGTGAATCGTACGGTTTTGTTTTACAATTAAAGAAGGATTGACCCTTTAGATATTTTTGTGTTATTAGTTTCACCCATAAGTTAGTCGGTTCCGTAAGTATTTTCCAACCCAACTTTGCTATAAAAGCTTTATTCATAGGAAGCGTTTTTCTTAGGCCAAGGCCACCCTGCGCTTTGGGAGTGCGGATTTTATCCCATGCAATAAGAGGTGTTGCATTTTTATCTTTATTTTGTCGCCATAAAAATTTCCTGTGAAGAGTATCAATGGATTTCGCTAAATCCGGAGGAAACATGGTGGAGGCACACGTATAAGACGGTAGAGCTTCAAGATTACTCTGTATGAGGGTGACTCTCCAAGCTTTGGACAAAAATCCCGATTCCCATAGGTTAATCCTTTGATCAGTTTTTTGAACAATATGAGCAAGGTCAGCTTTAGAGGGATGATGGGAACTAAAGAAGGATCCCAAATACCTTCCCAGAGAAGAATTAGGTAACATATTAAAATGACTGGCTAGAGTCGTTTTCCGGCTGGAGGAGACCTTTTTAGAAAAAATAATAGTAGATTTATGAAAATTCACTAATTGACCGGAAAGACCACAAAAGTCACCAAGGACGGTTTTTAGATTTCTACAAGCTGAAGTAGTTGCTTTGCAAAATAAGAGGCTATCATCAGCAAACATTAGGCTGGGTATGTTGGCAGTTCTAGGGTGTAGCATAAAACCAATACCTGAATCTCGAGATTGACTTTGGAGAGTTAGTTTTGGAATGAAAACTTCCATACATAGAATAAAAAGGTAAGGTGGCAGGGGGTCACCTTGTCGCAGACCCCTAGAGGGTCGGAACCACTGAGAGGGTTGGCCATTTACTTTGATTGAATAGGTAACATTACTAACACATTCCTTAATCCATAGGATCCAAGTGGGGGGGGGAACCAAAAGCCTTGAGAGTTTGCCAAAGAAAATCTCATTCAATCCGGTCATAAGCTTTTTCCATGTCTAGTTTTAGGGCACACCACCCTATTTTGTTTTGAGACTTTTGAAATGTATTGAGAGCCTCTTGTGCAATCAAAAGATTGTCATGAATAGAACGTTCTTGAGTAAAAGCATTTTGAAGGGGACTAATTTCCCGTTGCAAAATAGGACGAAGGCGATTAACTAGGAGTTTTGAATTGCTTTGTAAATAGTGTTAATTAAACTAATTGGTCTGAAATGATCTGGAGATTCAGGAGCCTCTTTTTTAGGAATGAGGGTTATCAAAGTGTGATTCAAATACGGAGGTAATTTACCATGATGAAAGAAACTTTGGACGACAATGGCCAATTCTTTTTCAATGATGGGCCAATAAGCCTGATAGAATTTTCCCCCAAACCCATCGGATCCAGGTGCTTTAAGCGGGTTAATATCAAAGAAGACATCTTTTATTTCTTCTAACGAGACAGAAGCAAGTAAAGAGTTCACATCAGCTGGAGAGATAAACGGGTGGAGAAAGCTCAAATCAATTTCCCTGATAGTGGAGTGGGCGGAGCGAAAACGACTTTTGAATGAATCAGACAATAGATGAGTTAGGTCGTCATGTGAATCAACCCATTGCCCTACTTCATTTTTTAGTCTAAAAATAGTCATGTTAGCCATAGATTTTTTCATTCTATTATGGAAGAAGCGAGAGTTACGATCCCCTTGAGTTAACCATGTCTTTCTAGCAGAGCGTCCCCAAGCTTTCTGATTAAAGAGAAGAAGTTTCTCCCTTTGGATAATCAACCGATTGATATGCTTAATTAAAATGTCATTAAAAGGTTGGTGCCATAGTTTTTATTGTAATTCTTTTATTTTTTCCTCATTTGTAACCAGTTTATTGGACATATGTCTGTAGTTGGTCTTAGCCCAAACTTTAAGATCAGTTTTTATACGGATAAGTTTTTGTTGAATGCGAAATAATCGAGAGCCTGTAATTAGAATGTTCCAGTTCTTTTTAACAATAGAGTGTGAATGCTTATCTAAAGTCCAAAAATTTTAAAACCGAAATGGAGGTGGGCGATAACAGTCTCCTTCATTGGAGGAGAAGATAACTGGAGGATGATCTGAGACTGTAAATGGACCATAGAAAATGGTGCTTCTGTTAAACGCATCATAAAAGGAGTTGTGGCTAATAGCACTATCAATTCGTTCGAAAATGAGATTATTATTACGTAAACCTCTCCAAGAGTAAGCTTGTTGGAGGCACAGGATGTCAATGGCGTTGAAATCAGAAAGGAGAGAAGGTAGACGATTAAGCTGGTTTGATTTCAGCGGGGATCCCCCCAATTTGTCTTGAGGAGAAAATATTTCATTAAAATCCCCAAGCAAAAGCCAAGGAAATTGAAGAGAAGTAATATAATTATTCAAAAAGGTCCAGAATGCATCATTTTCGACATTTTTAGCCGGGTAATATGTGCCCAAAACAGAATACATTTTATTGTGTGGCTTGTATAGAACGTCGAGTTGAACCAAACGGTCATGGGAATAGTGATTTTGAACTGTAATATTGGCGTTATTCCAACACACCCACATTCCACCCACATGGTTAACTGGGTCGATAACTAATTTATTGTGAAAGTGAAGTGCTTTAAGAATTCGGTGGCTATTATTATTATTAGTCAAGGTTTCAATGGTGAATATAATATCCGGATTATATTTGTTCTTAAGGTAGAGTAGCTCACTCAAAGCTTGGGGTTTTTTACCCCCTTGGATGTTCCAGCATAAAATCTTCATATAATAAACAGATTGAAGAGATAGATTCTATGGGCAGGTTTAAAATAAACCTGTCCATACATAGACCAAAAATATGGCCTCATTACCTTTCTTCCTATCTTTGTTTCAGTTCGGATAAGAGAAAATAGGTCTGTCATAGAAAGAAAACGAGTCAGGGGGTGTATAAACACCCTTGTGCAAAAGCGAGTGTCAAGCACTCGGTTCAATAAGGCTACAGGAGCCTGGTCATTTAGATATATATACATTTGGACTAGCAGTCCATTAGTCCATTAGCGATCCAGTCCAATACCGAATATGGCGATAAAGAGCTAGTGAGCAGAAAGATGGGCCTTTCTTCTCGTCCTCCGATCATTAAAATGATGGAAAAACCACCCTGCCACAGAATGAACATGAGAGACAGACAATAAGAGTCTTCCTTCAGATGTTCTTTTATTAAGTACCTGCAATAAGAGCGAAAGCAAGAGCAATAGCAAGAGTCATTAAGGGGTCTGGAGACACCCAAGTTCATTTGCGTGTGATGAAACACACGAGTCCAAATGGATCGTACGACCCAGATCAGAGAGATAAAAAATAAGACTATACGGAATGGAGAATAGCGCATAGGATTGGTTGGAGATGGTTGGTTAGACCTCCAACAACGATACTTTATGCGAGACTGCCAAAAAAACCAAAAAACATCATTAAGGGATGTAAAAACACCCCAGTTCCTTTGCGAGTGATGAAGCACTCGAGTCGAAGAACAAGCAAACATTAAGTGTAACATAGCAAGATTCAACATACAATCCCATACTTCCAAATAATCATTACGAAACAATATCAGAATGATTACGCCACACCACATAAACAACTTGACAATCTTATTGCTCAATAGATACTTGAAGAAATTGGCAAGTACATACTTCAGAAAGATAACCGGAGTGTTAAAAAATGTAGTGATTAGATACTTAAAAGGGAAAACGTTCCAATAAGAGATTATAGTGAAGCAAGGGTTAATCCAAAAGAGTTTTAGGTGGTGCAGACATTTCAAACTAATCATCCTATTTAAAAAATTGTGATAGAAGATTAGACTAAGAAGGGTAGTCTTATCAAGTAAGCATAAATTCCAAGAAAGGTGCTCAACAGGAGAAGGCAAATGAAAACGACCATAGAACAAGGTTGAAATCCAATCTGAATGGACAAGAGTCATGTTTAACGGATAATTGCCAGCATAAGTTACACCATTAGAAAGGGTTGATTGATAATTATAATTCGTCATGAAGCAACCCACAATTCTCCTATTGAGAAGCCATAAATCAAAATAAGAGAGAATTACTTGCCAACCACACAGATAAGAAATGCAAGAGATATTTACTCCAAACAATTGAAAAGCCCAATCTACAGCAAAGTGATACAATTTAACAGATAAGAGTTGAGAAACATGAGTAGGAGGGGTAGATAACTCATACCAAAGCCAATTAGAAGCCATAGAAGTGAGAAAAAAAGATTAAAATCCAACTATGCAAAAGCAGCTTGAAGGAACTCGAAAAAGTGGTCAGACAATAGACAAGAAAAACCACAGCAGGAAGATACCAATTAGTTGATACACTCTTGGATCTTACGAGTAAGAAGAAATCCCTGTGAAACAGGAACAAATAAGACTAGAGACAAGGAGGAGAACACTTACCTGGACGAAGCGGTTGAAGGTGCACGCATCGTAGCGCACAAGACGACGGCGAAGAACTCCATTCTCGGGACTGAGGGTGGTGAGCTCGATGGAGATGTTCGGGGCACCTCTAGGGATGTTCGAAATAGCATCCTTCAGGTTCACCGGAGTAGGGGCACAGTAGAGATGCAGTTGGACGGTACCGTGGTTTGATTTGGAGAAGAACTGGTTACCGTGGCCTCGGCGGTGGTGGACGATGACGATGGACGTAGTGGTCGCGCCGTGCACAGAGTCAGCGGAGGGGCGATGGTCGATGATGATGGGCATTGCGGTGATGGTGATTACCTTTGATGGTGATTCAGAGGAGGTGTACATAGTGGGGGTTTCATGGAGGGAGGAAAGCGTGAGAAGTAAGCTGTGTTGGGTTTCATGTTTCTAGGGCCTTTTCTCTTCATTTCCTTTTTTTCCTTTTTTTCTTTCTTTTTCTCTCTCTAGAATTCCAGAGCATCTTATGGAGCATACTTCTCTATAAATACCACCTTACTTTACTAAATACAATTTCTTTAAATATCTAAAGTACCCTTATACCTTTATAATCCCCTTTCTCCCTCTTGCTCTTCCTCTTCTTCTTCTTCTTCCTCTCACTTTTCTCCCTCCTCATCTTCCAATTTTTGTGCATCTTTATAAAGTCATCCATCTTTTTACCCGATTTACTCCCATATTCTCTTTAATCTTTATGAAATTGTTGTGAAATTGATAAATTGCTAGATTTTTTTTATTCATTTTGAATGAGGAAATTCTTAATATTCGTGCCTTTTAGTCCGCGAATAATGTTGTAGATTTTTGAAGGAGTTCTTGGAAAGTTTGGTTATATTCAAGCGAATTGCATTAAATTTTTTTGAAGAAAATATCGGAAGTTCGTCTAGATATCAGGTCAACAGTGCCAGGGTTCATCTACATTGGATAGCCTATGTTTAGTATTATCGTTTGTATGATGCAATATTTGAATACCAAAAACCTATGCGTTTGAGTGGGATAGAGGAAGCTGTCAATGTTTTATTTTGATAGTGGATGGTTGTTAGTTCTCCATCAAGAAAATTAAGCATGAATCAATTATGTTTGAAGTAAAGTTTGCGAATGATGTGCAGGCTTGTCAATTAGATTGTTTTTGATGGAAAATTGTGCTAGAACTTAAATCAATTTTAAGTAAGTTCTTTCATTTGTGTTTGTGATTTGTTTGCTGAAAGTTGGGGTGTGAGGTTATGTTTTTCACTTACGTGAAAAAATACTATCGAGTTTTTTGTTGTCAGGTTTCAAAATTGACAGTATTAGTATAACTATGAATAATTTTAACTTCATTAAATCACTTATATTAAAGGGTGTTTTAAATTATAAAATCAAAAACCAAAAAAACTGACAGTAATGTTGAATGGACCATTAGTGAAACTATAGAGATTTTTTGAAAAGGTAGGGAGATAGTGCAGAGTTTCAACCAGTGATGGGCTAGGACCCAAGATCGAACCCGAATCCGATTGTACCCAACTCATTTTTTCAGATCCGGGTCTAAATTTAGTGACCTATTAGGTCTAACTTAGATCTAAGTCTAGGTGCTTAAAAATCAATTATATTTTCACAATAAATATGGAGAGAATTGGGATACAGTGCAAGAATTACTTATGTGAAAACAATGTAATATATGAGAATAATTAAGGACCATCGGTTTATGAATATCGAATGACTATCATCAAGCCTAAAACTACTAAAACTGCTCAAACATCCTATAGCATGTGTCCTCTCACTCTCTAATTGTTTATGTCAATTTTAGCCTAATGACGTCTATTGACTTGGGAGTTTGGACTATCCTAACTAGATTGATTGTTAATGTCAAAAGTTGCAATTTAAAGAAAAACAACAAAAGAGCGAGAACAACAGATAAATGTAAAAGATGGTGATGAGGAAAACCCCAATGAATATGGATAAAAAATTGTGGGTGCAATAAGTCCACAAATCCACTAATAACATAAAGAGTGTCGCCAATGGAGGTAACTTAACAAAATACAACGAATTGAACTAAAAGATCAAAGAAAATCGTATGTAAGTGTTCGATAACTAAAAAAGGGAAGTTTGATCTTGAGTCAATGCTTGACGTAGAATGACCAGTGTTGTTCTGGCTTGTTCAGCTTTTATATATACAGTTGATTAATTCCAATTCGATTTATTAAGTGATAGGAATGAATCCCTTAAACCTCATAACCACTTGGCCTAACCTTCGATCACCATCTTTACAACATCTTTCTCCAATCAATGCGCATGTAATATTTCCCCCTTAATCCTAGGAAGCCGTTCTTATCAGCTAAATTGTTCAATCAGAAGACCTAGTCAAACTTCTAACAAAACTCTCCGTGTTTTAAGCGATGGTCTAACCAATGATGCTTCCTTGTATGTTGAAGACTCATAGTAACGACTTAAACTATCAACACATTTATTCCAATTATCTTGTTCAATGACATACACATTGCTAAATAATAATTTTCATGGTTGCTAAATGCAACCTCACTTTACTAAACATAACCCATTTCCTCATAACCCATTTCTCTCTCTAAACTACTACTCTCTCCATTTTCCCTCTTCCTATGTCGTCCAAATTTAACCAAAAAAAAATGTCGTCCAAATTGGGGCAATTCTGCATAATTATTCTTCCAATCCTCCATAATTTTCCTTCCAATTCTCCATAATTCTCCTTTCTCCCTCTTCCTCCATAGGTTTTTCCTTCTTTCTCCATTTACATGCGGTAGAACCCAATTGCAATTAACAAACCCCATGTATGAGTTATGCGGTAGATCCCAGTTTCAATTGCGATGAAACCTTAATTGCGATGAAACCAAAGTATCATTTGGGGCAATTTCCAGTTATTGTGTTCTTGCTAAGCGAATTGGGTCTTGATTTTTAAGGAAAGTGCACGAAGTAACCCCAAACCGGTTCGTTCTTCTGTTTTCCTTTTTGAAATTTTCTGCAATTTTTTTTCCAATTTTGTTGTAACTTGTATTTGTGCTTTCTGTACTTTTTCCAATTCTCAATTGCTGCGTTTTTCTGCATTTGATTGCAAACTTTCTGCATTTTTTCAATTTATCATTTTGTAAGAATAAATGAAAATTGATTTATTTAGTTGTAAAAGAATAAATCAAAATTAATATTATTTGTCATTGCTTTCTTAATGAAAATTACTGCTCCATTATAGAAGTATTTACTGAGTACAATGGAACAATTGAAGTACAAAAAAGAATAATAAAAAAAGGAAAATTTGTCAGAAACCACCTTTTATAATCACTTTTTTGTGAGAAACCACCTTTTTAAAAAAATGGTTAATTAACCACCTTTTTGGTTCTTTTTTTTGTTGGAAGCCACCACTTGCCGGAATCCGGCGTTGACCTCGATTTTCCGGCATTGACCATCAGATTTTCGCCATTTTTTTCCAGATTTTCGCCATTTCTTCCACCTGGGATGCCGGGGGATGCGAGGGGAAAGAGGGGCTTAGGGCTAGGAGGGTGGGGATGGTCGTGGGGGGTTTGCTTGGCGGGTTGCAAGGGGGGGGGGGTTAGGGGGATGCGAGGGGGGTCACGGGGGATGCGAGGGGGAAGGTGGGTTGCTAGGGAGATGCGAGGGGGAAGGTGGGTTGCTGGGGGATGCGAGGGGGGGAGGGTGGGTTGTCGGATAAAGGGGGAAGAATGGCGAAAATCTAATGGTCAACGTCGGAAAATCGAGGTCAACACTGGATTCCGGCAAGTGGTGGCTTCCAACAAAAAAAAGAACCAAAAGGATGGCTAATTAACCAATTTTTTTTAGGAAAAATGGATCAGAATACCCCAAACTTTGGGCGGTCCGCTTTTAATACCCCCAACTATGAGTTATTTTTAAATACCCCCAACTATTGGGGAGGGCCGCCAAAAATACTCCCAGATGACCTGTAACCTGTTAGCAAGGTAATTTTTTTTATTTTTTATATCTCTTTTATTTTCTCTATTAGATTTTGTAAACCAAAACTCCCACCCCCACCCCCCTCCTCTCGCTCATCCCACCATCCACTGCCACCTTCCCTCACCCCCACTACCACCCTCCTAATACCCCAGCCCCCCTCCCCTAACCCGTCGAACCGTCGACACGAACCGCTCGTCGTCGGCGAATGGAACTCCGGCAAATCAAGCTAATCTCCGATATCGCTGAAGCTACTCGAATTAAGCGTCGGAAAGTTGAAGATCAAGAAGAAAGAGAAGATCAATTGCAGCTTTTTCAGGCACCAATATAAGAGCAACATGTAAATTTGGGATTAAGGTTCAATCGAAGGGTAGTAAAGCAATTTATCATGCTTTTTTCTTTTACTTTTGCATTTGTCATCAATTCATAAAGAATGTTTTTGTCTCGACATTTGGATTGATATAATTACTTCTTCAATATTTTCATGTTTAATTGGACAATTTAAGCTAAATTTTCGTTTCTCATTTTCTTCTACAGGCGAACACAAGTTCATTGATGTAATCTACAGGCGGATTTTGAGATGGCGAGAGCAAGCGACGATTACAACCAATTAATCAGTCGCTTGCCGGAGATCTTCGTTGGGAAAGCAGAAAGATTAAAGGCATTAATCAAGATTTTGAGTGTGGCAAACAAGAAGTGTATGAAGGACAAGAAAATGCATATGGGGCCGTGGAGAAAGCAAAAATACATGCAAGTAAAGTGGTTTAGCACTACTTATGAAAGGGTAGAGGAGGCTAATGCACCCGTAAATCGCACTTATTCGAATCAAATTAGCAAACCTGCAAGGGCTTCTATGCTAACAAGGGCATTGATGGATATGCCTAGGAAAGCATTTGCAGTTCTGTAATTTCGTTCAATTTGGTGGTTTTCTGCTTTTTATTTTGCATTTTGTTAAATGAGAGTGTATAGTAATTGCGGGATTAGTAGGTAGATGTGTATTATAGTGGTTTTGGTTTTAGACGCCATTGAAGAAGGAAGAAAGAAATGAGGAGAGATGAGGAGAGAGATGAGCAGAGGGGGTTTATAAAATGTCAACGTTAAAAAATTAAATTTAGGGGCAATTGGTTGATTAAAGAGGTAAATAATGTCACAAGCAAAACACGTGCTGTTCTTTACCAGTTCATCCGGTGATAACAGGTAAATGGAGTATTTTTGGCGGACCTCTCCAATAGTTGGGGGTATTTAAAAATAACCCATAGTTGGGGGTATTAAAAGCGGACGACCCAAAGTTGGGGGTATTCTGATCCATTTTTCCTTTTTTTTTAAAAGGTGGTTTCTTACAAAAAAGTGATTATAAAAGGTGGTTTCTGACAAATTTTCCTAAAAAAAACTATGCAGTGCACCCACGATGTAGATAGTGTGGAGCAGGAAGAAGTTACTCCTACGCTACTCACTTAACAATAGACAACTTAGACTAATAGTGATAAAGCAACATCTTTTTATTTTGTCAGATTAAAATTCTGCTCTGAAATAATCGATATATAGTAATAGTTTTAGGGGAAAAAACAGCCAAAGAAGGAGTTTCCAACTCCTAACTTCAGCACTGATATGGTCATGACATGTTCATGGGGTTGCATTTTGGCTTGACTCAGCTTTACTTGACTAGTATCACATAAATTGGTTTGTTAGAATTTCACATAAATTGAATGGAATAGGTTTTACTGTTTCATGTGAATTGAACAAAATCAATAATACTATTTCATGTAACTGGGATGAAATGGTTGATGCTATTTCATATAACTTGGATGAAGTAGTTGTTACTGTTTCATGTAATTGGGATGAAGTTGTAGCTACTGTTTCATATGAATGGGATGAAACAAACCATGATCAGATACTTTGCGTCTTTAGTACTTCTTTCATAATAAGCACCCTTCACCACCAATCTTATATCACTCCACATTAATTCAGCAGTTTCTCTATGATTTTAATGGGCTATGAATACCATTTAAGATATACTTAAAGATCTGCCACATGATAAGAATTGTACATGCTGTGCGTTTATAGTTCAGGCTAGTGATAATTAGTCTGTGTTCTGGGGTTTGATACAAATTGAACAAAGAATAACATTTCCTTGAAAATATTTTATGTTCTATTCTTATTAGGATTAATGGTTCAGTGGACATGTAATCTAGTACAAAAAATGCAGCACAGTCCCTGTGAGATTTGCTATGAGATGCTTTTTTTTTGTGGATGAGTTAGTTATGCTATGATGACTATAAAAGAAGGAATAGTGTAGAGAGACACATTCATTCAAATAAAAAAGTTAAATTCAAGATTAAATATTTTCTCTTTGATATATGCATATTTGTGCTAGAAAATAAAAGAGTTCCTATCTCTTAATTAATGCCATGCCATAGTTTACTTTCAAGTTATTTATTATCAAGTTATGTGTGCAGATGACAGATAAAACTGAAAAGAAGACTCGCTTAGATGGTAGGACAGTGACAGTTTCTGTCAGGGCTACTCGTGCGGCTAGGAGATCATCCCAGGATCCTAATTCGAGTGTTGGCGGTTCGAATGAGGAGCATGGTGCGGATCATCTAGCTAGAGGCTTCTTAGTTACATTACTTGGGTCCACTATATTTATTGACAAAACAGTAGATCGAGCATCCACTCTATTATTTCCTCTAGTCCGTGACCTTGTTAGTGTTAAGTCATACTCGTGGGCTTCGGCAGCTCTTGCGTATCTTTATCGGGAACTTGGCAAAGCTACAAGAGCAGAGACTAAGCAACTTGCACGATCATCTCCATCATCTCATGAGCACATGGAAGTCCATGCGTATGTCTTAAATAACATCCACAAACGAAACCATTAGCACTAACTTCATTTGCACGTTTATATTCATTATCAAGCAAGCGTATAGCCTTATGTGATACTCGACCTTTCAACAACATAAATAGACGTAGCACTGTCACATGAGGATCTCTGTTCTGGGACCTTTGGAAAGCGGCTTTTATTTCACGTTTCTGTGCCTCTAAAAATGAATGAATAATTGGCCATATTGTATCTAAACTTCCTGTCGAAGTCTTTAACCAAGATTTCTGTGCTGCATGAGCACTTTCCACCCTGTAATATAATCAAGAATAATAACGAGAAGACATATAAAAATCATTATCACTATAAAATATAAAATTTACTTATTTGAGTTATACTTTAATTAATTGAAATTTTTATTTACCTGTTAGTCGTTCTTGTGCCCAAATGTAGGATGTTCATTGTAAAAGCATTGACAAATCTATCACTATATGGATCCAACCAAGTAGATTTCACATAATCTAACACAGCTGGCATAGACTTAAAGGCTTCATTCATTTCTTTTAATCGTTGTTCATACAAAGCAACACTTGGTGCATCCACTAACTTATACCATCTAGCACGGAATGCTTTGACAATATCTTCATTTTTAGTCAACTTGCCCAGATAATTGTCCACATTTTTCCCAATATGTCTTGTACATAAAAGATGAGCTGAGTTAGGAAATATTTGTCTAACCGCGTTGATAAGAGCCAATTCCCTGTCAGTTACAATCACACCCGGCAGTTTCTCTGGATCAAATAACTGTTTCACACATTCCATGACCCATTGGTAATTTGTTTCCTTCTCGTTTCTCAACCAAGCAAAGGCGACAGCAAAATTTTTTCCAGTTGGAACTATACCAACTATCTCCAAAAAAGGCATTTTGTATCTGTTTGTCTTATATGTACAATCAATGACTAACACATAAGGAAACAAGAACAATAGATCAACAACATCAGGATGAGCAAAAAGTATGTCACTAACCAATTTTGTTCCCACTTCTTCACGATGCCATTGTAGATAGTTATTATCAACAATCAGCTTCATTAGTTGTTGCATCACAGACCTACCACACATTGCCTCAGTTTTCAACTTCTGACGGGCATTATAAATATATTTCACTGTAGTCAAAGTCTCTTCATCCACCCTACTAAGAACTTTCATGATTTGACTAGGCGGTACATGAGATTTAGTTAATTCTTCTACCAAATTGAGCTCATCTTTACTTAACCTGCCAATAATCGCACGACCCTCATTGAAATCGGGAAGATCATGATTGTGATTGCCATTAATGACATACACACTCCAACCACCACCAACACGCTCCTTCGCTTGAAGTCGAAAAGGACACAATCTTTTTTTTGTATCGGTAAATTTCTCCACATCTACACGTTTTGTAGACTTATACAGCCTATATCTCCCGCTTCTTTCACAAGTAGGGGTAGCTTTTGCATTTCCCAAACCTTGCCCTTCACCATATTGTGATCGGGCGATGATTATTACCATATTATGCAGCCTACCTACTTCAGTAACCCAATCACGCAATGCTTTCCGAGTAGGAAATTTAGTTGTAGTGGTGAAAAACTCACTATAATCAGGTGTATTCTCATCAACCTCTTCTACATGAACATCATCCTGACAATTTATAAAAAACAACAAAATACAAATCTTATCATAAATTTGATAAACATCATCAATCATCAAAAAGAAAATTTTTTGTTACACATCATCAATTATACATAATCAATCATCAATCACAAACAAAAAAAACTATTTATACATCAATTTCCTAAATTTGATAACGATCATCAATTTTACATCAACAATTTCATAAATTAATTTAACATCATCAATCACAAACACAAAAAATTGGGCATGTTTTGTTATTAACTAGATTACACTGTTTCATTCATGTCGCACGAAACAGATTTAGTTGTTTCATAAAGTTTGGACGAAACATCTATATCTGTTTCGTGTGACCACCATGAAATAGAAAATACTGCTTCGTGCAATCTATATGAAACAGATGCATTAGTTTCGTGCAATCTGCACGAAGTAGAATAGACTGTTTTGTTCAATCTGCACGAAACAGACTATTCGGGTTCGTGTAGATTGCACGAAATAAGGCAAATCGATGCATACGAATCGCCCGACATTGCATAATTACAAAAAAAATGAACAACTTACATCAGATTGAAATTCGTTTGGGTCAAAATTATCGTCCATTGAGTATCAGATTAAAATTTGTGAATTAGGTCTTCTATAAAGTTTTTTTCTCTAACAATTAGAAAGGAGGAGGAGAGAATATTTTTAGAGAGAGAAAGGTTTTTTTGAAAGAATATGATAATAAGGGTTTTTTGGGCTGCGTTAGTAAAGTGAGGCTGCGTTTAGTAACCCCCATAATTTTCCTTAATTCTGTAATGATTACACAACATAATGAAAGAAGCAATTCAAATATCAACATAACTCTTTTATAATAAGTGTAGACACATAAAACTGTCTCCCCTTTTAGCACCATGATGAAACATACCATCGTCCTACTTGGTCCGGACTGAAGAGAAGCAATCAAAATCCTTGTCCAAACCCGTTGGGCCAAAATTTGTTTTAAAGTCAGTAGATATATAATTGTGTCTCACCAATTTAGTAACTAATGATGAAACATACCGTTGTCCTACTTGATCTGGTCCAAAGGAAGAGTAACCTGAAAAGCTAAGCCCAAAATTATTTTAAGAATTACAAGTTTATTTATATATTCCAAGCTCAATTTTAAAAGCCCAATTCATTATTCATGATAACTAATTCAATTTCTAAATCCCATTATTATAAAGCCCAATGAATTATTCCTGATAATTGATTGTATTTAAAAGATTTATTTTCTGAACTAAAAGATGTTATTTTTAAATCCCATTTTCATAATGTAACTCCCCGAAAATTCATAACCTTAATTATACACAAATACTCATAACTGGCAGCGGGAACTGAACTTAAAAATGTGGGCCAGGGGCCCACTAATACAATAATAATCCTAAATAGTCCTCAAGAATGTATAAAACTTACCAATGACAACCATAATAATATCCATACAATAATCCTTCTAGCCCCCAAGATCCAGGATACAAAGAAAATCATTGGTGTTTCGGAACCTTCCTTTGCTATCATTCCATCTCGAGCCTTACAACTCTTAAATAATAGTGACATTCCGTAAATATCGTATACTTCAACTCTTTAGAATATTCAGAAGCAAAATCTCTTTAATAATGGTGTTGCAATTTCCTGATCATACCTAAAACATAAAAACAAAACGTTATGAGCCGAGACTCAGTAACAAACTACTCCAACAACATAAGTTCATTTCATTTGCAAACAAGGAGAAAGAGTAATTCAAACATTTATGGAAACAACACTCATTCAACTTCACCTTTATAGACCTTTCATCCTTTTATCCATTTTTACTCTGGTTGCTGCCAAATAAATCAGCTCTGTGACGTCTCCCTGCTATGTGTATGCACCACTGTGTAAGGGCATGTGCCCCGAGTGTTACCCTACACCAGTAATGGGCTAATGCCCCAGTAAACAATAACGGGTTAGTGCCCCAGTAAACAGCTCGGTACGTGTATGACCGCCAATCAGCTCAGCAAACCAGTTCTTTCACTTTATCTTATCATATTTCGTAACTTTTAATATTCGTAGGTGATAATCAGTACATCATTCAGCTCAGCTGTACCTCAATAATTAAGGTAGCAAAATCTTATCATGTTTTCATGACTAACAAGCTCGTGACAGTTCATTCAGCTCAAAACATTCATAAAAAGCATTTATGAAATCAATAAGTCGTAATAATAATCATCTCGCAACTCAAAGTAAAATAAGCATGTATATGCGTAAACATTTAATATTTCACTGAATACTCGTACTTTCATAAACATCTTTGAAGGGAATTGCGGGTACCAGCAGTAGTTGTTACCTCGATTGCAGTATAATAATCTTATTTCCTTACTCTTGAGAATCGTTCTCCCTGGGCTCCGAGAAACGATTTATTATATAATCTTAACACAAGCATATAGTACTAAATTAGTACCTGAATGATTAGAAAAATATCCTAAACCCTTTTCAAAGTACGTTTTTAGTTAGAGAATCCTTTAAGAAAGTATTGAGTTGGAATAAGTTTGACTTAATTGGCTTTTACATGGCAAATAGTTTATATTTAACATTTTAATACTATAATAGTTTATAAGCGCCTTTTTTATACTTTTCTATTGAAATTCCATAGATATCAATTTAAAAGTATTATCCATAATTTAGTCATATTATCATATTATAAGCTTAGAGTCATCAATGAAACTTATCTAAATGAGCTAGTTACTAAGATTATGAATAGTTATGACTTTCAAACTATTTTAGGAATATATGTTAAACATGTTTTAGCTTAAAACTTGGTAAGCTATATAATTTTAATTACTTAACTATAACATCTAATTATCTAATAACATAAAATTAACTTTGAAAATCTATGTATTGAGTGATTTACAAAGGCAACATTATTAGTTAATCCATTTTAAGTTAAAAATATAAGTTATAAAAGGTTACAAATTCATAAGTTACAAAACATCCAAAACTTACCAAAACAGACACACACACACACACTCATACGGAGGACACATGAAGAAATAGGGGATTGCTACTGTTGGCTGGGTTCGCGGCGGAGGAAGGTCGGCAGGGGCGGGTATGTTCGCGGCAGCAGACGGCAGGAGAGATGACGGTGGTGCGGTACGCAGGGATTCGAGGGGAGGAGAGAGAAAATGGTGCGAGAGAAAGAGAAATGGTGCGGAGGAAAATGTGACGAGAGGAGCAGCGAAAGGTGGGGAAAGGGGCGGCGCGCTGCTAGCGCTGGGCGGTGCAGAGGCTTGGCGGTGCTCGCCGACGACAGTCAGGAGCAGTGGTGGCTAATGTGGTGATTGCTATGAAGGCCGAAAGACATAGTGGAAAAATTGAAACTTTAGATTATTTGATTAATTTATGAATTTGGTTGTTGTTGGTTTGGTGTTAAAATTCAGAAACTCTCCTCTATTGATAGAGGAATGGTCATCTCAGTGAGGAATTTCTTCAATTAAAAATGGCAAAACTGTTTGAGAATCCATGGGATTGTAAAACGGCCTGCGAGAAACCATGGTAAGAGTTCATGGTTTGAGAATTTTTCAATGGGTTTCTAGATGCTTGAGAAATTCAGTGGTTTAAATATAACTTGGACCATTAGAAATATTTATTGATCCAAAAAAAATAAACCTTACATGTTAAAATATTAGTGGTTTAAATATAAACTTCATTATCAATAAATCACTTATCAAAATTATTATTTGAGAAATAACTTAGAAACCCAGTTCAATGCACATTTTAAAAAAATAATCTTAATCGTTATTCTTTTATAAAAAGTAAAGTCGCTTTAGTCAATAAACAATAGTAGTATTAAATAAAATTGAGTTAAAAGTTCGGGGTATTACATCCTTACCCCATTAGAAAGTGTTTCGTCCTCGAAACTGGAGCTCAGTTCAAATTGGAACCAATTAAATCTTAGTGGATAACTCATTTGCAATAACTATACTACATTTACTTTCCCTATACTTCATTCATACCATCATAAGTTATGCTTAACCTCTTGATTCATACGACATATACATTTAGCCCTCAAGTAAATATACCGCTATTACTTTAGAAACATCCTCTTGCAAACATCAACCTTGCTAAAACTCATTCCACTCATCTTGAACGATTTTCAGAGATACACCATTACATAATATCATTGTACATTGTCTAATCAAGTCATCACACTCGCTCTAAGACATATGCATTGACATATTATTTTCATTGATACTTCAATTGCTTAATGTCCGAGAAGTCATCCATCGAAATTAACCTATACTCTTTTTCACAAGTTTAATATTATCGTTTTAGGAAGATCTTACAATTAAATTGGCAAAGAAATCGCTCTCCAAGAATGACTTAGTTATACTGCCCTCTGACTTCCATATCTCAAAGATTTGTATCAAATTTGGAGCAAGTTCATCCATCATATAAGGAGGAGCTTAAATTCTCGTACCATATTTTCTACCCTGGTATAATTATTTTCTTCCTCAAGTGAGTCTCTAAATCTCCTTAATCTCATAATATCACAATACATCTCGATTTTCTCAAAAATTTATCTGCATAACCTCCAGTAGCAGCTATGCGAATTCTTGATTCACCAATCTTACTTAGAAAACCTTAGCCCAAATTTCCCTTCATAATTGAACTCGTCATTTATTTATAATTTCGTTTTTCTCACAGTCACTAATATTTGATATATTTTTAAACATCGCAAACTGTCCATGTCTCTTTAATAATATCATTTTATAGCATATTCACCCAATAACTTTCTTATTTTGATTCCTAACGTCCTAATTCCAAGTATCATTCTCATAGTCCCAGAATTAAGCACCAATTTTCCAATTAGCATCATAGAGGAAAAAAGTTCAAGGACTGCGGTTATCTGAAAACCACAGCCCTTAATATTAAGGGTTGCGGTTCGCCAAAAAACAACAGCCCTTTGTGATAAAGGGCTGCGGTTTTTGGGTAAATTGCAGCCCTTCTTGTTTTTTTTTATAATTATTTTCGCATATTTCTCTCGCTAACACTGAAGTCTGAACATTCTCTCCCTCTCCCTCCCTCACTCCGAGCCCTAATCCTTTCAAATCTTTCACCGAGTCTTCTACTTCCTCCGATTCTTTCTACCCTTGCCCTAATCTTTCAAAGCTTTCGACAATGATTGGCCTTGCGACTTCGATTTGAGGCCGGAGCTTCCCATCAATGGCGAATGCGCTGAAATTTCTGGTCGAAGAAGATGAATATGAAGCCATTCGTTCATATGTATGGAACTGCTTCTCCCTCTCTCTTCGTTCATTTTTGCTGCGCGCTGGTGGCCCTCTTCCTTTCCCCTGCGCGCTGGTGGCCCTCTTCCTTTCCCCCGCGCGCTGGTTGCTGTCCTTCGTCGCTCCTCCGCCGCCAACCGCCGTTGGTGCTGGTGTTACTGCAGTTGTTGCCGTTATTCTGCTCGTGTTTATCTCTCTCATCCAAAATTAAATCAGCAAATTCAACAATTCACGAAGAATCAGAAAACGGCAAAACCCTAACGTCAACTGAAACTGCTCAATTGCAAATTTCATTGGGAAAGCAACCTTCTTACGGTATAATTCTAATATTCAATGTGAATTTCGTTGAATTCATAAGAGAATTTTGTATTTTTTCTGCTCAATTCTTGTGTGATTTTTGGTTTTCACTGTCTTAATTGTAGTTTGGTTGTTCTTTTGGAGTTACCTAATCTGGAAAATGGATAGTGTTGTTCATTGATGAAATACAGTCTGGAGATTTGACAAACTTTTTAAAATTGTTCACAAAATTAGTAACATCAAACATTATGATAGCACACTGGTTGAATTCATATTAAGCCAGTAAGTTGATGCACCCCCTTTGGTGATTTAATTTTTTTCCCCTTTTATCCTGATGTTTGCTGAGCCTGCGGAAAGAGTGGTGCAACAAGAAATGAAGTTGGTTTTCTTATGTCAATGTTTTTTTTCTTGTTATCCCTCAAGAAATATATATAGTTCTATTGAGTTGGATATTTTGCTAAATTGCTGTTGCTGAGAACAAATTTGATTTCATTAACTGGTCAATTTCGGTAACGAATGAAAGAAGAAGAGGTCACATTTGTAATGGCCGAGGTACGGATTATGTAGGTTATTACAACTTTCCTGACTGTTAAAAAATATGTGAATGTCCACGGCGCAACATTGTGGAACTCTGTCTCTGCTCTTTGGAACTTTTTTTTTTTTTTTGAGGGGAACTGCTCTTTGGAACTTTAAAAGAAAGTAAGGAAGGGAAAAGTTTTTTATTCAATTTAGACCATTTTTTTACTCTTACAGGCTAGCAAATAAGTTTATGGGTAACTAAGGATTAAATTTCTAAATCATTTCAAGCATAGATCTCCCCCTATACGCATTAGAATTGCTAGAAGGAAAAAGAAAAAAATGGAGCATAGGAGGAGGAAGAAATTATGGTGACTTTTCAATGCAGAAACACTTAAGTGTGAGCTTAAACCACTGCAATGATTAATAATTGGCATAAGAACATTTGTTTATATATCTGGTAGACTTGGTGGCACCCTTCTATCTGCACACTATTGAAGGAAGGTTAAAGACAACCTTTCCCCACAATTGTAGATTTCTAGTGGTCTTTGGTTCATCCCACCTCTCTCTTTCCTAACAAAAATGAAAATAACACCAATCCTGTAGCACTTACCTTAAATAATTGTGCATTCATATTCATGATGTTTCTTTATACTGAAAATATATATTATAAATGGGATTGTTTACCTTATTTTCTACTCTGCAATTGAAGGAAATGTATAAGCACTTAACCCAGTTACAAATTACTTTTACTTACGGAGACCCTGCTCTAATGAGAATCGTTAGAGTCGTGGTTGTTATTGTAGCTACAAATTGTGATCAAGATTTATTGCTCCACAACTTCTGCGTCTTCTAATTCCATGTGCAATGAGTTAGCTTAATGCATGGCAGTGTGATCTGCAAGTCAATCTTCAAATTTTGGTATTCTTCCAGATTCTTCGGAGGAGGTATGGAAGAGGAAGAAGAGAAAGTAGTGAAAGGAGATGACGTGATTGTAGATCTAGAAGCATCGTTGGAAGACCTGTACATGGGAGGCACATTGAAGGTAGGATGGTAATACTATGTATAATTACTGCTATAGAAAAGACACTGATCTGACCACACAGCAAAGCAAATATAGGGACTTAGTACTTCGTTGTAACTGTGAAACGTCACATGATTTATGCATTTACAAATAAAGACACATTTATCGGGAGCAACAATTTCTCTATCTTGAAGGTTGGATAATATTGTCCTGTTGGCCTGTCATTGTGATTTGTCTTGCTCTTGATATAACAAGAAGTGCTTGAATCTTGATTGAAAAAGAAAATCTAGCGCAGAAAAAAAACCCTCCTCCCCCTAAACACTATTTCATCTGAACTCTGAAGTACTGTGCATCATAAGGAATCGTTCTTGTGTTTGTTGTGTGTTTTGAGTAATGTTTGAAAGGCATGACCTCCTCTGAAGTGTTGCCGATAGCGTAGGGATTATTCAAGGCGAAGGTCAAGGGCATACAACTAAGCGAAGCAACTCGGTCATGTATTTAGCTAAAAGTACTTTTATACATGTGAATTTTATCTCACATTGATTCAATTGGTATAAGAATTCGCTATAGGAGTTGCTGAAATTTGCATACTAACCCATGATTGTGCCCTTCCTGTGGGAATAAAGACCCACTAAAATTCATGATCTTATAAAAAAAATATAAAGGATAGTGAGGTGCATCCTGCCCCTGAAGGCACTGAAGTAAAGCATATTATCTTGTCAGGGTTGGTGTGCTTTTAAGCCTTTGGTCTGCGGTTTTTTCATATCTGCTCATATGTCCTAATTATGTTCAGAAATGCCCCAGCTCACTATAAGTTTTTGAAAATGAATGATTTTGCCATGCACTAGCATTGTTGGTCTGTGGTATGCCAATAGGTCACTGAAGAAGATTTATACTTTCTATTGGAGTCCAGAGAGTTAGACAGTATTCTTCAGTCTAGGTTCATCATTAATTGCTTATGTTATCTGGCTTTGAAATGCAAGGTGTGGAGGGAGAAAAATGTCATAATTGCTATGACCATCACGTTTGAAGTTTGATCTGCTTTATTAAGTGTTGTATTGCTGCTTATCTATAAATTTACATGCTTCATTCTACCTTTAGCAGGTTTGCGACAAGTGTGCAAATGTGAAATTTGAACGTGAAGGTTATTCCTTAACGGTAGATATTGAGAAAGGGATGATAGATGGACAAGTAAGGTTTTATTAATTTGTATGAGATTTGATGTCTTTGAAGAACTGTTTATGCATCATACTGAATATAATCGCATTAGAGATTAGAGACTGTATTCTGTTTGAATAAATCAACGACTTACAGTTTTTCAATGTCATAAGCTGTAGATATAAAGAGCAAGGCAAACTGATTATTTTTACTGCAGGTCCCCATCACCTGCTATTGCAAGGTCCAGGTCCCCATCACCTGCTATTGCAAGGTCCAGGTCCAAGTCAAGGTCACCTATAAATTATGGTAAAAGACGTAGATCTCCCTCTTTCTCACCTATGCATCGTTATCGAGAACGGAAATCAAAGTCGCCACAGAGATCTCGTCATAGGTCTCCTTTTCACCTCAGTTCA
Organism: Beta corolliflora; assembly: GCA_947648045.1. Lineage (NCBI taxonomy): Eukaryota > Viridiplantae > Streptophyta > Magnoliopsida > Caryophyllales > Amaranthaceae > Beta > Beta corolliflora. The sequence continues at coordinate 221,927 of CANSZD010001613.1, read as the reverse complement.
GGCATTTTCGAGATCATAAATCTAGATCTCCAGTAAGATATCGCCGTTATCGAGACGTAGATCTGCACACCCCCAGCCCTCCCCCCCTGCTGCACTTCCCCCTGCACACCCCCAGCCCTCCCCCCCTGCTGCACTTCCCCCTGCACACCCCCAGCCCTCCCCCCCTGCTGCACTTCCCCCCGCACACCCCAGCACTCCCCCTGCTGCACTCCCCCCTGCACACCTCCAGCCCTCCCCCGTGCTGCACTCCCCCGCCCACTTGTCGCAAACCTTGGGAGTGAAGGGCTGCGATTTTGGGCCTAAACCGCATCCCTTCGGAGTGAAGTTCCTTTTTGCCCAAGGGCTGCGGGCCAAAAACACAGCCCTTAGGGCTATTTTGACCGCAGCCCTCAGACGTTTTTTCCACTAGTGATAATATATATCCAATTCTTTACCTAATATCATATTAATAGCTCAAGACTCCAATTTCGCAACTCACCACTTCACTTTACAACGATGTTTTCTATTCACTCTTGTTTTATCTCAAATTTATGCACTTGACAATTTCTATCGCACATTCCCAGATTACCTACGTAACCATACCAAGGTAATGTATACCGCCACAAAATATTTATCTAACACAGAAACGTCTCGCTTGAAATCCTCAAAATGTGATTATCCCAATAATGCTTACTTTATAACTTTACGCTAAGCACATATAACGTCACTACTACATAAATGAGCTATTGCAACCCCTGAAAACCGTTGCAATAGAGCCAAAAACCGTTGTAGTAGAGCTATTGTAACGGTCCAACCCTAATGCAACGGTTCTTTAGGCCTATTGCAATTCCCATTAGCAAACTCCTATAACAGTTGCATTAGCTACAATGAAACACCAATTTTGCTCTAATGCAACGCCAGTTTCATATTATCCTAAGCCGTTGCATTAGCCAAATTTAATGCTTATTTGCACCTGATGCAACGCCTAATAAGCCGTTGCAATACAATAATTGAAATGTATACATAATAAGCTAAGTAATGAAACGAGTCAATGATGCTTAAATATCATTTTTATAAATAAAAAATTCATAATGATCATAAATATACACAACATATCCAATTGTTTCGATAATTTACAAAATCAAGTACATAAGTAGTACTTGTACCAAACTCGAAGATACAACATTATTCCTTTGTTGATATCATGAATATATTCACCAAAATGTTCCAACCAATATTAGATCACTAATTAGCCAAGTAATTCTAAAACTACATTATACTTAAAAGTGAAATCTACCACGAATTAAACTCTTCAGCGCCTGTGTGTATTGGCCAGCATGTATATGCATATGTCCTGCACAGGAAGAATATATCTATCTTCAGCATCAAGGCCACTAGATTCAGAAGCACACCATATTTCATCCCGTAGTCTTCTTTCAGCTGCCATGGCAGCAACTTGAACAAGACTCAATGTGGACATTATGTTTTTATCACCACCGACTCATAATGGTCCAGATGGTAGAAGGGATTTAAGCCGTTTCCTATTTTTTTGCAGCAGCAACTGTTGTATTTCGGAGGGAAGAAATAGGTGGTTGATGAGAGAAACCACCTACGCGTCTTCCAGGAAGATCAAATCCTTCTCCAGTGCCACGTTTTCCCTTGGACATCAATTCTTCACATTCCTGTATATGATGGGATTAAAGTAAAGAGAAAACCAAATGAATGTATTAAGACAAAGTTTATAAGAAAAAAGAAAACCAAATGAACCCATCAGTCAAGCTATATCTTAAGTATTAGTAGAAACAACAGTCGTAGTAGTAACCATACACATCTAAAATGACATAGGACACATACCCTGGGAGTTCTAAAAACAAGCTAAAGTCATGATTTGCAGCAGCTCCACTCTTTCATTCCATTATGATATATAGGCTAAAATTTATTATAGAAGAAGCTTAGACGAAGTATATTAATACTGATGAGAACAGTAATATATTTATGACTACTAAGGAAGAGATTCAGAAGTGGAGGAATAGTGTTCTTGTTGGCGACTTTATGCACACAGATATAACTTCACAAAAAAGATGAAGGGCATTATAACTTTATGAGCATGAGCTGAATTCTACAGACTGACCTGAACACATAGGAAAATTATATCTGCAAAACGGGATAACGATTTAGATGGACACGATCCATGAAGTGTAGTTCTGTAGGATCTGCCATCTTTGACAACGCATCTATGTCATGAAGCTGAGTGATTGCCTACCATACAAGGAATTGCTCTCCTCGGGGTTGCGTACTACAATATTTCAAAGTACCAAATCAATCGAGTCAAGTAGATAATCGATATATTTTGGAACAATGGAGTCAAACTTCTGAAAACTATGAAAAACTTGGATCCAATTTTAACCTATCATAGGCTTTTCTCTCAGTAAGAAGTTCTAGCATGACTACCCCAAAACTGAATACATCACTTTGCTGAGTATATATGTTCCTAACTCGAGTTTTAGAGCACCATACCCACCTGAAACCTGCAAGGTATAACAACCACCTAAGTATACCAATACACCGACCTACATAACACATAAAAAATCGCCCAGTAAAGAATCCTGGAGTGTTAACTGATTATCACGAAATCATGGCCTTGCTTGCATGGATAACTGCTTTCTTATTGTATATGTCAAGAAGAGCTAGCATGACTCAACAACATGACTAACACCGACAAGACACGAACACGAAGCTAATGAGAAAAATTGAGATATTACAAGAACAACATCATAAGAGTAATACTAATATATGATAAATTAATATGGTCTAAGATTTGTACTAGATGCACCACTATGGCTTAAAATATTGATTTCAAAAATTTTAAGTGTACTCGCTTTCGGGATATAAAATAGCCAAGGTGATTAGAGCTCTCAGGTAAGGAAGTTACCCAAAGTGTGGGGGAGAGCCTTCCTAATCCTAGACAGAGCTTGTCAACCCAACACATTTACACCCTTCATCTTTCCAAAAAAAAAAATTTACCTTTTTGTGGCACTAGTAAGATGCATCTATACAAATCGTAACGAAAGAAAGCAATAAACTTGACAACAACCATTTATAATGCAAATGCGAAACTCTATATGCGCATCTTATGTCTACCCACCAATTTTAATGTTCAACTTTTATCTTTTCTAAACCTGAAAAACTGATACCACTTTGTAACACCCCCAAATTACTCACTTTCAAATAAATAATTTAGTAAATAATATTTGAGTAATTTAGGAGTATTATTGCCGCGTGACTAACACGCTTTGGGCAACAAACTACTAACTAACTAAATAACTTGCAGCGGAAGACTTTAACCAGAATAATATTAACTTTTTATTATTAAAAGTAAATATTATCTCATACTTAAAACAAATAAAACACCCTAATCTAGGTGAAGATCCCCTTCCTAGTATGCTCCAATGCACATCCAAAATTCACCTGCAAAACTGCTTACCAAAAAGGTAAACAGGGCAAAGCCAAATAGGAAAAAGGAAATGAGCGTCAGTATAAAACTGAGTATGAAATGTACTAGATAAGTAACACATTTACAAGTTCGTAACAATTGATATTTCGAAAAATCCATTACTAATAATTCAAGAATAACCTTTTAAGAATAAACTATTTCCAACACTTTAGTAATAATTCAAAAATAACCTTTAAGAATAAACTCTTTCCAAATAACTTGGATTAACAATAATATTGAAAACAATTCCTCTTCTTATATCCTCTCCCTTTTCCTAAGTGTGCACACACCCCTCAAGCTAGTCATCCGATCACGGATCTGTATCAAGGGGTAACAATGAATTCCAACAAATGGACTTTGAAGCATAAACACTTCTTAATGTTAATCAAGCGGTAATAACAATAATATGACTTGTAAGTCATGAATAAACCCTTCTTGATGTTAATCAAGCGGTAATAATAATAATATGACTTGTAAGTCATGAATAAATCTCCTTTTCTCATAAACAACTTTTTGAACATTCAAAGTTCATAAAAACCAATCAAACCTTTCCTTGTAAAAATAAATAAAACTTTCATATAAATATGATTAATAAAATCATTCCTTCTTTTCTCTTCCAAAAGTGAATAATAAAATGTTGTAACCATTTTAAACCAAATTTCTAAACCAATCCAACCATTAAATCAATAAACAACTTCACCACATAAAACCACATTTCAAAAGATCTAGCTACATAACGTACATTGATCTTGCACAAAGAGTATACTAATAACTTCACTTATTCTTATGCTTGAGCTTTCTCCTAACCACGCAATAAGTAACTTATCATATGAACTTAATCATGGATTTAAACATGAATAACCTATCATGAGCATAATATTTCTGAGTAAGAAATATGAAAATCTTTTTCTTAAACCAAAGAAAATTGGAACTTGAATAAGAAATATAAAACTAGAATAGATTAAGAAGAGAAGGAAGAACTTTGAAGTAAGAGAGTATGAATTCTTCAAAGTTTTTGTGTGGAAAAGATGGCTTAAGGTATGAGGTATTTATAGGAGTAGAATAGGTAGTATTTAATTTCCAAAATTAAATAGTTTGTAACCTTCACCATAAATTAGGAGATTAAACCAAGATTTGTAACCTCCATTATAAATTTAAAAGTTTTAGGAAAACAAAACCCACCATTTAGTATAGGTGCCCGCCGAAAAAAATGGCTCAAAAAAAATTATTATTTTTTTCTCCAAAATTCATTTTCAAATTTTTTTTTTTTTTTTTTTTTTGAAAACTAATTTAATAAAATTTTGACTAGGATTTAAAACCAAAAGCTTAACAAATTCAATTTTGGCGCCATCTCCCGCCAAAATAATTTAAAAACAAGTGAAATTACTAAAATACCCTTTGCTTAAAATATTTATTTTAGAAATTAAATATTTTAATTACTTGAATAAATACTCAAAAAATATGGGTATTACAGTCTACCCCTTAAAAGAAGTTTCGACCTCGAAACTTAGGAAAAAAAAAGTCATAATCACTTTCCAAAAACGGATTAAAATCCAAAATTGCTGTTTCTGACTCAAATGCTCATGCCTAAAATAATGCCTCAAAAATATGCTAAAATGCATATAATGACTCAAAAATATGCTAAAATGCAATAACTATGGTAAAAGCGCGAAACTTTATCGCATTCTACCCCCCTTAGAAGGAGTTACGACCCCGTAACTTGAAAACTAACCTCGAAAAACAACTCAGGATATGTCTTGTGCATATCCGCTTCGGCTTCCCGTGTTGCTTCCTCAGTTTGATGGTTTGACCACAATATTTTGACTAATCTAACATCCTTAGTCCGAGTACTTCTAACTTTACTATCAAGGATTCTTACATGTCTTTCCTCGTAAGTCAAACTATCATCTAACTAAATGATCTCAGGTTGCAGCACATGAGACACATCCGGAATATACTTCCTTGACTGAGATATATGGAAAACATCGTGAACTCGACTTAAGTCATTTGGCAAATCCAACTTATATGCCACTTTTCCGATCTTCTTCAAAACCTCATATGGCCCGATATACTTTGGGCTCAACTTTCCCTTCTTTCCAAAATGCATCACCCCTTTCATTGGAGATATTTTCAATAATGCCATGTCGCCAATCTGAAACTATTCATCCCTTCGCTTCAAATCAACATAACTCTTCTACCGATCTTGAGCTGCCCTGATCTTTTCCTGAATCACTTTCACTTGCTTCACCGTCTCTTCTAGGAATTCAAGTCCAATTACCACTGTTTCACTAATATCATTCCAGCAGACTGGACTTCTACACTTTCGAAATTCTCCAAAATTGAAGTAAGAGAGTATGAATTCTTCAAAAATTTTGTGTGGAAAAGATGGCTTAAGGTATGGGGTATTTATAGGAGTATAATATGTAGTACTTAATTTACAAAATTAAATAGTTTGTAACCTTCACCATAAATTAGGAGATTAAACCAAGATATGTAACCTCCATCATAAATTTGGAAGTTTTAGGAAAACAAAACCCCACCATTTAGTATAGGTGCCCGCCGAAAAAAATGGCTCAAAAAAGAAAAAAAAAATTCTCCAAAATTCATTTTCAATTTTTTTTTTGAAACCGCTGAATGATTCACTTTGATGGTCTCCACCCCCGACCTGATTAGGAGAGAACACAAGAACTTATTTAATAACATTTTGACTAGGATTTAAAACCAAAAGCTTAACAAATCCAATTTTGGCGCCATCAAGTGAAATTACTAAAATACCCTTTGCTTAAAATATTTATTTTAGAAAATAAATATTTTAATTACTTGAATAAATACTCAAAAATATAGGGTATTACAAGACCGACCATAAAGCTTACCTATTTACCCGAACTGCCAGCTCTAAGTCATCAACATCAATGGAAGTATGTTGTTATTCTTCAATACAAACATTAAGAGAGCTTAATTGTGAAGTACATATTTGCATGCCAAAGAAAACCTCAAAGTTATACTAAAAACGCCATGATCTACTGAATTCTTTGTATGCTTGTTCAAAAGTGGCATCACAAACCATAGTGATACGAAATTATATTGGCTTCTAGCTCATAGTAACTCGTAAGATTAATACCTAATGAGAAAAAACGCATTCTTACACCATAAGCTCAGGATCACTAGAGTAGAAATTACCTGAATTGTGTAAGTATCTGAGAGCACAGATGCTAAACCGTAGTATGAGATTAGAGGCTCAAACCTATCATCAAGGAGAATATTTGCGATTCTACAATACCAATGCACTATTAAATGCCACTTTATCATATCAATAATTATAGGGTGAGGTGGATGCTGATTACCGATGCAGATTTAAATAAATTCTTAATATGTTTAAAAGTAGTTAACATGCCTCTTGTGTTGAAACAGACGGTGTAAGATGAGAAAAGTACAAATAGCTCATGTTTTTAAATTAACCGAAGCACTTTCTAAGTAGCAAAAACATTTTTTTGCACTAGTGTCAGGACTTCGAAGCCTCGGCTTCACCTCTATCCCACGTCCAACATATGTTCCCAAAAGAGTCTTCCTCTTTCCACTGCAAGTCCAGTAATGAATAACTATTAATTCCATGATATACAATTCCGAATAAATTCGGATATAGTCAAACAAAATATAATTAACATGAACTACAAATATAAAACTACATAGTCCAATCTAAAAATTACTCGGTACTCCATACATTATGAGGAAGCAATGATAAACACTCTTCTATTCGACCCAAATATCCCGTAATTTATCATTCACTCTTGGACAATACAACAAAGTTCACCAAAAATAAAGAAACTGCAATATAGCCATGTTCCATTCTTAGACATTCAATTGAAACCCAAATCTCTAGTAATTTATCATTCACTCTTGGACAATACGTATCACCCACAGAAACACAAAAATGGAATTAGTGCATTGCTGTGGAACTGAGGCAACAGTTAATCATGGCTCCATAGCGAAGAGCTTGCATATTATTTAACTATAGTAGCTCCCAAAATATTTTACTCTTTTGTCACTACTATCCCCTTCAATTATACCTATCTCCCCAAATTAGGAGGAGGAAAATTAGCATATCCTGACAAGAAAATAGGAACCCATTAAATCTAATAATTTGAGCTAGAAGTTCACTAAATAAGTGTCCACGTGTGCAAGATAAAGGGGTAGGGGAATAGGAGAAGGTTTTTTTTAGTTCAAGGAAGCACTTTGTTGCCTTTGGAAGACTAACCATCTTAGAGTGCATTCTCATAATGCTTCAAAATAGGGTCTTTAAGATAACAATCAGTATTTAAAGCATAAATGTAAAAAACAGGTGGGGAAGAGAGAAGAACATTTCACTGGGTCTAATTCCTTGCATTTACTAATGAAGGAAGATTATTATTCATAGCAAGCTAAACGACATTTATATAACAATCTACATTACTAGAAATAAGAACTAAATCTCAATACATAATTCAACTCCTATGTTACTCATAGTTTCACATGTGCTCGTCTTCTATACCATAGCACAAGCTTGACCATAATGTATCATCATAACAAAGCATCTTTCTCAAACATATTACTCTAGTAATTCTAACTAAAAGTATTCAAATTCTAGAAGAAGTTTGCTTATCATGTTTTAAACACAAGGTTTATTTGTCATCTAGGCCTAGAATGAATCTAAAAGCTGCAAGTTGATCTAAGATATTATTATATCAAGGTTGCAATTCTGTTTGAGCTTAGAATGAATCTTTTTCATGATATTAGATTAAATTATGCAGACACCTATATCTTTTAAAAAAAACCCAATTGTAAATTGAAAATTTCTTACTCAATAATTTGAAGCTAAAATACAAACTATAAATCATATAACTTATAATATTAGTCAGAACTAACCTTTAATTTTTTGGAATTATCAAAAAAAATCCTTCAATTTCTTTCCTCGAAAACTAACTGAATTGATGCTGGAAACCCTTCAATAGATTGAACGAATCTGCCTTGGATTTTTGTCTCAACTCATGTCGTATAATTCTTGCATGCTAAACACGAAATTAAAAAAACTGAAAACATGATATATATATAATTAAAACTAATCGATTGAATTACCATTTGCTGTGAAACTAAAATCAATTTGAATTAGATTTCAGTATCAAAGATAAAAAAGAGAGAACGAATTTTAGGGATTACCCTTTTTCTTGATTTTATCCTATAGTGAGTAGTAAATTAACTTCACCTTCATGACTTCATTGTTGTCGCCAGTGAGAATATTCTGGCAAAAAATAAGAGCCAAGAGGTAAACCAGATGTGAAGTGAAATGTTTTGGGGTTTTGGAGATTTTGGGAAAATGGTGTAACTATGAGGTGTGAAGTGCGAGAGAAAAAAAGTTTTAGGGACTTGTAAATTTCGGGGAAAACAAGGAGGTAAACCAGAGGGAAGAAATGGAGAGATGATACAATTAGGGGGTGTAAGTTCGGTTTTTGGTTTGGTTTTGCCCAAAACCAAACCAAACCAAAATAAATTCGGTTTTCATATTTCAAGTCCAAATCCAAACCAAAATTCGTCCCAAACCAAACCAAACCAAACCGAAATTACAAAACCAAAACCAAACCAAACCAAAAAACCGAAATTCTTTTATGATGCAAATTTTTTGTTTCCAAATCTTACAAATAATACGAAAATTATCAAGTTTCAAATCATCAAACATAGAAGAATTACTTCAAATTTCAACTAAAGCTTAAAGTTGAAGTACTAGAACTAAAGACAATTGATAAAAACATCAAAACCCATATAGGATAGGCAAACTTCGGTTTGGTTTGGTTTTTTTCGGTTTTTTAAAATAAAAACCGAACCAAACCGAAAAACGAAAAAAATGAAAATTTTCCAATCCAAACCAAACCGAATTTTGAAAAAAACCAAACCAAATTATTAATTCGGTTTGGTTTGGTTTGGTTTTCGATTTTTAACCAAATAACTTACACCCCTATAATACATACACTCGGTGTATGTGGGCCACACATACACTGGATGTATGTGTTACTACTAAAATGTATACATTTTGTATGTGTTACTACTAAAATATATACATTTTGTATGTGTTACTACTAAAATGTATACTGTTACTAAAAAAATTATAAACTTACAATCATTTGAACCTGTTTTGTTATTCAACGATATTTGAATTTACATAATACATAAACGATTGAAATACTATATTTCGAATTGAATTTTATTACATGGTAGGTGTTTAGTCCGCTTGTCCAACAAGTAAGCTGTAGATGGAGCTTTCTTGTCTAGCAAGTAAACTAGTATCCCTTAGATGTTCTTCCTTGGAGACTTGTGCAACAAATGTCCGAATCAACCTAGTCCAAGCCTGAGCTCACTCCCGAACCTGCAAAAAAGGGACCCACCCTGGAGGTTTGGATGGTGGTTCCCCCTCCGATGCTTAAGTCAGATATCAGGAGTTGTAAGAGAAAATAGAGCTAGAGAGAGAAAGTGAGAGAGTAGTTTTACAAAGTAATATAGGTTTGCACTGTTTGCATTGAATGATCTTTCTCCTGATTTCAGGGGTATTTATAGTGATAGTAATATGACAGCTAACCTTAAAATCTGACCTAGAATAGTGGCTTCTGATTGGCTGAAGAATCAGATCATGACACGTGGCAGGCCATGATTTGGGAGAGTTTACCAACCACTCTCATGCAGCCACCTCACGGGGCGGCCTCGACTTCCTTTTGGGCCGAAAAAGCGGCCTTTTAAACAATCTGAGCCTAGCCCAAAGGGTAGATCTTTTTTCTTCCATTTATCAGAGGACACGTGTACGGCTCAGATGAGCCCAAGTGTCATCAGAGGAACCGTAGATTTCAGGCTACAACATTTGCCACTAAAAGGGTTTTCACTGTTGGCCCATCTGACGGTTAAGGCCCTTTTACCCAAGGTAGCCTCATTAGGCCCATCTGACAGTTAAGACTTTTTAACCGAAGGGAGCTTTATTTGAAATAATGAAAGGACCCGCCTTTTTCTGGGTTTTACCGGTCAAAACCGACCGTTGGACCCTTTCTTCGGTCATTCTTGACCGGCTCCACAGGTTTCTTACTCCTCTATAAATAAACTTGGTGTGAAAACATTTGATCATTTCACACCTTGAACGAATTTTTCTAGAGAGAGAAGCTCTGCAAATTTTCTAGAGAGAGAGGGAGATCGTCCAGCTTCAGCATTTTTCACCGAATCGTCCAGACGTTCTTAGCAGGTATCGTTTCATTGTTCATTTATTTCTTCTTTATTCTTTATTCTTTCTTAGAAAAACAATAAAATGGAATCTTCTTCGTCAAACAATCCTAGTCGACCAAGAGCTTGTCTTGACCCTAGAACCGATACTTCTTCTTCGGCACATTCTAGAGTTGGACCTCTTCTGGCCGAGTACATATTTTTTCATAGTTTTGGCCGAGAAAGTCAGACGACCCAGTCTTTACCTGTGCAGGGTAATCTGGCGCGCGTCAAGCAAACGGCCCGTCTAAGACGAAGAGTAATAATCCCGTCAAACAGTTCAGATATGGAGGAATCTACTGGGCGAGTTCCAGATGAGACGAGGGAGGTCCGAAGTGCTGGGCCTTTAGGCGGCCCCCTTTCCCCTAGCCGCAGCTTTGAGGAGTCCCAAATAAACCCGGAAGCCAGTCCTTCTGGACGGGACACTGAGATGGAGGAAACTGGCGAAGACGATAATAGCAGGGATTCCGGGGCTGCCGATGAGTCAGACGAAGCCTCCACTACTTCGTCTGAGATTAGAAAACGATTAGGTCCTCTCTCTGACCCCGCATTTATTTTAGCCAATCGCAAATGGCTAGAGAAAATAGGGCCTTAACCCTAGCTATTTATCCAATTTCATGCCCATGCCGGGCTTTTCCTTCGTCATCCCTAATAAGGAGGCCACTATTTTGAGCACTCCCAAAAATCATTTTACTGTCTACAAGCTGGCTCTGGACGCGGGGTTGAGATTCCCCCTTCATGAATTTATAGAGCAAGTGCTTCGTTATTACCACATCGGCCACAACCAACTGGCTCCTAACGCCTGGCACAACGTCTTGACGTTCATAGCCGTCTGCGAGTTGCGCGACCTGGCTCTCTCTCTTCAAGCCTTTACCCACATTCATTACGCGGCCAAAATTCCCGGTGCCGTGGATGGAACATGGCTCAAGATTCGCAACCGTCCCGGCTTTCCTAACGGCTGGGCAAACCGTCAAAGATGCATGAATGGAAGGCCGATTTTATATATCTAAGGGCGGCCAATGACTCGGCCACGGAGAGCTATCGTTTCTATAACCGAGCCGTCACAAATACCGGACGAAAGTAATCTTGGGCCGGAGCCGGAGGATAAGTATGACGAGGAGGTAGTGGAGTACTTTAAAATAAAGAAGTACTCCGGGCCGGCCAAAAATCCTTTAAAGGGCCGCTTAACTGGATACCCTTTAAGGAAATGTTTTATAATGACGACTTCTTGGTTGCGCCAGCCGCTGCGGTTAGCCGATGATAAAGGTATCCATTCACATCCCAAGTAAAACTCTTCGTCCATAACTCATTAGACTAACCAATCTTTCGTCTCTTTCTTTGCCGCAGACTCGCCAAAACACGTCTCAAGGCTTCTTGGACGGGAGACATAAGCATGTCTAAATTCACGTACAATCTTTGGAAGGAATATGCCAAGAGTAGTGCCGAGAAGAGGGCCGAGACGCTGGTAAGAATTTTTTTTTTTTTTTTTTTTGGACGAGGATCATTTCGGCTCGTCTGGAATTGGCATCCAAACTTTGGACGAGAATTACCCAAAGAAGGAAAACGTCCAAGTATGGACGTTCACCTTTTGGAATTTCCCGTCCGAGATTTTTATAGTCGCGAGACGAGTACCATTCGGACTCGTCTAAGGAATTGTAACCTCCTCTGGGCGAAGATAGCCCGAATAAGGAGAGCGTCCATACTAGGACGGTCACCCTCTTGGGGCCATGCTCGTCTAAGGAATTTTGCAGTCTTTGGACGAGTACCATTTGGACTCGTCCAAGTAATAGTACCTATCCCTGGACGAGGGTAGGCCGAGATAGGAGAGCGTCCATGCTAGGATGGCTACATTCTTGGGACCATACTCGTCTGGGAGGTTTTGTAGTCTTTGGACGAGTACCGTATGGGCTCGTCCAAGTTATAGTACCTAACCTTGGACGAGGATGGCCCGAGAAAGGAGAGCGTCCATGTTAGGACGGCTACCTTCTTGAGGCCATATCCGTCTGAGAGGTTAGCCTGTCCAATTTTTGGTCGTTTTCTTTCTTTGCCTCGCTTTCGTCTGAATTCAGATTTTTGTTTGGATGACCCTAAGGAGGGGAGGTGTTCACTTTAAGACGCCTTCCTTCTTTGGGTGATTTTCGTCTGAAGGCTTGCACTTTGATTTAGATTTTGATCTGTGGACGTCTGTCATTTTAACTTGATTCTTTCTCGCAGAAAAATGCCCCAACCAACAAACTCCCTCCTGGGAAGTCATCTTCGTCCAAGAAGAGGCCTACAACGGCCACGGACCAACCTCAAGCCAAAAAGCCTAAGGGCTTTGTAAGAAAGAAGACAGAGAAGGCTACTCCGAGTGGGGGAGTGGAAAAGAAAACCATGCTTCCCCCTAAAGACAAAGCTCTGAAGGAGGGGCCTTCTACTGCCGCTCCTAGTGGGGGAGTGGGAGAAAATCCTGTCCTCACTGGTCAGTTGGACGCTTTACTTTCTGACTCGGCCAATGTCAGACCAGACTCGGCCGAAGTCAGACCAGAGTCAGCCTTGGCTTTGGTGGGGCCGGGCGAGAGGGCATGTCGAGAACTATCCGGGCCTCGGCGCTCGGTAGCGAAGGCTGGTCTCCCAGATGCCCCTTGCTGTAAGGACGGCATCCATCTCGTCTGGTGAGTCGTTTTATTCCAATAGGGTTAGGACGGTGCGGGTCGGCGGACGCCTATGAGTCCGGTCCAATAGACAAGCCATCATCTTTCCCATCCAGATAACTGACTCTCCCCCTCTTTCAGATAAGGGCAAAGGCCCAGCTCTACCTTCAGCTGCTCCCACCTTAGACTCGGACGAGGAGTCTTCTCCTGCTTTTGCCAAAATGTCAAAGGCAGAAAAGGAAAGGCTTAAGCAGGAACTCTTCAAGTGTTACCCTGAATCCTATATCAAAGGATTAAGGGGAGCATCGGCCGGGCATGTGGGCTACATGTCTCAACTGGCTGCTGAGGTATAACTTATTGCCGCTTTTGTTTAGTACTTGTGTATATTTTTTTTTTTTTGAAACTCGTCTAATAATTTGTTTTGTTTATTGCCCCAGCTTTTTGCTCGCAGCATGCTTACTGAAGATTGGGCCAGAGAGCTGAGGAAAGAGAATAAGAAGCTCGTCCATTTGGCTACAACGGCAGGCGACAAGGCCATCCATGACATTGAGATGGTTAATACCCTTCATCGTCAATCCCTGGATGCTTTGGAGAAGAGGTCAGCTAACTTGGAGTCCGAGAACAAGAACTATCTTGTTACCATCCAAGACCTATACAACGAGTTGGACCATTTGAAGATGGTTATTGATACTGTTTCTACTGAGCTGAAGGGTGAAAGAGATGTTGCTATCCTTGCCGCTGCTGAGTTGAGAAGGGAGAACATTCTCCTAAGGGCGAAGACTGCTCGTCTGGAAAGGGAGGCAGCTCAGGCTTTTTGCGATGCCAAGGAAGGATTGGCTCAAGTTGTTTAAACGTCTAAAAGCTGGGCCGTCAAGGCCTTTGAGATGCTGGCGAAAGCTGATGAGGTCCCCAGCTTCGTGCGTCGTCTGGAGTATCAGCAGAGCGTTCATCGTGCTATGGTTTGTGCCGAGGAACCTCCGGAGTTTTTGGAGTCGACGACGAAGGCTGGGCCGAGGAGAACCCGAAGACGACCAAGAAACTCGCTATGAAGACGAAGCCTAATTTTAGGTTTATTTTCATGTTTCTTGGCTTGTTTGCTGCCGTACCTTTAACTCTTCGACTCTTAGGTTGTAATTCTTGATCAATCATATAGGAAGGAGAATTTTTGTCAATTGCCCGTCTTTTATCTTTCACGAATTCCAATTTGACTAAGTATTGAATGAGCTTCGTCCCGAATGTTGGACGATCATCACGAATGTTTAAGGAAATAACAACGTGCTTGCCTTTAGACGACCGAAAATGCATCCAAAAGAAGTGACTCGTCCTGAACTTTTTGGACGGTCTACGATATTTAATTGAACTGCGCATGCCACTTCTGATCCTTGCCCTTGGACGATTACAAATTTCTCAAAAAGTGCCCAAGTGCTTATAGAGGATCGTCCTGGAACTTTAGATGGTCTTCTACTTTTAAACGAGCCACACTTTAGCCGTTTTTCTTGAGTTGGTAACACTCGTCCTGTAGTATCAAAATATCTCAAAGGCATTTTTTTGATTTGTCCTGGTTTTTTAGACGACCTTCTCTCTTTAGCTCGTCCTATAGGCCTGTCTCATCCCCCCCTTCTTGGGCTAAGCTCAACCATATATGATGGACGAGCCATAGTCTAAGAAGGAGAGCGGCCAACTTTGGCCAAGTCCTGCTGAAATTGCCAAGGACGAGCTTTAGAGACATGGTCTAACAATTGCCTAGCCGCCATCCTTGAGCGAGCAATACTCGTCCGAAAGTAGCGATCCCTTACTAGGGTCTTTACTACTTAGCTGCCCGTATATTTGAAAATAAGTATCCTTTACCAAGGGCTTATTTCTGGTCAGCTTTCTCTTAGAGACTTTGACGTTTCTCTTACTAGAGATTTTGTCAAATTGATTGCCAATGTATGTTATCAACCTTTATGTCGTTATACTTTTGGCCGGTCTCTTCGAGGGAGTGATGTTCGGCATAGAAATGAGTATTTTTTGTAATCCCCCATAATTTTAAAGGATTTTATAAATATATTTTAGTATTTATATATTTATATTTTTAGTTGAAATGATTTTATTATTTAAAGAAGGTTGACTATTTTAAAAGTCAAACGAAATTATTTTAAGGATTTAAGGAAGTTGTAAATATTTTAATTAGGCATGTTTTGAAAAAGGTTTGAAATACGAATTTGATTTGGAAAAGAAGTCTAATGGACTTGAGGAACCCAAATTCTAAGTAGATTAGGAAAAAGGAGTTATATTGATGCTAGGAGTTCTCATTTATCAATCCTAGTCGTCATCAAAGTCTATTCCAACTCAATCTCCTTTTCCTAAGCCCAAAAAGAAAACCCTACCTATAAATACCTTAAGCCCAATTATTTTACCCTACACAAGAATTATTTTTTCTCTCCTCTCACTCAAATCATGCCACTTTCTCTCTCTACTTCTCACGGCATTCTCTCGGTTTTCCTCTTTCAAGTTTCGTTTCTTCTTCTTCAAGTAACGCTTTCTTCTTCGCCAAGAAACGTCACAAAGCTTTCCAAAATCACAAGTTCGTGTACTGTTGCTGCTGCCGTGAGCCACCTGTTTCGGCGTTTTCTTGATTCTTCTTTGAGTTGGTTTAATTCTTCTCTTTTTCCTCAAGTTTTCCATTAAAGACTATGTTTTTATGCTTTATTTTAATGTTAATCATGTTTTATCAATGTTAATTTACTGTTTTAATGAATAATTTTGATTCATATATATATTATATTATAAGAATAAAAATTCAGATTTGTTTATTATTGTTAGTTTGAAGTTTTAGTAATTAAAGCATGGTTTTTTTTGGGTGTTAATTATTAGAAAACCATAGTAGCATATTAAATACTATGAGATTAATTTAATTTATGATTTTAAACATGATTAAGAGGGTTTAAAGAAGGTTTTATGATTTTATAAGTTGCTGGAATTTCAGAAAGCATTTTATTTAGGGAATTGTAAGAATTTTAATTACTAGTATGGTAGTACTATGCTAGGAATTAAAAGTAATTGGAGTTTTGGTAGGAAAATCAACTTTTTAGTATGTTCAAAGGGGATTTTAAATATTTTAAAGTTGCTGTCTTTTTATTTAAGAGTATTGATTTTAGTTATATTTGATTTCTAGGCGGAGAGTATTCCGTAGGAGATTTTTAAAGGGGCTAAAGTGGCCAGTCGACTAGTTTACACAAGGTACGTACATACTTGTGTGATTATATGACTAGTATCATGATTTAAGGAGGAAAAAGTTGTAGTATCATGTATAGGAACTTTATAAGTTCATATATGATTTTTAGTATGATTGATTTCTACATGTTGTATGCCTGTGAGCAAGCATGTTAATTATTGGATTTATTATGAGTAAAGAATTTTCATGTTTGTATGGATTTATTGATGCAAGCATGTGGATGGGAACTTAATTATTAATTCACATGGGGGAATTAATATATTATTAAGATTGATTCATGATTGTTCATGTGTTCCCTTACAAGTATTATTTTCACTACTTTATGAGGACTGTGGGCCTTATTTGGTAAGTTGATAAGTATGCCTTTTAAAGGTAAGTTTGATTGTTGGCTAGGTTCAACAAATGAGAAAGTTAAATTAAAAGAAAGTAAGTCTTGGATTGTAAGTTGTGACCACTTATTAAATCCTAAGATAAAAGAAGTTCAGTTGTGAATGTTGAATTGTTATTTCTGTGTTGCTTGTATGTGTGTCATAACAAGTAATAATTTGTAAAGAACGTAAAGTGTAACAAGGATAGTTATAGACTTTAGACTGGTGCACGTCTAGAGTTGGACATTAGGAGTTGGGGTACATGGTGAGCGAGCCATGGCTTTTTACAGGAGATGGATTGATCACCATCCCTTTTTCAGTTAGCAAAGGTTCCTCGATATCGCAGGTCATTTCTGGAATACGTGGTAGCTCCCGTATTTCGTCTTCGTAATGAAGGCTTAGTAGTTAAGACAACTCAGGTCCAATAACTATTCCATTTGAGTAATAAAAAGATGTTTAGAGTTTAGTTCAGTAAAAGTTGTCTGCAGAAATGTTATATGATTATATTATTATTTATCCCTGCATGCTATTATTTAGTATCATGTTAGGTAAGTTTATTTATTACTATGTAGTACTCAGCTTTGCTGATTACGTGCTTTGTTTGTATGTGTTGATCATGGCTTTGCCTTATTGATCCTGTGATGACCCAATTTTGGTGAGCAGACTCTCTAGAGCATTGACATTTACAGGTTCGCAGATGTAGCATCATTGGGAATCTGGGAATGGAGAGCTTGTGTAATTTAAGTTGTCATGTTGTCACATTATTTAGAACGTATTTTAATAAGTTCGTTTGAGTAGACATTTAAAGTTAATTGTTTTTGAAGTACTTAGTTATTTATTTATTTATGACAATAAAGTATGAAGTTCAATTAATTGTTTTCCGCTGCAAAATTCTGAATAAGCCGATACGTTATCACACGGGCGATAATACTTGGGTAATTCTCTAAGTTTTATATTGAAAAGGTATTTCTGAAAAGAGAGAATTATCGGGGTGTTACAAAGTGGTATCTGGGAGCTTTAGGTTATTTTCAAAACTTTTAGGCGCCTAATTAACTTACTAGTTATTTGAATAAACTCTTAGAATTGCTCCTACTTATTCGTTATAGGAATATATATATATATATATATATAGATTTTTTTTTTAGAGGACCGAAAAATATTTTTTTTTAATAAAAAAAAAGGGTCCGAAATTTTTTTTAGAGCCGATTTTTTTTTTAAGGGTCGAATTTATTTTTTCGAATTATGATGGTTTGAAATTTTTTTTTTAGGATAGTCGAATTTTTTTTTAGAGTCGAAATTTTTTTTTCTTTCGAATTTTATAAGTCTGAAATTTTTTTTTAGTCGAATTTTTTTTAGTTAGTTCGACATTTAATGATTATTATATTATAAGGAGTGTCTGCATTATTTTTTTTTATTGCCTTTGAAGTTTTACTTGTTGCATTGTGAGAATGGGTAGTATAAGAAGGGCATATAGGATAGAAATATTATATGCCTGCATGGAATAGTTAGTTCAGCATGTTAATATTTTTCTTCCCTGCTAACTATTCATAATTATTTTTCTTCCCTGCTAACTGTTTATATCTTTCTTCCCTGCTGATTGTTATACTTTGTGCCTATGATGTTAATGGCATCTTTTATTATTATTGTTGGGAAGTACGTACAGGGAGAGTACTCAAAATGTAATTGAGAATATTTATCTGTTGTAGATCCTTAATCATGTCTGCCAGAGTAGGGAGTTACCAAAATCCTATTGTATTAAGTGATGATGAAAGTGACGATAATGTGCATGTCATTGATAATGAATATACCGGTTTCGAGTGGGTTATGCGTAAGATATTAAAGTCAGAGGTGGACAGTGATGATGAGCTCATTGTGGAGTTCGACCGTGCTAGGGGTCAAACCAGAAGAGACATTTACCATGCATCATTCAGGGTTGAAACTGATTCAGAGTCAGAGGATGAAGAACCTCAACCTTCAAGGAGATCCAAACGACAAAGGAGATATGTCGAATATTATGATGAGGACATAGATGAGTTTGAAGATGAGATCTTCGTACCTGAGCTATACATAGAATTTGAGGACAGAAATGATAATGTGTTACCTTAGGTTACTATTTATTTTTATTTTTTTTTATTTTATTCTTACTACTAGCGAGTAGGGGAATGATATATTATATAATAAGGTTGGTTAGTAGACCAACAGTTATAGAATAGTTTCATACAATTATTGTTTTCTTTTAGGAAGGTATAATATTATAGTAGCATTCATTTTATTTAAATACCCGTTATGGAAGAATAAAAGTTATTATTTATTTATAAGAGTGAGTAAGAATTTATTCTGGGCACGTGATGGGAATATTTTATTTTTATTATGCGATTATATTCATGCTTGTTTGTTTCTACTTGCATGTTGATGTGAATATATTGTATATGGATGATTATGTGATTATTAGAGAACATTTCATGTTGAACTTAGAACTAGTTGAGAAATTGTTTGTTGATGCGATCTTTAATGATCAAATCAAATGTTGTCTTCTTAAATGGAAATGTGAGTTATGCTGGAACCTAAAGTAGGATTATATTACTTACAGGTCCCGAAGTAGAATGGCTAACAACAACGACCTAGCTGCTGCTATTCGCCTCTTGGCGGAAAAATTGACTCAGGAGCGAGCTGAGCGTCCTGAGACTGCTGGGGAAATGTTCGAAAGACTAGCTAAGGTTAAGCCACCATACTATAAGGGGCAAGCCGACCCAACCTTCTTAGAAAACTGGATTAGGGAGTTTGAGAAACTTTTTGAGGTTGTGAACTGCCCTGAAAATATGAGAGTGGGTCAGGCTGTGCTATATCTGAAAGATGAAGCTGATTTATGGTGGAGAGAGAGCGGAGCTAAATTGAGTGCTGTGGAAGGATTCAATTGGGATGCATTTGTGACTACCTTGAGAGGGAAGTTTTACCCTGCTTTTATGAGGAAGCAAAAAGCCCAAGAATTCATTAACCTTAGGATGGGTAGTATGACCATCTTTGAGTACTACGGTAAATTCATAGCCCTGTCCAGATTTGCACCTGAGGTTGTAGCAACTGAAGAGCTTAAAGCTCAGAGGTTTGAACAAGGTTTAACTGAGGAGATACAGCTGGGATTAGGTGGAGAGACCTTTACGTCCCTAGATGTTGTGTATGGGAGAGCATCTCATATCTATGGTCTGCAGTCAAGGAGAGATAAGAAAAATGTAGTAGTAGGTGAAAAGAGGAAAGATTTTAATGCTGGGGGAAACCAAGGGAATTTCAAGAGAAGCCGGAATGGTAATGGGAATTTCCAAGGGAGGAACAACCAGGATAACCGCAGCAAGGGTAGACCTGAGAGAGTGCATCACTGCAAATTCTGTGACAAAAACCATCTTGGGAAAGACTGTAAGGGAGAACCAGTGACTTGTAACTACTGCCAAAAGAAGGGTCATAGGGAGTACGAGTGCTACTCTAAGCACGGTAAAGATCAGAAAGGTCAGGGGAGTGGAAATCAGGTCAGATCAGGGTTCAACCAGTCAGGTAACCAAGGTCCTAAGTCTGGAGGACAAAGGAATACTCGGGGGAACTATCATAAGCCCGCAAGTGAGAACCCCAACCAAGGTAAGCTGCAAGGGAAAAATGTTCGTGATGAGTCGAAAGGAAGCTGAAAAAGCCGCCGACGTAGTTTCTGGTAATTTTTATATTAACTCAGTCCTTGTTAAAACATTATTTGATTCGGGGGCGACTTATTCTTTCGTTTCGTCGTCTGTTATCCGAAGTATGGGTTTAGTAGATTACGAAGAAATTGATTTGCTCGTTAGTATACCTACTGGTGAGACCATAAGGTGTACCAAATTGTTTAAAAATTTGCCTCTAAAGATAGGAGACTGTGTTTTTCCTTCTGACTTGATAGAGTTTAATCTGGGAGACCTAGATGTAATTCTGGGGATGGATTGGCTAAGTTTATACAAGGCCAAGATAGATTGTGAAGTCCAGAAAGTAGTTTTAAAGAATCCTTTGGGTAAGTTGACTTCGTATCGACGTTTTGGGAAATCCAAGAACTTTGGGGTCATCTCTGCAATGCAAGTGAAGAAGTTGATGAAGAAGGGGTGTGAGTTATATTTCTGTAGTGTACAGGATGTGAGTAAAGAAGTTGGGGTAAGTATTGAAGACGTTCCGATTGTGAATGAGTTTATGGACGTGTTTCCGAGTGAGATTTCGGGTATGCCGCCTGTTCGAGCTGTTGAGTTCACCATAGACTTAGTTCCCGGAACTGCTCCTATATCTAAGGCACCTTATAGAATGGCACCTCCGGAAATGAGTGAGTTGAAGACGCAGTTGCAAGAATTGCTCGATAAGGGTTATATTAGACCTAGTGCATCACCTTGGGGAGCTCCTGTGTTGTTTGTGAAGAAAAAGGATGGAAGCATGAGACTGTGTATCGATTATAGGGAGTTGAATAATGTAACCATCAAGAACAAATATCCCTTGCCTAGAATAGACGACCTATTCGACCAGTTGAATGGAGCGAGTGTGTTCTCAAAGATTGACTTACGTTCAGGATATCATCAATTGAGGGTAGCTGATAAGGATGTACCTAAGACTGCCTTTAGAACGCGTTATGGTCACTATGAGTTCACTGTAATGCCATTTGGGTTAACCAATGCTCCTGCTATATTTATGGACTTAATGAATAGGATCTTCCATGAGTTTCTAGATAAGTTTGTGGTAGTTTTCATTGATGACATACTGATATATTCGAGGAATGAGGCTGAGCATGATAGGCACTTGCGGATCATTCTGGAGATATTGAGGACAAACCAATTGTATGCCAAGTTCTCTAAGTGTGAATTCCGTTTGGAGAAAGTAGCGTTTCTGGGTCACTATGTGTCTAAGGAGGGAGTCTCAGTAGATCCTGCCAAAATTCAAGCTGTAAGTGAGTGGCCAACTCCAAAGAGTGTGTCAGATATCAGAAGTTTCCTAGGTCTAGCGGGTTATTATAGGAGATTTGTGAAAGATTTCTCAAAAATAGCAAGACCTATGACCAACTCGATGAAAAAGGAGTCAAAATTTGAGTGGAGTGAAAAGTGTGAAGAAGCCTTTCAGATTTTGAAAGATCGTTTAACCTCTGCACCTGTTTTGACCCTACCTGATGGAAATGAGGGATTTGAGGTATATAGTGATGCTTCGAAGAATGGTTTGGGATGTGTGTTGCAACAGAATGGGAAGGTGATTGCGTATGCGTCACGTCAGTTGAAACCCTACGAGGCTAATTACCCTACCCATGATCTAGAGTTAGCTGCCATTGTGTTCGCCTTGAAGATTTGGAGACACTATCTGTATGGGGTAATTTGTAAGATATTCACAGACCATAAGAGCTTGAAGTACATCTTAACCCAGAAAGACCTCAACATGAGGCAGAGGAGATGGCTAGAGTTGATAAAGGACTATGACTTAGACATCCAATACCATGAAGGGAAGGCAAATGTAGTCGCTGATGCGCTGAGTAGAAAGTCGAGCCATAGTATGAATGCCTTGATAGTTCCTGAGGAATTATGTCGAGATATGCAAAGGCTTAGCCTAGAAATTCTAAATCCTGGGGAGATCGAGGCAAGATTGAGTGCTTTGTCATTGGGGTTGTCAATTTTCGACGAGATCAAAGAAGGTCAAGTTGGGGATGAGCACCTAGAGAAGATTAAAGAAAAGATGGGCCAAGGTAAGGAAAGTGATTTTAAGATCCATGATGATGGTAGTCTGAGGTTCAAGGGTAGGTGGTGTATACCACAAAAATGTGGCGAGCTTAAGAGACGTCTTATGAATGAGGGTCATAATACACCGTACTCTGTGCACCCTGGGGGTGACAAGCTGTATAAAGACCTTAAACAGATCTATTGGTGGCCAAACATGAAGCGTGAGGTTGCCGAGTTCGTGTCCAAGTGTCTAACCTGTCAAAAAGTCAAAATAGATCATAAGCGACCCATGGGGAAAGTTCAGCCATTAGAGGTTCCAGGATGGAAGTGGGATTCCATATCGATGGATTTTGTGACTGCTTTGCCTAGAACAAGAAGTGGCAATGATACTATTTGGGTTATTGTGGACCGTCTGACGAAGTCTGCCGTGTTCATACCAATCAAAGAGACATGGAAGAAGAAGCAACTTGCGAAGACGTATGTTAAGCATGTGGTGAGACTTCATGGAGTTCCTAAGGATATCATTTCTGATCGTGACTCTAGGTTTCTTTCGAAATTTTGGAAAAAGGTCCAATTAAATCTTGGGACAACATTGAAGATGAGTACAGCCTTTCACCCTGCGACTGATGGTCAGACTGAGAGGACTAACCAGACGATGGAGGATATGTTGAGAGCATGTGCTATTGATTTTCAAGGTAGTTGGGAGGACCAATTAGACCTGATCGAGTTTTCTTATAACAATAGTTACCATGCGAGTATTAAGATGGCACCTTTCGAGGCCTTATATGGACGGAAATGTAGAAGCCCCATTTGTTGGACTGACTTTAGTGAGAATATAGTCTTGGGGACGGAATTTATTGAAGAAACCGTCAAGAATGTCAGACTGATTCAGGCTAGAATTCAAGCTGCGCAAGATAGACAGAAGAGTTATGCTGACTTGAAGCGGCGTGAAGATGAGTTTGCTATAAGTGATAAGGTGTTCTTGAAAGTATCACCCACTAAGGGCGTCATGAGATTTGGAAAAAAGGGCAAGTTAAGTGCTAAGTATGTAGGCCCATATGAGATTCTGGAGCGAATTGGGAAAGTAGCCTACCGATTGGCTTTGCCAATGGAGTTTGAAAAGATGCATGATGTGTTCCATATTTCCCAACTTAAGCGTTACGTCCCTGATGAACGTCATGTCCTAGAGCCTGAACGAATTCAGGTCGATAGTAGCCTCACATATGAGGAAAGGCCTGTCAAGATTCTCGACAGAAAAGTGCGTAGTACACGCAATAAGGACGTCCACATCGTGAAAGTACTTTGGTCTAACCATGAATCAGAAGAGGCAACATGGGAAGCTGAAGATGAGATGAAAAAGAAGTATCCAGACTTGTTCTTCGAGGTGAGTTACGAGGGCGTAACTCGTTTTCTTTAAGGGGGATAGAATGCGATAAATTTCGCGCTTTTTGTCTATTTTTATGAGATTTTTATGCATATGTACGCCTATGTTGGGCAATTTGCACATGTTAGTGCTAAAGAAGTAGATTCTCCGCATAAGAAAGCGTGTTCATAAGTAACACAAGTGTTTTAAGTTAGCAAAGTGTGCACAAGTGGCACAATTCTTCGTAAACTTTTGCAAAGATGAGTTCAAGTTTTGAAAGATATGTGAGTTTTCGTGTCAAGTTTCGGGACGAAACTTCTTTTAAGGGGGGTAGACTGTAATCCCCCATAATTTTAAAGGATTTTATAAATATTTTTTAGTATTTATATATTTATATTTTTAGTTGAAATGATTTTATTATTTAAAGAAGGTTGACTATTTTAAAAGTCAAACGAAATTATTTTAAGGATTTAAGGAAGTTGTAAATATTTTAATTAGGCATGTTTTGAAAAAGGTTTGAAATACGAATTTGATTTGGAAAAGAAGTCTAATGGACTTGAGGAACCCAAATTCTAAGTAGATTAGGAAAAAGGAGTTATATTGATGCTAGGAGTTCTCATTTATCAATCCTAGTCGTCATCAAAGTCTATTCCAACTCAATCTCCTTTTCCTAAGCCCAAAAAGAAAACCCTACCTATAAATACCTTAAGCCCAATTATTTTACCCTACACAAGAATTATTTTCTCTCTCCTCTCACTCAAATCACGCCACTTTCTCTCTCTACTTCTCACGGCATTCTCTCGGTTTTCCTCTTTCAAGTTTCGTTTCTTCTTCTTCAAGTAACGCTTTCTTCTTCGCCAAGAAACGTCACAAAGCTTTCCAAAATCACAAGTTCGTGTACCGTCTTGCCAGTGAGCCACCCGTTTCGGCGTTTTCTTGATTCTTCTTTGAGTTGGTTTAATTCTTCTCTTTTTCCTCAAGTTTTCCATTAAAGACTATGTTTTTATGCTTTATTTTAATGTTAATCATGTTTTATCAATGTTAATTTACTGTTTTAATGAATAATTTTGATTCATATATATATTATATTATAAGAATAAAAATTCAGATTTGTTTATTATTGTTAGTTTGAAGTTTTAGTAATTAAAGCATGGTTTTTTTTGGGTGTTAATTATTAGAAAACCATAGTAGCATATTAAATACTATGAGATTAATTTAATTTATGATTTTAAACATGATTAAGAGGGTTTAAAGAAGGTTTTATGATTTTATAAGTTGCTGGAATTTCAGAAAGCATTTTATTTAGGGAATTGTAAGAATTTTAATTACTAGTATGGTAGTACTATGCTAGGAATTAAAAGTAATTGGAGTTTTGGTAGGAAAATCAACTTTTTAGTATGTTCAAAGGGGATTTTAAATATTTTAAAGTTGCTGTCTTTTTATTTAAGAGTATTGATTTTAGTTATATTTGATTTCTAGGCGGAGAGTATTCCGTAGGAGATTTTTAAAGGGGCTAAAGCCAGTCGACTAGTTTACACAAGGTACGTACATACTTGTGTGATTATATGACTAGTATCATGATTTAAGGAGGAAAAAGTTGTAGTATCATGTATAGGAACTTTATAAGTTCATATATGATTTTTAGTATGATTGATTTCTACATGTTGTATGCCTGTGAGCAAGCATGTTAATTATTGGATTTATTATGAGTAAAGAATTGTCATGTTTGTATGGATTTATTGATGCAAGCATGTGGATGGGAACTTTAATTATTAATTCACATGGGGGAATTAATATATTATTAAGATTGATTCATGATTGTTCATGTGTTCCCTTACAAGTATTATTTTCACTACTTTATGAGGACTGTGGGCCTTATTTGGTAAGTTGATAAGTATGCCTTTTAAAGGTAAGTTTGATTGTTGGCTAGGTTCAACAAATGAGAAAGTTAAATTAAAAGAAAGTAAGTCTTGGATTGTAAGTTGTGACCACTTATTAAATCCTAAGATAAAAGAAGTTCAGTTGTGAATGTTGAATTGTTATTTCTGTGTTGCTTGTATGTGTGTCATAACAAGTAATAATTTGTAAAGAACGTAAAGTGTAACAAGGATAGTTATAGACTTTAGACTGGTGCACGTCTAGAGTTGGACATTAGGAGTTGGGGTACATGGTGAGCGAGCCATGGCTTTTTACAGGAGATGGATTGATCACCATCCCTTTTTCAGTTAGCAAAGGTTCCTCGATATCGCAGGTCATTTCTGGAATACGTGGTAGCTCCCGTATTTCGTCTTCGTAATGAAGGCTTAGTAGTTAAGACAACTCAGGTCCAATAACTATTCCATTTGAGTAATAAAAAGATGTTTAGAGTTTAGTTCAGTAAAAGTTGTCTGCAGAAATGTTATATGATTATATTATTATTTATCCCTGCATGCTATTATTTAGTATCATGTTAGGTAAGTTTATTTATTACTATGTAGTACTCAGCTTTGCTGATTACGTGCTTTGTTTGTATGTGTTGATCATGGCTTTGCCTTATTGATCCTGTGATGACCCAATTTTGGTGAGCAGACTCTCTAGAGCATTGACATTTACAGGTTCGCAGATGTAGCATCATTGGGAATCTGGGAATGGAGAGCTTGTGTAATTTAAGTTGTCATGTTGTCACATTATTTAGAACGTATTTTAATAAGTTCGTTTGAGTAGACATTTAAAGTTAATTGTTTTTGAAGTACTTAGTTATTTATTTATTTATGACAATAAAGTATGAAGTTCAATTAATTGTTTTCCGCTGTAAAATTCTGAATAAGCCGATACGTTATCACACGGGCGATAATACTTGGGTAATTCTCTAAGTTTTATATTGAAAAGGTATTTCTGAAAAGAGAGAATTATCGGGGTGTTACATTTTTGTTCCAAGTTATCGTCACTTTTACACTAATAACTGATTTAATGCCCCAAAGTGAACCAACTTGGTGAAAATAAACATGAAAATCCTGACGGTAAGATAGTAGGAATTGTATTATATGAATTTTGCTTGACAAAGTGCCAAGATACATGTATACAATTCTTTTTTTTAGTCTGTGCCGTGGCACATTGGACTTACTACAACTTTCAGCTGGATTCCTGACGAAGATTGAGTTAAACGTGGTACTTCTTCAAATTATCTGAATTCCAAGTACGCTGTATAGGTCGTCCATCTAGAGCTTGTAGACGAAAAGTCCCACTGCGCAGCTCTTGGATAATCAGATAAGGTCCTTCCCAGTTTGGTGTTAGCTTCCCTAGCTCCTTAACTCGTCCAACCGCCTCCATTTTTCTTAGGACAAGATCCCCCACCTTGAGTGGTCGTCTAACAACTCTTTTGTTAAACTCCCGAGCCATTCTCAACTTGTACAATTGCATTCTCAGTAAGGCATTGCCCCTGACTTCTGGTACTTGGTCCAAAGCCGTGCGTAATGCGGCCCCTTGACATCTTCGATGTACAA
Organism: Beta corolliflora; assembly: GCA_947648045.1. Lineage (NCBI taxonomy): Eukaryota > Viridiplantae > Streptophyta > Magnoliopsida > Caryophyllales > Amaranthaceae > Beta > Beta corolliflora. The sequence goes on along the minus strand of CANSZD010001613.1, from coordinate 194,430 downwards.
CATGACTCGCAGGGTGGGTTCATCAATCTCAATGGGCAAGACGGCTTCAGTGCCATAGACTAACATGAAAGGCGTCTCGCCTGTTGAATTCTTAGCGGTTGTTCCAATGGACCATAACACTAATTGCAGCTCTTCAACCCATTGTCCCTTGGCGTTTTCCAGCTTCCTCTTGATTCCATTTGATAGAATCTTGTTGAAGGACTCGACTTGCCCATTGGCTTGTGGGTGGGCGACTGCCGCAAAGTGAGCTTTGATTTCTCTTTCTGACAACCAATCTTTCAGCTTAGGCGTTTCGAACTGTGGACCATTATCGAAGACGATGGATTGAGGCATGCCAAAACGAGTTATAATGTTTTTCCAGATGAAGCCCTTGACGTCGTTGGTGGTTATTCCTCGCATGGCTTCAGCTTCTATCCATTTAGTAAAATAGTCCACTGCAACTATCACAAACTTCTTTTGCCCAGCTGCCACCGGAAAAGGTCCTAATATGTCCATGCCCCATTTGGCAAAAGGCAGGGGGAACAAAATAGGAGTTAGATAGTTGGACGGCTTCTAATGCGGGTTCCCATGCTTCTGACAACTATCACACTTCTTTGCATAGACGAGGGCATCCTCCTTTAAGGTCGGCCAGTAGTACCCCGTCCTTAAAGCCTTTTGTCCTAAAGCTCTTCCTCCAATGTACGATGCACAAGCTCCCTCATGTAGTTCTTTCAAAACCTCTAGGCCATCTTCTCTGGTGATGCACTTGAGGAGAGGACGGTTGAATGATTTCTTGTAAAGGGTCTCATCCCATAGTTCAAACCACTTGTCTCTAGCCTTCACATACTTGGCCTCTACAGGGTCAGAAGGTAATCGCCCCGTCTTCTTGTATTCTATGATCGGCTCCATCCAGACTGCTCCTCGGCTAAGAAACATAATCTGCTCTTGATCAATGCTCTTTTTGGGTTTGACTTCCCAAAAAACTGTTCTTGGCACATCTCCTTCAGCCGAGCTGGCCAATTTAGAGAGAGCATCTGCTTGATGATTTTCCGACCTTGGTACTTGGTCGAGAACAAATCGTTTTAATGGCTCAATCTCATCCTTGATCAGTCGCATGTATTTGCTCATTGATGCTTCTTTGCATTCAAAATCTCCATTGACTTGACTGACGACTAAGAGAGAGTCCGATTTGGCCTCGATCTCTACAGCTCCAGTCGCCTTGCACATTTTGATTCCCGCTAAGAGTGCTTCATATTCAGCTTCGTTATTGGACGCTTTGAATTGGAATCTTAATGCATATTCAAACTTGTCCCCTTTGGGAGACTGACAAATGATTCCCGCCCCACATCCATTGGATCGTGGACGACCCATCGACCATGAGCGTCCAATGCTTCCTTCCTTCAAATTTGGATCTAATATTGGCTCTATATCGGGCCGAGTAAGCTCAACTATAAAATCTGCCAAGGCTTGCCCCTTAATGGCTTTCCTTGGTTCAAATGATATATCAAACATGTTGAGCTCAACTGCCCATTTTAGCATTCGCCCGGCGGCTTCCATCTTTTGCAGAACTTGCTTAAAAGGTTGATCAGTATAGACGAGTATACTGTGCGCCAAGAAATAGGGCCTTAACTTTCTGCTGGCCATGACGAGGGCCAATCCAAACTTCTCAACGGGAGTGTACCTATTTTCCGCGTCTTTGAGTACGTGACTCACGAAGTATATTGGGACTTGGACGGATTCTCTTTCGGCCAAAGATAACGGCACTCACGGCTTGAGTGGACACGGCCAAATATACAAACAACTTCTCCCCCCTCGGCCGACCAACCTAGGCAAACCGAAGGTGGTCCTTGACTTCTTTGTAGTGCTTGCTCCGCCTCATTTGTCCACTCAAACTTATCTTTTTTCTTAATAGTGGCGAAGAAGTGATGGCACTTGTCGCCTGACTTAGACAAGAAACGTCCAAGGGCAGCCAAGCAACCCGTCAGTGTCTGAACTTCCTTTACCTTTGACGGAGACTTCATGTCTAAAATAGCTTGTATCTTCTCGGGATTTGCTTCAATTCCCCTCTGGTCTACCAAGAAGCCTAGGAACTTCCCTGACAAAACCCCAAAAACACATTTACTGGGATTCAACTTTAACTTGTATTTCCTGAGAATTTCAAAGGTTTCTCTCAAATCACCCACATGACTTTCTTCTTGACGGCTCTTGACTATCATATCATCAATATACGCTTCCATGTTCCTTCCCAACTGTGGCTGAAAAACAGCATTGATCAATCTTTGGAATGTGGCCGGAGCATTGCGCAGACCAAATGGCATTCTCAACCAGCCATATAGTCCTTTTTCAGTAATGAAGGACGTTTTGTCCTGATCCTCTGACCACATGGGAATTTGATGGAAACCTGAATAGGCGTTCATGAAGCTTAGTAAAGCGTGGCCGGCTGTGGAGTCCACTAGACGATCCAACTTCGGCAGCGGGAAACTGTCCTTGGGACAAGCCTTGTTGAGATCGGTATAGTCTACACACATCATCCAGGTGCCATTGGGCTTGGGCACCATGACCACATTTGCTATCCATTCTGGATAATAAGTTGCTTTGATGAATTTTGACTCCAACAACTTCTGAACTTCCTGGTCGACCGCTTGATTCCTAGCCGGCCCTAAATGCCTTTTCTTCTGACGGACTGGCTTTAATTTTGGATCAACATTTAGTCGATGGACGGCTACTTCTGGATCAATTCCAGGCATTTCTTCAACACAATAGGCAAACACGTCTTGAAATTCTTTCAGCAAGCTGATTAAGAGGCTTCTCAAGCCCAAAGTGAGTGAAGAACCAATTTTCAAGGTTCGTTCTGGACGAGCCTCATCCAGACAGACGTCTTCTGGGGCCTCGACTGGTTCTGGACGCTCTATTGCTAGTCCCATGATGGCCATCACTTCTTCAGGCAAGGGAGGCTCTTCCTTGATGATTTCATATTTTCTCTTCTTGCTGGGAAGATGCTCAGACGCCTTCCTTGAGGGAGCGAGAGGCGTCTGAGGGCTCTCAATGGCCGTCTTCAATGAGGCCAAGTGGTCCTTGACTATTTCCGGAACGTCTTCTTTCTCTTTCACCCTTCACCAAGAACCTACGTCCGATCTTCATTGCATATCTTCCATGATGACGGCTTGAGGGTAGTCGAATAACACTCCCTAGCCACTGCTGCGTCCCCATATAATGAGCCAATCTTGCCATCATCACACTCATACTTCATCAACATCGGGTGAGTAACTATTACGGCTTTGACGTGATTCGAGTTGGTTGCCCAAGAATGACATTGTAGGGTGTCAAATCTCGGACTACCAAGAACTTGATAAACAGAGTTCTAGCGGCATCCTTTTCTCCCACTCGAACGGGCAAAGTAACAGTTCCCATTGGGTGGATGACTCCTCCCCCAAACCCTATGATGGGATGGTGAACGGGAACCAAGTTCTTCTCATCAAATTTTAATCTGGACAAGCACAAGGCACTGATGATATCCGTCGAGCTTCCAAGTGTCGATCGAATTCTTCTTACTCTCAAGTTTGCTATTTTCATTTCTACAACCAAAGGATCATCATGGGGAGTCCTCAACTCCGCCCGATCTTGCTCACTAACTACCACCCTTGGGAAGGACTCGGCCTTTGTCCGATCGGCTAACAAGACTTGGCCAAGCTCCCTAAGGTAGTTTTTGTGTCCTCTATTGGTTGGTCCTCCGCAAAGAAACCCTCCGGAAATTACGAGAACAACATCCTCGTCTCGTGCTCTCACTTTCCTTCTTCTTGGTCCGCCAATTGTCTTTCCTTTGAAACGCGCTTCCCTCTTGAGGCATATAGGAGTTCATCTTTCCATTTCGAGCTAGCTCCTCCAAAGCCTTCTTGAGGTGCTTACATTCATTAGTTTCGTGACCGCAATCCTTGTGGAAGTGGCAATACTTGCTCTTATCCCTATTTCTATAAGGGCTTTTCATCTCAGCTGGGGCCTTCAACTCATATTGATCCTTAATCTCCATGAGAATGGAGTATTGGTCCTTGTTAAATTCAATAGGATTGCATGAGGATGGCTCGGCCCTCTTTTCTCTTGCTCCTTACGGGACGAAGTGGTGGTGGAGGTTATAGCCCAGTCTCGGCCTTCTTGGGGTTGCTCTTCTTTGGGTCGAGCAACCTCTTCAGGCTTCTTAGACTCGGGATGCTTTGCCTCGAGACACACTTCGGTAGCGTGAATAAACGCTTCGGCTTCCCTTAAGGCTTCGGCAAGAGTGGAGATTTTCTTTTTAACAAGATCAAACTTAAAGCTCCCGGCCTTAGACCCCTAATGAAGGCGTCAAAGGCCACTCCAGCATTAAGATCTTGGATCTGAAGGGCTTCTAGGTTGAATCTCTTAACGAAACTTCTAAGAGCCTCCTTAGGTCCCTGGACGACCTTGCCTAGGTGCATGCTTGTTTTTTGTTCTTGCTTGTTGGTAACAAAGTGACTAGTGAATAAGAAACTGAGTTCCGTGAAATTATTGATCGAATTGGGTGGAAGATTGTTAAACCACTTCGAGCTACTCCCTTCGAGTTCTTTGGGAAGTTCTTACACCAGGTAGCATCATCTACTCCTTGGATGTACATCTGATGTTTGTAAGCAGATAAGTGATCATCGGGATCTGTTGTTCCATCAAAAGGTTCTATAGTAGGGAGTTTAACCTTTGGGAAGGGGGGCGCCTCCATTATCCTGGCCGAGAATGGAGTGGGCCAGTTAATCTGGAGGGCTCCCATCTGTCCCTCAATGGGTATGTACTCCTTACGATATTCCTTTAACACCGGATCAGACGACGTGTTTGCAGGCAATGGACGCCTATAGACCATGGGCTGAGCCACTGTCTTCTCCTGTCGTGGATGAACAAGAGAGTGACTTAAACTTCGTCCCTCCCCTCTCGACGACAACCTCAAAGGAGGGTCTCTCAGGTATGATGTAGAACCTGTCGCTGATCGTTGTATTGCAGCAGCTCTCTTTGCTTCTAGATATTCTCTGGCATCTGTTTCCATTCGGTGCCCGCTTGGACGAACATGGTCCTGGGTCCTTACCACCAAGTTCCAGTCCATCTTTCTTCGCTGATCATTATCCTCTGGCTGCTTTCCTCTTGCCGTCCTTCTAGAGGGTTCCTGACGAACAGGTCGACTAGGGCCTGGACGATTTTCTTGGGAACGTCCCCTAGGGGGAGGTGGATTGTTAGCAGCTGGCTCAGGGTTAAGCCGGAAAAACAGCATATTGCTCTTGATGCATTCTCGGACGATCGCAGCCATCTTTGCCTGGAAATCATTCAAGGCGTTCTCTAGATGGGCGGCAGTCACCGGACGTTCAAGATTCTCTTGAATGACAGGTTGCTGGCTTGGTCCAGTAACTTGGACGATGGACGGGGGCCTATCCCTTCCTCGAGGCGGTCTCTCGTGTTCTACTGTGTCTTCGACATTAACCTGAAGACTTCGGTTTCTGGCAAGGTTGGACGATTGACAATCAGTCATCGTTGCGTATCCCCACAGACGGCGCCAAATGTTTAGTCCACTTGTCCAACAAGTAAGCTGTAGATGGAGCTTTCTTGTCTAGCAAGTAAACTAGTATCCCTTAAATGTTCTTCCTTGGAGACTTGTGCAACAAATGTACGAATCAACCTAGTCCAAGCCTGAGTTAACTCCCGAACTTGCAAAAAAGGGACCCACCCTGGAGGTTTGGGTGGTGGTTCCCCCTCCGATGCTTAAGTCAGATATCAGGAGTTGTAAGAGAAAATAGAGCTAGAGAGAGAAAGTGAGAGAGTAGTTTTACAAAGTAACTTTGCACTGTTTGCATTGAATGATCTTTCTCCTGATTTCAGGGGTATTTATAGTGATAGTAAGATGACAACTAACCTTAAAATCTGACCTAGAATAGTGGCTTCTGATTGGCTGAAGAATCAGATCATGACAAGTGGCAGGCCATGATTTCGGAGAGTTTACCAACCACTCTCATGCAGCCACCACACAGGGCTGGCCTCTGACTTCCTTTTGGGCCAGAAAAGCAGCCTTTTAAACAATCTGAGCCTAGCCCAAAGGGTAGATCTTTTTTCTTCCATTTATCAGAGGACACGTGTACGGCTCAGATGAGCCCAAGTGTCATCAGAGGAACCGTAGATTTCAGGCTACAACAGTAGGGATGAAAATATAACATTATTTTTCTACAAACAAATTAAATAATTGAAAATGACAGGAAAATTTAGTAGAAAATCAATAGTAGAAAAATGGTGAAGATGAATAAGATGAAGCTAATATATGAATAATCTAAAAAAAAAATTACAAATCTTTTTTTAGTTTTAAACAAAGGATTCATACAAATCTAAACAAAGAAAATTTCATAAAATAGATTTTTTAAACAAAGATAAAGAACAAATCATTAAAAACAAAATTATCTGTCGAAATATTGTAAGTTTGTAATATTTTGAGTAATATTATATATTGGGGGTTAATAAATACCGCCCGTATTTACTGAAAATCGCCCGTAATATTTCTTAAATACTCCTAAACTACACCTACAAATACAACCCCATACCCCACCACTCTCACTCACACTCTCACACTCTCTCATTCTCATTCTCACTCCTCACTCCTCACTCCTCACTCACTCCCACCATAGCAGCCACCACCACAACCACCCCTGCAACCACCACCACCGCAACCACCACCACTGGAACCACCACCACACCGGCAACCAACAACACCGCACACCACAACCACTCCAACCACCACCACCACCGTAGCACAACACCACATCTCCGGCGCCCAACAACACCGCACACCACCACACCGACAACGACCTCACCGGAAGCACACCACCACACCGACAGCACCACCGCGAAGCACACCACCGCGAGATCCAGATCCGCGTGACAAAAGTCGACCACCACCACCACAACTTGCCGGAAAAAGCATGGGCCCAAGGAAGAAGGCAAAGGAAGTGGGAGAATCATCAAATCAGGTTAGTTTTGGTGTTTTATGTGGTTAAAACCGAACCCTAAGCTGGAAATTAGTAGTGAAAAACTCCCCGATGTCGCCGGAAAAGTTGGTGAAAAATTTATGTGCTGTTCGTGTTTTCCGGCGAGGGGTGGGGGGGGACTTTGAGTTTTTTTTCTTTTTTTCCTTTTTATTAATTTATGTTTTGTTTATGTTTTTAGTAATTTATGTTTTCTAATAATTATATTTTTATGTTTATTTAAAATAATTTATGTTTGTTCGTAATTTATGTATTAATAATTTCTGTTTGAATTAAAAATAATAATTTGTGTTTATTTGGGTTTTTATAATTTATGTCAATAGTTATTTGAATTTATTAATTTAATTTTAATAGTTAATATGTTAATTTGTGTGATAATATTGTAATTAGGTTTTATTATTATGTTAATGCATGTTAGTAACATGTTAGTATTATTTAATTTGTTTGATTTAATTTAATTATTTGTTTAATAGCATGTGATAATAGTATTATTTAATTTTAATAGTTATTATTTAATTAGTTAATAAATTGATTTGAGCATGTTATTATATTATTAAAATATTTCAATGATATTAGCATGTTATTATATTATATTAGTAGCATATTACTATTATTTATTGTAATGATATTAGCATGTTAATTTGTTTTTATTAGCATGTTAATATTAGTTGTGTAGGGTATTTGTTTTTATTAGCATGTTTACTAATGATATTAACAAGTTAATATGATTTATTGTTGTAATTTTAGTTAATTAATTATTAGAAAGTGAATAGTTATATAATAATGCCCTAATTTACTTAGTTTGCGCATGTTAATATGTTTTAATAATATTATGTTAACACCATCACCAATGTTAATGCATGTTAGTATTATTTATCGTTATAATTTTAGTTAATAGAATGTCAATGGTTATAGATTAGTAGTAATTACAATATAATAACGTAGACATTAAATAAATAATAAGTAATTAACATAATTGATTATTAGGGTCTTGAGGGTCCTGAGGGATCGACGCCACGACACACTAGATCTCGTGGTGTTGATGCATCTAGTAGGAGGGCGAGGACTGATGCTCAGGCTAGGCAGATGCCTATTCCTGAGGACGCGCCTGATAGTGCAGGATGGGATACTGCGGACGAGCAGGAGTTAGATCATGCTTTGAGCGGTGGTGATGGAGCTGATGTGGGTGAAGCCGCCTCCTATGTGCCTGTGAGGAAGGGTAGTAGAGGGAGGTTTGTTTCGGGGTCGAGTTCCGGAGGTAGTCGGATGACGAGCAGGACAAGAGCTGCTAGGGATACTTCGTGGTTAATTACCGAGGCGATGCCTGGGGGCCCACTTGACGGTACCCTGATTCCTAGTTGGCGGGGTCACGTCGGTGCCCTTATATACCACGATACGATCGCTAGTGATGTTATCTTTGTGCCATAACCGCTCCAAGTGCATTTGATCCGTTCTTCGACTTGGGGTTTCCCGCAGCAGTCGTTGCAGCGCTTGGATAGATCTTGTATTGCGCAGCTACCACGGATTATGTTTGGGCACCTTGACTTTCCATTGCTTACAGCGTTTGTAGAGCGTTGGCAGCTCGACACGAACACGTTTCACATGCCTTTTGGAGAGATGACGATCATGTTACATGACGTTTGGCAGATCCTACGTGTTCCTATTGAGGGTCGGACTGTGAATGCTCTTTTGCCTACTTCTGATCTATATGTACGGTTTGAGGAGCTCCTGGGCTTGACTCGTGAGGAGTTATTATGTGAGGAGTCACGGGTTTGGAGGAACGGTGGCGTTACCGTTCAGAAGATTTTCGATCTGTGCAGGGTTCAGGGCCGTCCAGCTGATGTGCAGCTTCGAGCATGGATGCTCCTGACACTTGGGTGTACCCTCTTCACTGATAAGAGTGGTTCCCGCCTCATGCCCCAGAACATTAGTGAGCTGGATGACCTTGATTCAGTTCATACTTACTCATGGGGCTCAGCTGCTTTGGCATACCTATATCGTCAGCTAGGGGTTGCGAGTAGAGCGGATAGCAAACAAGTTGCCGGGGTGTCTCACGCTCCTCCAAGTCTTGGATATACGAGTACTTCCCGTGTTTCCGACCTCAGCGAGAGGGGCTAGCGTTCAGTGATCATGATCCCCGGGCACGAAAGTGGGATTACCACCTCGTCGGCAAGGAGTTCGTCCGACTGGAGTCCATTCGTAGACGCTTGGACACCCTTCAGGTTTCAAAGGTACGAAATTTATTGCATTAGTAAAATATATATTATTATGTTCTCATATATTACTACTACATTAGACTAATGAAATTATTACATTTATCCTATTTCAGGTCATGTGGACGCCATATGGGGATGACCAGGCTGCCATGATTCCGAGGACGTTGTATGTCGGTTTCATACGTTATCGAGGTATCATTGAGCCGTACAACCCGGATCGTGTCTTTGCGACAGTTGGGTTATGTTCAGGTCATTCCTACCCCTCCTATTCAGTCTGATTTCGCATACAGACCGAGCAACCTGAAGAAGTATGAGGTTCAGTTCTCGGTATCAGTAGCTGAGTCTACATGGCAGCGTTTCACGCCATATTCTGGGGGTCTCAATGTATCACAGTTGAGACGGGTTACTCGTCCAGGACAGTGTTCGAGGGAGTACAAGGATTGGTATTGTACATATTCCCATCCTACCCTTATTGCTGCAGATAGGACGCATATTCCGGCCCGACCCAACACTTCAAACACCCACTACGTATGCAATTTTATCATTTCTATGTTTAGCATTTCGTTGTTATATTATTGATACATAACATAACATAACTAACTGACTTTTTGCAGTGGATGGCCCGACATTTTGACGCCACGAGAGCTTTGACGGAGGATCGGCACAATGACCAGCGACCCAACACTTCTTCGGCATATGAGATGTTGGACGACCTCACTCGGGATTGGGATGCTGCATTGCGCTTAGATCGGGCACGGGACCCTGATGAGGGTGCGCATGATCATCACATGTACTAGTCCATATCAGTGTTTTCATTCCATTTTTGATGTACGGGTGTATTATTTAGTTACGTTTTGTGATGATATTATTTTGTTACGATGCAATTTATGATGCAATTTATTATTTCACTTTGAATCATTGCAACTTATTATTTCAGTTTCAATCATAGCAACTTATTATGATCCATCCATATATATTAATATCATATCAACTTATACTTATCATTAATAGTTACCATCTAGAAGTAATACTACATTATAATGAATTGCAACTTATTATTTCACTTTGAATCATTGCAACTTATTATAATCCAACATTATATATTAATCAACATATCAAATAATACTTATAATTACAAATGTGATTATCAAATATTACAATGAATATATGTCACTATATACTATATACTAAGTAGAGAGTAACTCATCCCATAAAGCACGTCTCACACCATACAACTGATCCCAACCATCAACACTATCTTCATGCATGGTATGCCACAAGTTATGAATAGGTGGTACGGGTGCTCCGGGAAGTAATTCCAGTCTAATATAATGCTCAAAGGAACCAAGATGTGCTATCACGAGTTCGTTAGTTGGACCCATCGTGTATTCAGAAGCACGCCAAGGAAGGACAGTGATACACGGATATAGTTGTCCATCTGGGCCTAGTCCGACCAAAATGACTGCGGCATTGAACATCTGCGCAATAGGAAACAAGTCTTGCGAAGTAACCATCCAATGAGCCTGAGATGCTGGCCCCCCACTCCAAGTAATGCACGTTATTGTTGCGTCTATCCCATCATAATAAATACCTTTGTAAACATCCCGATGAGCAGCAATTTCATTTGCCATATTTTGGCGGATAAAACCCCAATGGTCTTCACTCCCTAAAAAAAAATCTGCAATGATTCGAAATCCACGATTCTGGGTCCGCCTGGACATTCGTCCATCTAGTGAGAAATGGGCCAAGAAGCGCAGGAATCCTGCGGTAAAATGGAAATCCACTTGAACCCTCTTCTCCATCCACGCTTTCCCGACCTACAACAATCAAATTAATCAACATTAAATTTATCAATACGTTGCAAATAAATGTTATAAATAATCAATACATACAATTAACAAACATATTACCTGTAGAAGTTGACAAGCTCATAACTGAACCTAAAGATCTGCTTCTCTTTGAAGACGAACTGGATGTGTGCTCAAAACCACTCTTCTTTTGTTTTGTACTCGGGTGATTCTTTCGTCGTGGTCTCCCTTTGGGGTTCTCAACAATCTCGGGCTCAAAAGCTGAATCGCCAGGATTACGCAGATGTTCCTCTAGAACCCGGGTTACGCTCCGCAATACGGCAGGATCACTACTTTGAACCTGCTCAACCAACTCTAAGAAGTACTGAGAATCTTGTGCTGCCTCAGATACAAACACAGGGTTGTTAACACCATCACCAATGATCAAAGTAGTCCAATAAGGATGTAAGTCTGTCAGGTACAGAATCTCATTCGCCTCCAATCGTCTGCGTATGGCGCATGCACATGGGATTGCATGTGTGGTTCTCAACGAGCAACCGCAACGCTGATATACCTCATAGCCTAACTCCCGCATACGATTTTCCTCATGCAGTAAGAGTTCTAAACAGTAATGCGAGACTCGACCATTTAATTGATACAATGCCTGAGTCTTGTACAAGATTCCTAGTCGACGCCGACTTTCCTCCAAATCATTCTCAACCTTCTTCACCTGATTTTCTATCTCACTGTGAGCAATAGAAAAGATGGAGTCCAAGGCAGTTGTGCTACTAAAAACCCAAGACTTCAGTGCAGAGTGTGCACTTTCAACTCGGCTAGTGCACGTGTTCCCAAGGTGAAGTACATTGTCCGTCCATGCCCGCACAAACTTCTCTTTGTACAAGCCAAGTTGTTTCAACGTATTGGATTATTTTAGGCCACTTTCTGTAAACATCTCTCATATTCTCAACCTCGACCTCATAACTCCTCTCGTCGGTCGCGTTGACTATCCGATACCAAGTTCGGCTCACGAATCTCGGACCCGCATCGGTGTTGCCCATGATGTTACTCACTCTAGCCTGCACATCTTTGTTGATATGCCATCTACATAGCAAATGTGCAGAGTTAGGAAACACTTCCCGGATCGCTTTCATAAGGCCCAAATCACGGTCAGTAATGAGTGTAACAGGGACAACATTCACTCCAATAAGCAACCTAAACTTGTCCAACACCCAATTATAACTATCAGCTGTTTCGTTGGCCATCAGAGCATACCCAACCATAAAATTCTTGTTGCACGGCGTCATCCCAATGAGCTCTAGAAAAGGCATGTTATATTTGTTGGTTTTCTATGTTGCATCCATACCAACAACAAGCGGATAAGTTCGGAGGATATTTGCCGAACGAGGGTGCACCATGAATGCCGCAGTCATTGCATTTGTCTCCTCGTCTTGCCTAATCCAATGAAGGTAGCCGCTCTCTCGAGCAAGGTGAAGGAAGTGTTACATCACGTCTCTACCATCCATTGCTTCCCTTCTATCCTTTTCCTTCAGGTTGTACAAGTGTCTCATATTTGGATGATCATCGGGAAATTTTTCATTCACAACTTTCATGATACTAGCAGGCCTAACGTGTGACTTTATCATATCACGAGCGAATACCATTGCCGCCGGACTAAGGCCGCTGATGGGTCGATGTCCCTCACGGTAATGAATGAACTCATGATTGTGCATGCCCCTAATCCCTCGTTCTGCTTTGATCACCCATCCAGTTCGATCTGGGTACTCCAAATACTCAACCTTAACTCCCGCTCTACAGCCACAGGCTTTTGTCTTTGTAGCTACACGTTCTGCTACACTAAGATCCCTACCTTCACCCCGATATGGTGCGCCCCGGTTACATTTCATATATACATATGGTCGTCCACTAGGATCGTGTTTATGATTTGACATAATAACCATCACAAACCCGATTTCATGTGCCCTTTTCTTAACCCAATCTTGTAGTTCCTTTTTCTCAGCCCATAGTGTTTCATTATAAAACATGTGATTGTAATCTATATAATCACCCCCAAAGTCCGGCAAATAAACCTATAATGTTTAGCATTTTTCCATTTAGACAACATATAATCAATAATATTATTCACTATTATTTACTTACTTATCGTAACTAATAATCATTATTATTTATTTACCAATCACAACTATTATTAACTACATATTCAATTTCTCAACTTAATAAAAACCATTCATAAATAAATTTTTCATTAACAATATTAACAGAAACGGATGTACTATTATTCGCTAATTGCAAAATCAATACTAATTATCATGGAAAATCAAATGGTATTTTTTAAATACTAATACTAATTATTTCAATAAATATTAATACTAATTTTTTTTACATGCTAATATTAACTACAAATTTTCTTTTAAATGCTAATATTAACATGCTAATAAAAACAATTAATAATAATAACATGCTTAAATTAACATAATAATTATTAAAATTAAAATTATAAATTAAAATAACATAAATTATAACAACCCAAATGCACACAAATTATTTTTTATTATTAAAACGTACATTATCCGTAAAACATAAATTATAAAAAACATAAATTATTTTAAATAAACATAAAATATATTATTAAAACATAAATAAAACAGAAATTACTAAAAAGAAACCAAAAAAATAAAAATTTCAGCGCAGGGTAAATGATCTGAAATCCGTTGCCCAAATCGAAGCAACGGATGAAAAATCCGGTGCTTCCACAGAGGCAACGGACAATAAAACCATTGCCTCTGTGGAAGCACCGGTAAAGTGTTCCGTTACCTCGGTAACGGATCACTTTACCGTTGCTTCCAGAGAGGCAACGTTTTTTTTGTCCGTTGCCTCTGTGGAAGCACCGGATTTTTCATCCGTTGCTTCCATTGGGGTAACGGATTTTCGATCCGTTACCCTGCTCCGGTTGCGCAAAAAAAAATTTCCGGCGAGTTAAAAAAAAAAAATTCTTAAACTTACCACATTACGTTCCGGGGGCGTTGACGGTCCTTCCTCGGACATTTTCGGTGGTCCTAAGTTTATTCGGTGGTGCTCCGGTGGCTCCGGTGGTGGTCGTCCGGTGGTGGTGTTCGAATGTGGTGGTGGTGGTGTTAGTGCTTCATGGTAGAGAGAGAGGGTTAAGTTTGGTGAGAGTGCAGAGGGTAAAGTGAGGTGAAAGGGGGAGGGGCATGGGGGGTATTTATTGAAAAAAATACGGACGATTTCAAGTAAATACGGACGGTAAATAGCGATTCGGTATATATTTTAGTAGTAACACATACACAAGGTATAAATTTTAGTAGTAACACATATACCTAGTGTATGTGTGGCCCACATACACCCAGTGTATGTGTAGCCTTTGCGGAGGAAATGGGGCTGGCGGAAGATAAGATTTAGGTGTGAGTGTTTTAGGGTTTCAAAACTTTTTGAGGAAAATAGAGGGGAAACAAAAGGCCGTAGCGCGCTTAATGAATTACACCACCCGTTGGCCGTTGCATTAGCGCTTAGATTACTGTAATGCCATACAGCCTATTGCAACGGTTATCTAAAAAGCGTTGCATTATATTTGAAGGTCGTTGCACTTGACGCTCTAATGCAACGGTTAAGTATAACTGTTGCAATAAACCAACTAGCCCTTTGCATTATGTTCAACCGTTGCATTATGGTCAACCTTTGCATTAAGCCGTTGCAATTGCTTCAAAATGTAGTAGTGCTTTTTCAAGTAAAACATCCTTGACCCTGCTTATCCTTAAAGTAAGACTTTCATGCTTCACCCATCAATTTAAATTATGTAGTTCTAATCTAGACGCTTAATAATAATCCATCCAACATATTCTAACTCTTAAAATAAAATTCACATGGCTGCAATTATTGCTTTCTAATCTCTTCAAGGAAGAATCTTAACCCCCTTTTATTTCTTAAGCTATGAAACCCAAAAATTAGCACACAAACCCTCGTGGAATAAAATTTCATTCCTAATATATCATATGATATTACTCCATGGATAAAACTTAAGCCTGTCGGCATTTATAAGCATCAAATTTTGTCCCTATGTCTAAGATAACTATTTCATCTAACAAATTATTCACTAATACTTCTAAATTTCATTTGCTTACTTGCATGTCCCTAATTTCAGCCGATATCATTATTATAGCCCCAAAGTTAAGCACTTATTTTTCCAAAATGTCGTAACATATTTCTAACCAAATTTCTTACCTAGCTTACATCAAGCATTCAATCTCTTAGTTGTTCATGTAACTATCAATCCAAATAGTGGTTTACCTTTCATCACAACTTTAATTTCCTCGACATTTTCCATTCACCCCCTTTTGTGAAAATAATAATTATTCATTCTTAGATTATCTCAATAACTATATCAGGAAATCCACGATGCCTAACATTCAACACAAAAATGTCTTTACTCAAATATTGGTGAATTATATAAAATATGCTTATCACAATAATGCTTAATCTCTAATTATACTTCAAATACCTGCAAGTAAAACATTCTTAAACTTGATTATCCTTAAATAAGATTTTTATTGTAATAGCCTCACTTTTTAAGCCGACCGAGATAATTTTGATAAACAGAATTTACTAACGTGCGAATCAGTACGTAATATGTTGTGCTTTTTGAGGAACACAAATTTGTGAGATCGATTATGTGAATTCTATATGTGAATGTGAATATGATATGTTATTATGTGATTATTAATACAAATTACGAGTTAAGATAAGTTATTTACTTCCTCCGTTCCATAATAAGTGAAACACTTACTATTTTAGAACGTTTCAAAATAAGTGAAACATACCTTAAATGGAAAAAAGAAAGTGACAAAATGACAAGAGTACCCATCACAAACTTGTGTGGTTTGCTTTCTCTCTCCTCCTTTTGAGGGTATTTTATGACTTTTTGGCTTTTGAAAGTGATGTTTATTAAATCTTGTGCCCAAACACTATGTTTCACTTATTATGGAACGGAGGAAGTATGAGTTATATTAAGAACGTTGAGTATCGTTCTAAAATTTTGGAGATTTCGAGCTATTATCGGTATTGTGTTTGAGATATTCTGTAATTATGATTTAAGGGCTAATTGAGCCAAAATGTCTTCATTAGAGTATGATACATATTTTGTGGAGTTAGTTTATGAATACTAAAGGATTAGAGCTGGATTAAAAAGGAATTAAGGGTTAAAGGAAACTAGAGAAATCTGGAAAGTACTTAAATTATGAAATGACCGAATTAGCCTTGCTAATTAAGCCAAATTACAAAACTGCCCTACACCTATTTTTCTATAAATACCTATGAGGACAACTGTAACACCCCGACTCTTCCGGATTCGAGTCTATCGTCACCAATGCGCATCCACGGCCAACAATTGTCCTCAATAACCAACACAAGTTCTTCCGGCGCATTTTGTCCTCACTCATCCACACCCCGAGAAAAATTCTCAGGAGGTCACCCATCCTTGGACTACTCCCAGCCAAGCACGCTTAACTATGGAGTAACAAAGGAAATAAGCTCCCTAAAAGAAAGATACATCTTGTTGGAATGAGTAGCCTGCTAAATCCCTTTAAAGCAATTATGAGGGGTATTACATATTGTGTATAGTATGTATATTATGTCTTAAAATAATTTTTTGCTTACTGATTCCGTGTTTAATAATTAAATTTCGTATTCTTGCATTTTTGTGGTTATTAGTAAATAATTTGTAATTTATATAAAAGAAGGACGAAAAAATTATTTCTTCGCATAATTAGTTGAACCGTGAATTTATGTATATTGGGATAAAATTTGGTAATTTTTGTGCGATTTTTTTTTATTTTAAGTATTTTATTTGCTATATTGAATAATATGGAAATTCCTGTTAAAAATTACTTTTGAGGTCCAAAAATTAGAAATAAAATTATGGCTGTGACAGTAAGGCTATGAAGGTGTTGTGTTAATTTTTGTAAGAATTTAGGGTGTGGTTTAAATTGTTAAATAATTTTTATTGTGGATTAAGTTTAATTATTTAATTATTATGTGAATAATAATCTGATTTAAGTGAGACTTTTTACATTCATGTGATGGTTGAATGTTTTATGATTGTTATCATCATGAAAACTGTCGTTATTTTTAAGTTTGGTTAACGTAACAAATGATTAATTATATACGTTTTTATTAAGTTAATGAATAATCGGTTAATTTAGTGTTGTTCATTCAGTAGCGTCAGACGCATCTCGGCGTCTGGCGTAGACGTATGTGCGCTAGACACACAAGAGTGGAGCGGAGCACAAGCTCCTGCGCTGAGCGCATGTTATTCTGGTCTGCTGCTTGTTGTGTGTATTATGTTGTGGTATTATTCGAATGTATGCGTAATGTACATGATTGCTGATGATTGTCATTGATTTATTTGTTTGATGCTACTTAGTGCTGTATAACTCTTCATATGTTACTACATGTGCTTAAAATTTGTACAAAAGTATTTGTTGTTTTAAGTGATCATTGTAAAGCTTGTGAGTTTATTTCTTTGAGAAAGTGTGGAGAAATTTGAAGAGATAATGATATCTATTTATGATTTGTGGGTATAAGGCCGTGTGGCATCCCTTTTGATGAACATTATTAAGATGAACGATATTTTTATGATGTTTGTAATTTTATTTGAGAAAAGAATATCAGGTGGGATAGAAGTAGTCCCCGGTGAAGAACATGCCGACCACCTAGGTTGCAATCTAGGGGTATTACCAGGGTTAATTGTTGTCGTCCGAGAGGACAAGGAGTGTTGCGTGTACTACCCTGCATCGGGAGTTTGGTCATTCTTTGACACTGGCAGCGGGGAACGTAAACCCATAGGCTGATCTGAAGGTTACGATCTGACAAACTTTAGGAAGTGGGTTGCGATCCACTAGCGTTCGGTTTCTGACTCAAAACTTGTTTTATCTATATCTTTATTTTCATTAAAGTTCTTTCAGATTATTTATTTATTCATTCGGTTTACTTGTTATTAACTATTCATTTGTGTTACTTGTAAGTTTATAAAGATTTTGTTGCATGATGAATATTACAGTTGACTTGATCTTAGTCATTCCTCTCTTATTAATCTATGTCTGAAATAGACTGTGATTTCTTTTGTTTTGGGAGAACTGCTAGTTACTGTAACACCCCCAAATTTCTCTCTTTTTGAAGAATATATTTTAATATAAAACACTTGAGAAACTTGAGAGTATTACCGCCACGTGATAACGTTAAAGGCTAAAACTACTAACTACTAATTTAACAATGCAGCGGAACTAATAATAATAACTTCTCTTTATTGATAAATAAAAACTTTATTGTTGCTACTATGACAAAGGAAATTATAAAAATAACAACTGCTAAACTAAGCTATGTATTATTCCTCACTAGCTCCCCCATGCGAAGTATGTATCAAATCAACCTGTAAATTCTGCTCACCAAAAGGGTCATCACAGGGACAAAGCCATAAAACAAACAAACAAAACGCGTGTCAGTAAAAATACTGAGTACATGTATGTGCAGAAATTTAAATACTTTATTAAACATTCAAAATATTTCTATAAACCTTCCTTGGATACTTGTAATACTTGTATAATGTAAAGTATATAACTTTGATAAAACTCCTTTTCCTTGCCTAGGTACCTTTCCTAAAGTGTGTACACCCCCAAGTTTAGTATTCCTTACTGAGTCTATTACGAGGGGAACTACCTTGTCCACATGACTTATACAAAAAGTACATGGGTAAAATATAATAGCTACCGTTCTTGTTTATAACAAGCCGTTGCCTCTTTATAATTTGCGATCATAAAAGATCATATATCTAATAAAAATTCTTTGGAAATAAGCCTCCTTTAAAAAGAATAATAATTCTTATAAATTTAGCTATATAAGGGCATAATATAAAATAACTTGTTCATAACGATTCTTAGAAGTAGTATTAGCATTAAAACAATGATCATATGACCAAATTAATATCATGAAACTGTAATCATGCCGTTGTGCTATCTCGTAACAATCTCACTACTAATATAATGCAGAACTACTATAGTATGGAGAAACATGAAACTAGCATATTAGAGTGAATCAGTATGACAATTATAGATCATAGATTGATTAAGATGCCCCCAGCTAGATTTCTAAGGATCTATAAATTGAATGAACTTTAGTATAATAACAAAGATCGAACCACAACTCATATTATCAGTTTGTCATTATACGAGAGCTTCTAAGATTGAAGACTACTATAAACTAACAGTCATGCTCATGAAAAGTTTATCGTGAACTCATAATATTTATACTAAAACTCATATAAAACATGCATAATAATCCCAGATAACAACCCTAAAACATGATACTAAGTATGCAGAACAATATTTAAAGATCTACATATACACGCACCTTGAAAATTAATAACTACTATGGAGAAGAGAGAAGGTAGGCTAAAAGGGAGAGAGAGTTTAAACTTGAGAAAAGAGATGTATTTCTCAAATTTGGTGTGAAGAATATGAGGGGTGGAGGCTCCTATTTATACTAGTTGGACAAGTAGAGTCGTACTAGGACTCGGAACTAGGGGTGCTAATCGAGCGAGTCGATCGCGAGCAGACCCAAGCTCGACTCGGCTTGATAACTCGGCTCGCCTGCTCGACACGTGATCGAAACTCGGTTTGCTCATTAAGGTTGTGCTCGGCTCGTGATCAGTATCTTGCAACGCTGCTCGACTCGGACTCGAGTTTGCTCGAAACTCGAGTCAACTCGTGCGCTCGACTCGAGCTCGTAAACTAGCTCTTCACTTGATTTGCAAACTCTTCCTTCAATCTTCTTTTCAATCTTCCCAAAATCCTACAAAAAATATCTATATAAACATTAAATATGAAACTTATTCAACAATGCTTGAAAAATTGTATTATGAAATCTAAAACAAAGATGTAAAAAGAAGCTACTGACTCTGGACAACAACTATACTAAATATGAACAACAACAAAAAAAAAATTATAAAAAAGTGAAAAAAAAAGAGCAAGAGTTAAGTAAAACAGATTCTTTTAGATAGAAATTCTATAATAAAAACCAGACATTGAAAAGCAAATGAAAAATGCTGACCTTTGCAAAGTAAGTCGAAGAGAAGAACAAGAGTGACGGCGCCGACGACTGAGAGCTTGAGATCGATGGAGGAGATGTGGGTCTGGATGTGACCTGAGGGAGTGTGGTAGCTGCGTGAATAAGTCGAAGAGAAGGGGAAAAGTGACGGGAAGCGGCAGTGACTCCTAGCCCCTTGGGTTAGTCAGTTAGAGAAGAGAAGTGGAAGAGTGACACATAATTGGATATTGGGCCTAAAAGTTTTCAATTTTGTACAAAACAAGTGTACGAGTATCTAAGCCCAAAATCTATTTTAAGTACTAGTATTAGGGAATAGGTGGATCTACTTAATATTCTCTTCTTCTTTTTTTGGCATCTTTTTAGATTTTAAATAATGGTAAATTATTTTTACTAAAAAAAAAGGTTTTTTTGTAATATTAGAAAATTCACTAAAAAAAATTATCGAGCTGCTCGCGAGCTTATCGAGTCGAGCAAGGTCATGCTCAACTCATGCTCGTTAAGGTTTCGAGCCGAGTCGAGTTTGAGCCGAGCCAACTCGAGTCGAGTTTTGACCGAGCTTTGACCGAGTCGAGCTCGAGTTGCTCGCGAGCTGCTCGACTCGATTATCACCCCTTCTCGGAACTAAAAGATGGGTTTTTGAGAAAAGATAATTGATTTTAGCTAAGATACACTATTTTTTTATGATCATATAGCTAGAGTAGGGGAATATTCCATAAGATA
Source organism: Beta corolliflora (assembly GCA_947648045.1). Lineage (NCBI taxonomy): Eukaryota > Viridiplantae > Streptophyta > Magnoliopsida > Caryophyllales > Amaranthaceae > Beta > Beta corolliflora. Next base: position 173,577 of record CANSZD010001613.1, on the reverse strand, counting down.
AATAGTCTAGATGCTTAAACTAAACAAAAGATAGAAACAGGAAAAATAATAAGACTTGGAATCTTGGATAAACACTTACTGGCAGTGGCGTGAGTTATGCGCCGAATTCAACTTTGTTTTTTTTTTTTTTGTAAATCTTTTGTAAATCTTTTGAAATCATTTTTGAATTTTCTTTTAAAATATTTTTATTTTATTAAACCAACTACTTGGATTAGAATTTGTGAACTTAGGCCCAATATTTAATTTGGGCTAGAATTTATTTGAAAAACCCATAATCTTTTCTAAAAGCCTATTTAAAAACCTTTATAATTAATAAAAAGCCTTTTTAATAGATAAAACCTTTTAAAAATTATAATTAATAACTTACTAAAAATACGGAGTATTACATACTACCCCCCTTAAAAGAAATTTCGTCCTCGAAACTTAAAGCAAGCAATGCAAGAGACAAAGCAAGTAACTCACATATACTTCCAACTTCCTATAAAAGTAAGTTGGCTCACATATTAACTCATAAAATAAGTCAAGATTAGGTCAAAAATAGGGTTCTAAGTCAAACGCGCGAAACTCTATCCCATTCTACCCCCCTTAAAAGGAGTTACGCCCCCGTAACTCTACTACTAACCTCTGCAAACAACTATGGATATTTCTTTCGCATCTCAGCCTCTGCTTCCCATGTTGCTTCTTTAGACTTCTGATTAGACCAGAGCACCTTAACGATTTTAACATCCTTATTCCGGGTACTTCTAACCTTACTGTCTAAAATCTTAATCGTCCTTTCTTCATAAGACAAGTTCTCATCAATTTGGACTGATTCAGGTTGCAACACATGCGATTTATCTGGGATATACCTTCTCAACTGAGATATATGGAACACATTATGAACACGGCTTAATTCAGTGAGTAGGGTTAGTCTATAGGCCACCTTTCCAACTCTATCCAATATCTCATATGGGCCTATAAACTTAGGGCTAAGCTTCCCTTTCTTTCCAAACCTCATCACACCCTTCATTGGTGAGACTTTCAAAAGCACTTTTTCTCCCATTTCATATTCTTCTTCCATACGCTTCAGATCAGCGTAGCTTTTCTGACGATCTTGGGCTGCCTTAATCTTTCCTTGGATCATCTTGACTTGTTGCACTGTTTCTTCAATCAATTGAGGCCCAAGTATAACTGTTTCACTTATATCGTTCCAACATAATGGACTTCTACATTTCCTACCATACAAAGCCTCGAATGGTGCCATGCCTATACTTGAATGATAACTGCTGTTGTAGGAGAACTCTATCAGGTCTAGATGATCTTCTCACGAACCCTGATATTCCATGACATAAGCTCTTAACATATCTTCTATGGTTTGGATGGTCCTTTCAGTCTGACCATCAGTGGCTGGGTGAAAAGCAGTACTCATTAATAGCTTCGAACCAAAGGGTTGTTGTAGCTTCTGCCAAAAGTTAGACAAAAATCTAGAATCTCGATCAGACACAATATCCTTCGGTACTCCATATAGTCTCAACACATGCTTGATGTAAGCCTTAGCTAATTGATCCATAGGCCATGTTGCCTTCATAGGTATGAACTTTGCAGACTTAGTCAATCTATCGACAATTACCCATATCGTATCATTCCCAGATTTACCCTTAGGTAAAGCAACAACAAAATCCATCGAAATAGAATCCCACTTCCATCCTGGCACATCTAAGGGTTGGACTTTCCCTTGGTGTCTTTTATGTTCACTCTTCACCTTCTGACATGTTAAACACTTGTAAACAAATTCAGCTATGTCCAACTTCATACGAGCCCACCAGAAATTCTTCTTTAAATCCTTATACAACTTATCACCCCCTGGGTGCATCGAATATGGAGAAATATGGCCTTCTTCCATGATTTTCAATTTCAAATCTTCGCAAGCTTCAGGTATACACCACCTTCCTTCCATTCTTAAACTTCCATCTTCATGAATTTCGAAATCTCCAGCATGACCCTCCCTCACCTTCTCTTTTATCTTTTGTATCTTCTCATCTTTCAATTGAGCTTCTTTAATTTGATCAAACATAGAGGGTTGAATGGTCAATGCACTAAATATTTTCTCTACTTCTCCATATTGCATTACTTCAAGATTCATCTTCTGAAAGTCTAAACACAGTTGATCTGCTACCACCATAGTACTTAATGTATGACTTGTCTTCCTACTTAAGGCATCTGCCACTACATTGGCTTTCCCTTCATGTTATTGGATATCCAAATCGTAGTCTTTTATGAATTCTAACCATCTCGTCTGCCGCATATTCAAGTCCTTTTGGGTGAAAATGTATTTCAAACTTTTGTGATATGTATATATCTTACATGTCACCCCATACAAATAATGACGCCAAATCTTTAAAGCAAAGACTATTGCGGCCAACTCTAGATCATGAGTAGGGTAGTTGACTTCATATGGCTTCGGTTGCCTCGACGCATAAGCAATAACTCTCCTATTTTGCATTAGAACACACCCTAGACCATATTTAGATGCATCACTATATACTTCATAAGTATCGCTCCCATCAGGTAAGGATAACACAGGGACTGTGGTTAGTCTTTCTTCCAGGATAGTGAAGGCTTTTTCACATTCTGGGCTCCAAATAAATTTGAACTCTTTCTTCATAAGGTTGGTCATGGGCCAGGCTATTTTGGAGAAATCCTTAACAAAACGTCTGTAGTAAACTGCCAGGCCTAGGAAACTTCTTATATCAGTCACATTCTTTGGAGTAGGCCATTCACTGACGGCTTCAATCTTCGCTGGATCAACGGCAACACCTTCCTTAGAAATGACGTGGCCCATAAATGCCACTTTTTCCAACCAAAACTCACACTTTGAAAACTTTGCATACAGTTGCTTCTGTTGGAGGGTTGACAAAATTATTCGGAGGTGTTTCTCATGCTCTTCTCTATTCTTAGAGTAAACCAATATATCATCTATAAATACCACCACAAATTGGTCTAAGTATGGCTTGAAAATTCGGTGCATGAGATCCATAAATATTGCTGGTGCATTAGTCAATCCAAAAGGCATCACTGTAAACTCATAATGACCATAACGCGTCCTAAAAGTGGTCTTAGCAATGTCCTTATCAGCAATTCTTAACTGATGATACCCTGACCTTAAGTCAATTTTTGAGAAAATTCCGGCCCCCTTCAGTTGATCAAACAATTCATTAATCCTTGGAAGAGGATACTTATTCTTGATGGTCACTTGGTTTAACTCACGGTAGTCGATACACAACCTTAGACTATCATCCTTCTTCTTCACAAACAAGACAGGCGCACCCCATGGGGATACACTAGGCCTTATGTAACCCTTTTCTAATAACTCTTCCAATTGGGTCTTAAGCTCATTCATTCTGCTGGAGCCATGCGATATGGTGCTTTGGGTATTGGACCAGTTCCAGGCATTAAGTCTATGGTGAACTCCACTTCTCTTATTGGAGGCATTCCAGGGATTTCTTCCGGAAAGACATCCTGAAATTCATTAACTACAGGAATATTCTCCATCTTCTCTTCTTGTACCTCCAACTTTTGTATGCTACATAAATACAATGGATACCCCTTTCTTATACAATTCTTGAGTTGCATAGCAGAAATCATTCTTGGACTGGGCTTCTGACTGATTTTTCTGTAGGTTACTTTGACTCCTTTTGGACCTTTCAAGGTCACTTTTTGGGCTCTGCAGTCTATTTGGGCTTTGAACCCCAACCAATCCATTCCCAGAACAACATCTAGGTCATCTAATTCAAATTCAATTAAGTCTGAAGGAAAATTTGCCCCTACTATATATAGTCACTATAACATCTCTATATAATTTAGAAACATCAATGACTTCTCCAAAAGGTATGACTATATCCATGCTTATAGGTTCGGGTTTTCCCAACTTAAGTTTTTCCACTAAGGTTTTGGAAATAAAAGAGTGAGAAGCTCCTGAATCAAATAAAATGTTAACTGGAATAGAAGAGATGAAGAAAGTACCAGTCACTATGCTCGCAAATCGTTTCGACCTCACGATTGCTCATGACAAACACTCGACCTTGATTGTTCGCCTTAGCCTGATTGTCTCCTCCATTCCCATTCTTAAGAGGAGCACGGTTATTGGTCACTGACTGCTGCTGGGGTCCTTTGCTCCCATTACCTCCCTGATTTTGGGTTGGTTTAGGGTTTGCTGAAGTTGAGTCTTTCTGGAAGCACTCATATTCTCTATGGCCTAACTTGTTGCAGATCCTACAAGTTACCAGATTACCTTCACAGTCCTTCCCTGGGTGGTTTCTTGGGCATCTTTTACAATAGTAGACTCTCTTATACTTTTCATTTTAAGACTGACTACGATTGTTGTTATTCCCATTGCTCTTGTCATCTTTTCCTTGCTTGAACCCCCCATTAGTCTTTTGTCGCTTGTCTCCACCTTGGAACCCATTACTAGACCCCTTCCTTTTATCTCCAGGATTCGCTTCTAGCTCTCTTCCCTTGATCCCGAATAGATGGGCAGCTCTCCCATATACTTCATCTAGGCTATCAAAGTTAGCCCCTCCTAATTTCCCTTGAATGGACAAGGTCAACCCTTGCTCAAATCGTTGAGCTTTCAGAACTTCAGTTGGAACCACTTCAGGTGCAAACCTCATTAACTCTATGAACTTAGAGTAATACTCATTAACAGTCATGGTCCCCATCCTAAGGTTTGTAAACTCTAGGCACTTCTTTTTCCTTATGTGAGGTGGGTAAAACTTGGTTTTCAAGGCTTCCTTAAATTGTTCCCATCCAAAATCTTCTTGAGTCGTCAAACACTCCTTCCTTTGAGACCACCATAAATCAGCTTCCTCTCTTAGGTAGTATGTAGCATTGTTGATCTTTAACTCATCAGTGCACTGGACAGCAAAAACAACTTATCAAACTCCCTAATCCAGTTCTCAAGACTAGCCGGGTCTTCTTTTCCATCATAGACAGATGGATTCCTAGAGGCTACTTTCTTAAACACATCACCAGCTAGGTCAGGTTCTTGTTGACGATTCAGTTGAGTAGTCATAGCCTTAGCCAAACTCTTGGTCAGAGAAGTTAACTCCTTAAGAGTTGCTCGAGTCTTAGATCTACTTCCGGGTCTACTTGCCATTTCTTCCTGGGTAAGAAACAAATAGGTACTACTTATTAAGTCATCCTACTAAATTTGTAAATCATACAAAAATCATGATTCTTAATATCATTGACATCAAGCACATAACATGAAAAAGAAACTAAAATTTTATTTATTAATCATCATTAAAAAGAAATGCTAACATTCTTAAAGAGCAGTAGTCTAATTCTAGAACTACTAATTATTAAAGCTGCTAACAACTACTAAAATAACTAAACATTTTCCTAAAAAAAATGGACTATGACTTTCCATAATGAATCTGTGATAAAAAGAAATTACAAATAGTAAGTACCATGTCATAAAGACAATTAAATCTCCTTCCTTATGAAAATTTAATAATATTTTCATATTTAGCTAGATAGAATGTCATACATTATTCATAATAACAATAATGCGAGTGTAAATAAGGAAACAAAAAAAATTCAAACTATTTGTGTTTTCGAAAAGATATTAAGTATATATAAATATATATATATATAATAAGTTTTTATTATGAATACTAGGTTTTTCGTGCATGGAAAAATTAATCGATGGAGTTCCCAGGAAAGAGAGGTGCGGCACAAGCGGTCAACTTAAGTACCAAGTCTTTCCTTAGCGAGAGCTTTCCTTAGAAAAATAGATCCACACACTTATTCCTTTCTTCAAAATATATAAATTGGAAAATATTTATACTTAGAAATATAACTTTTTAGGCATAATAAGAAAATAAAATATATGCAAAAAAAATGCAAAAAAAGTATGCACAAAAATGCGAAACTCTAGCTTATAAGCCCTTCCTAAATCTACCCAAACTCTCATTAATAATCCTAAAGGCTCTTGAAACCACTTTGTAACACCCCCGAATTTCTCTCTTTTTGAAGAATATATTTTAATATAAAACACTTGAGAAACTTGAGAGTATTACCGCCACGTGATAACGTTAAAGGCTAAAACTACTAATTACTAATTTAACAATGCAGCGGAACTAATAATAATAACTTCTCTTTATTGATAAATATAAACTTTATTGTTGCTACTATGACAAAGGAAATTATAAAAATAACAACTGCTAAACTAATCTATGTATTATTCCTCACTAGCTCCCCCATGCGAAGTATGTATCAAATCAACCTGTAAATTTTGCTCACCAAAAGGGTCATCACAGGAACAAAGCCATAAAACAAACAAACAAAACGCGTGTCAGTAAAAATACTGAGTACATGTATGTGCAGAAATTTAAATACTTTATTAAACATTCAAAATATTTCTATAAACCTTCCTTGGATACTTGTAATACTTGTATAATGTAAAGTATATAACTTTGATAAAACTCCTTTTCCTTGCCTAGGTACCTTTCCTAAAGTGTGCACACCCCCTAAGTTTAGTATTCCTTACTGAGTCTATTACGAGGGGAACTACCTTGTCCACATGACTTATACAAAAAGTACATGGGTAAAATATAATAGCTACCGTTCTTGTTTATAACAACCCGTTGCCTCTTTATAATTTGCGATCATAAAAGATCATATATCGAATAAAAATTCTTTGGAAATAAGCCTCCTTTAAAAAGAATAATAATTCTTATAAATTTAGCCATATAAGGGCATAATATAAAATAACTTGTTCATAACGATTCTTAGAAGTAGTATCAGCATTAAAACAATGATTATATGACCAAATTAATATCATGAAACAGTAATCATGTCGTTGTGCTATCTCGTAACAATCTCACTACTAATATAATACAGAACTACTATAGTATGGCGAAACATGAAACTAGCATATTAGAGTGAATCAGTATGACAATTTTAGATCATAGATTGATTAAGATGCCGCCAGCTAGATTTCAAAGGATTTATAAATTGAATGAACTTTAGTACTTCCTCCAATCTGTTTTAAATGAAACATTGGGTGAAACGACATTATTCATTGATCAATTTTGACTCCAATTTATCGCCATTGTATAGTCAAGTGGGATCTTGTTAGATTCGTTTCGATACATACTATCAAATTTAACTTTTTTATATATTTTTTCGTGTGCATAACTAAAGATATTAATGATTAAAGAAGCGCGTTGGGTTGCGTGAAAAAGCAAACGTTTCATTTAAAACAGAACGGAGGAAGTATAATAACAAAGATCGAACCACAACTCATATTATCAGTTTGTCATTATACGAGAGCTTCTAAGATTGAAGACTACTATAAACTAACAGTCATGCTCATGAAAAGTTTATCGTGAACTCATGATATTTATACTAAAACTCATATAAAACATGCATAATAATCCAAGATAACAACCCTAAAACATGATACTAAGTATGCAGAATAATATTTAATGATCTACATATACACGCACCTTGAAAATTAATAACTACTAGGGAGAAGAGAAAAGGTAGGTTAAAAGGGAGAGAGAGTTTAAACTTGAGAAAAGAGATGCATTTCTCAAATTTGGTGTGAAGAATATGAGGGGTGGAGGCCCCTATTTATACTAGTTGGACAAGTAGAGTCGTACTAGGACTCGGAACTAAAAGATGGGTTTTTGAGAAAAGATAATTGATTTTATCTAAGATACACTATTTCTTTATGATCATATAGCTAGAATAGGGGAATATTCCATAAGATAAATAGTCTAGATGCTTAAACTAAACAAAAGATAGAAACAGGAAAAATAATAAGACTTGGAATCTTGGATAAACACTTACTGGCAGTGGCGTGAGTTATGCGCCGAATTCAACTTTGTTTTTTTTTGTAAATCTTTTGAAATCCTTTTTGAATTTTCTTTTAAAATATTTTTATTTTATTAAACCAACTACTTGGATTAGAATTTGTGAACTTAGGCCCAATATTTAATTTAGGCTAGAATTTATTTGAAAAACCCATAATCTTTTCTAAAAGCCTATTTAAAAACCTTTATAATTAATAAAAAGCCTTTTTAATAAATAAAACCTTTTAAAAATTATAATTAATAACTTACTAAAAATACGGAGTATTACAGTTACTCCCCACTGATTGCGGAAATATTTATTTATATCTGTGCATATGGCAATGACTTCTAAACTTATTACTGCTTGAGCTAGCAGAGTGTGGACCGGAGATGAGAGGAAGCTCCTCGTAGTTTTCCTTGTTGATGAGTTTTATGATGAGAATAGGGAGTCATATGTGATGTTAGGACTCAAGGATGTTTAAACTTGTTTGGGGGTAATGTAGTCGTCTATGGATTTGGTATTTCCTTACCTTGATGGAACTTTTGACATTTTGAGATGTTTTGAGGTTATTAAATCTTAAGTTTAAGTTTTACCTTTATTTATTGATTTAGAGTAGCATATCCGACTTAACGTTATTTTTGCTAACGTCTTTTAGTTAATTTTAATTAGTTATTGTTAAGTATCTTAGTTGTAAAAGGACGGGGTGTTACAACAACCATTGCTTCCTTCAGCTAAAATCATCCAAAAGGATTGAGCCCAAAACACTTATTCTCCTTCCCTTCATCACGCCAGAATGGCGAGTAGGTCTTCCCCCCTTCTTCTGCCATTTTTCTTGCTTTCTTCTTATGGGAAATTGCATGTAATCATATTTTTGGATCATCCAAGTAGTGTATGATAATGGGCAAGTGATATCTCTAGCCATCTAGGAGAAATTTAGCTAAAAATTAAAGCAAAGGTAAGCCATAGTAAAACCGATTGTTTTGGGGATAATTCTTGACTTGTCTATACATGCATGTTATGTCTATGGTTGTGAAAACTCATTTAAAAAAATATTAAGTTTTGGATGAGAAAAGCTTGAGTTTTGATCATCGAATTAAAGTACACAAGAACCGCCACCAAAACATTGTTTTAGCTTTGATCTTGGAACTTGTTTTTAGAGTTATGAATACTCGGATTACATTTGTATATTTATAAAAATTGATTTGCATGTGGTATCTTATGGCTGATATTGTGTTGAAATACTCTTGCATGTCAAGTTCCATTAAGGTTGATTAACTTCTTAGATAACCGAGTACGGAAATGATTATCTGATTCTCTTGAATTATATTGACGTACTTTTCCATGCCCAATATCTTCCTCTTCCAGTCGGATTTTTGCTTTGCTATCTGCATCAAAGTTGTATATCTTGAAAAACGTTGAATTTAAACCCAAAAACCACTCAATTTGGAGTTGTTCAATAGAAGTTATGCTTCCCATAAGTTCGCTGCCAGCATGACAAGTTTCTCTAAAATAAATCAATTACACCTTGTCATTACCTCGATTTCGTTTTGGATTAATTATGTGTCGACACCAAATTTTGAACCCCTGTTGTGGATAAAAATTTTAAAATAAAGATTTCTGAAAGAAATAAAAATAACGCAGTCGTCATGCATCGTGGAACGCGTGACCCGCAAAAGGCACGTTTCGTGTCGGAGCGCGAGTTCCATTCGTCATATGGTTTTCCGTTTTGCGCTTTAGTCATACAATTTCGGTTTAGAAACATAATTTTTCCGTAAGTCGTAGTCAATGGCTATAGCCGCCGGTTTTAATAAAATGATTTGTTGTAGAATCTAATCGTCTTTACTAATTTGACGAGTTTTCGTTAATTGTTTAAAGTTAATTTTTCGAAAAACGGAAAAATGAGTCGCGATTAGGTGCCGGAATTTTAGTCGTCTCTCAAAAACTGGTGGGAATCAGGTTTCTTGATGATCAAGTCATTGTCCATTGGATAAAGAATAAGAATATATTCTTTAACCACCAATCACATCCTTTTTATCCATTGGTTAAGAAATAAGAATCATGAAAATGAATAAGAATCAGAATCAAATCCAAGGTGTAAGAGCCAAAATACCGATTTTTTTTCCGGAAAATCCAGGCTGTGCGCCAAGCACACGACCGCGAGCCAGGCACACGACCGAGCGCCAAACGCACAACCGTGCGCCCAGCGCACAGTGGCTGTGTCCAGCGCGGGATCCTGCGCTCTGCGCAGTTGCCCAGTCAGATTTTCCTTCACATTTTTCGATGCACTTTTACGTTTTAGGATGTATTTAGGACGAAAATTTTGGCTGAAAATCGGATTTTACCTCATTAGTGTAAAGATCAAAATCAAATCTAAAGAGAATAAGAATATTTGTATTTCCAATAAATTTGATGATGTAGGGAGATTTGAGGAGATTTGATGATGTCATTAGTGTGATGTCATTAAGGTGATGTAGGATGATAAAAATTAGATTTTTGGGTTAAAATCTGATTTTTCTACCTCCTTCAAACCCTAATTCATCACCTCAGTTTCCTATAAATACCCCTCTTCTTTTCATTTCAAAAAAAAACTTAACAACAAACACACAACAAAACATCAATACTACTCTCATTCTCCATACTTCCTCCCTCTAAGAAAAATTTCATTAAAAAAAAGAAGCAAAAGTTATAATTAGGAAATTAATTAGTAAGTAAAAAAGTTCATCAAATAAAAACACGAAAAGGGGTTTCAGTTAGTAATTTAGTGAATATAGAAACTCACTTACAAATTAAGAAAAATCAAAAAAGTAGAAAACTTTGCAAAGGAAGTGCATCAATGAGTTATCAAGGTAAAATTAAGTTCTTGTTATTTTCTTAATTATCTTTTTTAATCATATACTAACTTTCTCCTTGTTTTCTCTTATCATTTTTTTTAATCTTTGGAGTGATTTGGGTATGTGGAAGTCCTAATAGGTTCCCAACCTTAAATCACCCCACCTAGAATACTCTAATGGGCAGATTCTTATGAAATATGTGTTTATGTGATTTTTCTTAATCAAGTTGTTGTTCATCACCAAAAACATGTTTTCAAAAAAAATTCAAGTAGAGTTGTGCATAAACATCTCCATAAAAAGGAAATGTGATGCTGTAATTATGGTCAGTTTCAATTTTGTACTTAATCTCATATTTTGTCTCTATTATATAAATATTTTATAGGATGTAATATTTTTCCTATGAAGCTCAAGATGTTTCCACCAACTGATCTTTGGAATTTCTAAAAAAAAAATTGTGTACGGTTAATAAACATTCATACAAAATTGTTATGAAAAACTAATTTTGTCCAGTACCACATAAATTTGTTCTTTCAATAAAGTTCTAACTAAACTCATTTAGCTAAAACTAAAAATAGAAACATTAAATTAGACATCAATAGCTTTCCAAAAACATAAAAATGGTGTTCATATGAATTTTGTACAATTTTATCTCATTTTTACAAAAACGTTCATACAAATCACCAAATTCCAAAACACTGATTTTCTCTTCAGTTAAGGAAATAAATAAAAGTGGGTCTTAAAAATTTTCAATTTAAGTGAAAATTATTATTCTAGTCCTTCAAAGTGTCTAAAATGCTCATACCAAAATTCACTTCAAACTAAGTTCAGTAAGTTGTATTTCAAAGAACACATTGGATAAAGGTCTTGTTTTGACCAGTTTTAGTATAAAATTCACCATAATTTGAGTTGTTACTAAAAGCTTGGAAATTTTTGCCACAACATAAAAAACTGACTGCTCTATCCATAGGTGTATTACATGTACAATTTTACGCTTTGTACAGAAAGTTATGAATTTTCGAAGTCAGTATAAGAACAAAAGTGCAATCTGAAAAGTGAAATAAAATGTTCAACTCAATTTTCATAAAGAATGTTTTTCTTTTCATGCGAAATGTTAATTGAAAATCATGAAATTTTAAGTTCCTCTGAAAATGGCTCATATCCATTATATAAATAAAAATCAATAAAAATCATCATAAAAAAAATTAAATAAAAAGAAGTTAATTAATCTCTAATTTTCACAAGTTTTAAATAATCATGAATTCCAATTCCCATTGAAGGAGATGAAGATCAAGGAGCACTATGCTGAAGATCAAGATTGAAGACTTGTATAGATCATAGAATTTGTACATATGGTTGTAATAATAATTTATTTGTAAATCGGTATTACATCATTCATTAATGAAAAAATATGGAGATGTTTATGCATGATTTTCATAAATAATTCAACAATTCTTTTTGATAAAATGAGCAACCAATGTTATAAATATTGCATGTTGGGCCCAATATATCATACTATATGAATTAAATAACCCAATCTCAATTAAGAGGAAAAATTGCAAATCTAACTAAGTTAAATTGTATGATGATCTATCTTACATTTTAAAATTGTTCTCCATCTTCAAATGGATCAAGTATATAATTTGACATAATTAGATAAGTAATTATGATCTCTTAATTGATTTTAGGTCATTTCACGTGTCTCACTTTAAATGGCCAAATTCCGATCAGCGAAACACGATCTCCAAATTCCATCTCAAATTGAGCTCCTTGCTAAAAAGAATTTAATAATCTTCAAATAAGATTATTTCTCATCCATCCAAAAGCCTTCAATTAGGAAGCAAATTTCTTTTTCTAAAGACCTCTTGAAAAATCTTAAATTTAATCACTAATTAAAGTGATTATTTCAATCCTCAATTTGATCACTAATTAAGGTGATTACTTTCATCATATTTAATCACTAATTAGGGTGATTATCTTAAACCTTGGTTAATCACTAATTAGGGTGATTACCTTAACCTTTCATATATTTAATCACTAATTAAAGTGATTATTTCAATCCTCAATTTGATCACTAATTAAGGTGATTACTTTCATCATATTTAATCACTAATTAGTGTGATTATCTTAAACCTTGGTTAATCACTAATTAGGGTGATTACCTTAACCTTTCATCATATTTAATCACTAATTAAGGTGATTATCTTAAACTTTGGTTAGTTAATTACTAATTAGGATGATTACTTAACCTTTCCTATTTAATCACTAATTAGGGTGATTATCTTAAACCATTTTTAATCACTAATTAAGGTAATTATCCTAACCTTCATTTTTAATCACTAATTAAGGTGATTATCCTAACCTTCATTTTTAATCACTAATTAGGGTGATTATTTTAATCCCATTTCAATCATTAATTGGAGTGATTACCTCATTTCTAAATAGATTTGTCTAATTCTAAAGGTGAATTATTCATAATCTTTTCCCTTTCTTTTTCCTTTTCATCCCCAATGGAATTGGTCATTTAGGGTGAGACATAAGATCGAACTACGATGGTTTTGATCCATGAGTGGATTCAAATCCCGCAATCATTGGTACGTAGTGCAACTTCAGTACTCAAACCTACCATGTACAAATGATATCAACCCTCTTAAAAATGGTTGATGTGTATATGTGCAAATTATGTGATTTTTCTTTCTTTTAAATAGCCATGATTACTTTAAAGTGGAAAATAACGCATTTAGTAAAAGCCCGTTATGTAGAACGGAAGAGGAGACGAGTTCCAGACGTTCACACCTCTTAACCTAAACCCCGAACCCTATCTCATGGTATGAAAGACCAATTCTCAAAAAGCCTTATCCATATGAATTCATCATCGTTTTAAATGATATTTCTCGAAATTGATTTTAAAATAATTTATTAAAGAAATCTGTCCCTATTCAGATATTAATAGGGTGGTGACTTCAAAAGTTTTATTTTTAAAAACCATAGTCCAATGAGAGACTTTTGTGGGATTCAGACCGTTAATTAAGATAGTAAAAAATCGGGTACCACATTATGTTGTTGTGGCTTAACTTCCTTGATGTTCCCCTGGAACATTCATATCTTGATTGTAAAATAAAACTTTGCTTCATTTCTCTCATCAAACGCCACGCGCAACCTCAATTCAATGAGTAAAGAACAACTAAAACCCAATTTTTGCTTAGTTGTTTTCCAAGTTGACTAACCCATATTTCTTTAGTTCATTAAGTGCCTTTAAATGTTGAATAACTTCTGCATGCATCCACTTATTTGTGATCGACCCAAACCCTTAGCTAAGCACAGAAGTTACGATATAAACTCGCACCTAAACCACCATATTTTAATATAACACCGAAATCGTGAATTGATCCTTTAATTTGCTTACTTGCGTGGCGTGAATTGATCCTTTAATATTTAAGAACCTCTTTGTGAAACCTTTTCATGATAGTTTTTTATTGAAGATTACTCGATATATTCATGATATTATTGTTACCTTTACAATAATCAAAAGATAAAAGTGTCTTTGTGATTACATAAAGTGAAAGCGTTTGAGGAATCAATTATGTTGTTTACCCTAAAGTAAATCCTATTTTCAGCCTTCGCATTATTTTGGAATTGGTGGGACTTGTGTACTAGCGTAAGCTGACCGTTTTGTTCTTAGAACTGTCGTGGTGAGGGCAGATTCAACTATTTTGCAGGAGTAATCTGAAGGTCAAGATTAGCTTTGTCTGGAAGTGTCCGTGCTATGTGTATTCCGCTGCGATGTGCTTATTTGTATAATATAAACTATGTATTGTAACTTATGTTTTAAACTTGGTTATCTAACTACGTAGACTATGTTGTAATATTTAAATAATTTGGTTTTGCATTCACAATTATGCTTAGATATTTTCAGATTTCGTAACTCCTCGAAGGAAGGGAAGTGCAGAAGTCTGCGCTAATAAAATCTCTAATTAGCGGCTTAACTCCTTAATTAATTATATTTAGTCTTAATTAAGCTGCTATTTAGGAAGGGATGTTAAATTTATGCTTCACTTATAAAATTAAAGTTCATAGTTCTAGTTCAACACGCTTAACAACCAATCACAACATCCAACATTATGACGTACTCCAACTATAATCTCCTTTTCAAAAATTCAAATCCTAAATCATCACAAAGATTAACCCAATTTATCAAATCATTAATCCACTTCAAGAAACGGAAAATCTACCTCATATACCAGACCATGAGCCCTGAAATATTCCTTAGTCAAATACATTGAATTCCCTATAACTTTATTTTATCACCTCAAGAGTAATATATTCCTATTCACCATGAAATCTCTAAACATTTTATATTATTCAAATTTCTTTCACCAATTATAACATCTTCAAAAGATCAAATCACAAGTTAGTAGTCCCTAATACCCAAATAGCCATTTACTTATCCAAGCCACTCAACGATTAATTTTCCACATAGTTCATACCTAGGCAGACAACTCATAATTTTCCATTCAACGTCTCATATGTTACACTCTGCTAACCCAAAGATTAAGGTCGTATCAATCTCAATTATTACCTCAAAAGATCATACTTCTAAGTTTAAATTCTCATCTCTTACATTCAAATAATCCAAATGATCATCAATTAAACCTCAATTTTCTCAGCGTCTTATTTCCCAAAAAGGTCACAACCGGGCGATGCTACGCACTTCCGCCCGGGTTTCGGCTCTGATACATTGTCTAACGCCCCGAATATTCATAACATTTATTATACAAAAATACCCATAATTGGCAGCAGGAACCGAACTTAAACATGTGGGTTAGGGGCCCACTAATACAATAATAATCTTAAATAGTCCTCGAGAATGTATATAATTTCATAAAATTTAGCAATAAAAACCATAATAATATCCATACTATAATCCTTCTAGCCCCCAAAATACAAGATACAGAGAACATCATTGGTCTTCGGAACCTTCCCTTACTATCGTTCCATCTTGAGACTAACAAATCTTATATAATAGTGACATTCCGTAAATATCGTATACTTCAACTACTTAGAATATTCATTAGCAAAATATCTTTAATAATGGTGTTGCAATTTCTTGATCATACTAAAACATACAAACAAAACATTATGAGCCGAGGCTCAGTAACAAACTACTCCAGCAACTTAAATTCATTTCAATTCATTTCATTTGCAAACAGGGGGAAAGAATAATTCAAACCTTTATAAACCTTTCATCCTTTCATCCATTTTTACTCTAGTTGCTGCCAAATCAATCAGCTCTGAGACGTCTCCGAACCATGTGTATGCACCACTGTGCAAGGGTCTATGCCCCCGGCATTACCCTACACTTAGTAATGGGCCAGTTCCATAGTAAACAGTAACGGGCCAGTGCCCAGTAAATAGCTCGGTACGTATACGACCGCCAATCAACTCAGCAAACCAGTTCTTTTACTTTATCTTATCATGTTTCATAACTTTTAATATTCATAGGTGATAATCAGTACATCATTCAGCTCAGCTGTACCTCAATAATTAAGGTAGCAAAATCATATCATGTTTTCATGACTAATAACTCGTGACAGTTCATTCAGCTCAAGACATTCATAAAAAGCATTTATGAAATCAATAAGTCGTAATAATAATCGTCCCGCAACTCAAAATAAAATAATCATATGCGTAAACATTTAATATTTCACTGAGTACTCGTATTTTCATAAACATTTTGAAGAGAATTGCGGGTACCAACAATAGTTGTTAGCTCGATTGCAGTATAATAATCTTATTTCCTTACTCTTGAGAATCCTTCTCCCTGAGCTCCGAGAAACGATTTATTTTATAATCTTAACACAAGCATATAGTACTAAATTAGTACCTGAATGATTAGAAAAATATCCTAAGCCCTTTTCAAAGTACGTTTTTAGTTACAAAATCCTTTAAGAAAGTATTAAGTTGGAATAAAGTTTGACTTAATTAGCGTTTACATGGCAAATAGTTTATATTTAACATTTTAATACTATAATAGTTTATAAGCGCCATTTTTATACTTTTCTCTCGAAAATCCGTAGATATCAATTTAAAAGTATTATCCATAATTTAGTCATATTATCATATTATAAGCTTAGAGTCATCAATGAAACTTATCTAAATAATCTACTTACTAAAATATGAATAGTTGTGAATTTCAAACTATTTTACGAATATATGTTAAAAAATGTTTTAACTTAAAACTTGGTAACCTATATAATTTTAATTACTTAGGGCTCGTTCGGTATCACTGTGGTTTTCAGTTTTTTGGTTTTTTGTATTTAAAAGTCATATGATATATGTCCTATAATGGATAAAAAAATAGTCAAACTTATTAGAAACATGATGTTTTTGAAAACTGACAACTAAAAAGTGGAAACCACTTTTTCAGGTTTTGTGTTTTTTGTTTTTAGTTTTCAAAAAAATTGAAAACTGAAAACAAAAAACGATAACGAACGAGCCCTTAACTATAACATCTAATAATCTTTTAACATAAAATTAACTTTGAAAATCTATGTATTGAGTGATTTACGAAGGCAACATTATTAAGCAAATCATTTTAAGTTAAGAATACAAGTTATAAAAGGTTACAAATTCATAATTTACAAAAATATCCAAAACTTACCAAAACACACACACTCACAGTTCACACGCAGGACAGAGGAAGAAATAGAGGACTGCTACTACTGGCTGGGTTTTCAGCGGAGGAAGGTCGGCAGGGGCGGGGATGTTCGCGGCAGTAGTCGGCAGGAGAGATGGCGGTGGTGCGGTGCGCAGGGATTTACGGAGAGGAGAGAGAAAATGGTGCGAGAGAAAGAAAATGGTGCAGAGGAAAATGCGACGAGAGGAGCAGCGAAAGGTGGGACACTCTGCTGGCGCTGGGCGGTGCAGAGGCTTGGAGGTGCTCGTCGGCGACGGTCAGGAGTAGTGGTGGCCATTGTGGTGATTGCTACGAAGGCCAAAAGATAGAGAGGAAAAATTGAAACTTTAGATTATTTGATTAATTTATGAATTTCGTTGTTGTTGGTTTGATGTTAAAATTCAGAAACTCTCCTCTATTTATAAAGGAATGGGCATCTCAGTGAGGAATTTCTTCAATTAAAAATGGCAAAACCATTTGAGAATCCATGGGATGGTAAAACGGGCGGCGAGAAATCATGGTAAGAGTTCATAGTTTGAGAATTTTTCAATGCGTTTATAGATGCTTGAGAAATTCAGTGGAGCTTGTATTTCTATGGTGAGTGAATCAGTGGGAAGAAGTTGTTTGTTTTGGTATCAAAAGTTAAAACCATGGTTTGGGTTCCTTGGGCTTCTCACACAAATGGCAGAGGGAGAGGGAGAATATTGTTCTTTTTTTTCTTTCTTTTTCCCTTTAATTTTCGAAAGAAATTCCTTTTGGGTGGGAAGTCAAGCTTGGGTCTAAATCTTTGATTTTAGGATTAACTTTAGTTGGCTAATTTCAGCACATGAGTTACTCTTGTTTGGGTTTATAACTTGGACCATTAGAAATATTATTGATCCAAAAAATCAAACCTTACATGTTAAAATATTAGTGGTTTAAATATGAATTTCATTATCAATAAATCACTTATCAAAATTATTATTTTAGAAATAACTTAGAAACCCAGTTAAATGCACATTGAATAAAAAATAGTTTTAATCTTTATTATTTTATAAAAAGTAAAGTCGCATTAGTTAATAAACAAAAGTAGTATTAAATAAAATTGAGTTAAAAGTTAGGGGTATTACATCCTTACCCCCTTAGAAAAAGTTTCATCCTCGAAACTAGAGCTCAGTTCGAACTAGAACCAATTAAAGATCTTAGTGGGTAACTCATTTGCAATAACTATACTACATTTACTTTCCCTATACTT
>CANSZD010001613.1:0-150000 GCA_947648045.1 Beta corolliflora | reverse complement strand
GCTGCCAAATCAATTAGCTTTGGAACGTCTCCCAACCATGTGTATGCACCAATGTGCAAGGGCCCGTGCCCCGAGAATTACCCTACACTAGTAATGGACCAGTGCCACAGTAAACAGTAATGTGCCAGTGCCCCAGTAAACAATAACGGGACAGTGCCCTAGTAAACAGCCCGGTGAGTGAACGACCGCCAATCAGCTCAGTAAACTAGTTCTTTCACTTTATCTTATCATATTTCGTAACTTTTAATATTCATAGGTGATAATTCGTACATCATTCAGCTCAGCTGTACCTCAATAATTAAGGTAGCAAAATCATATCATGTTTTCATGACTAACAGCTCGTGACAGTTCATTCAGCTCAAAACATTCATAAAAAGCATTTATGAAATCAATAAGTCTGATATTATGTTTTGCATTTGGAACTAGTATGGCCCAAAACTAGGATAAAACATACGATATGCGCATCGTTAAATTTAATGTAAATTAAATACGATTTGTGTATCGTTTGTATTTTAGTAATTTAAATTTCAGTATTTTAAATTATAAATTATTTATGTAATCAAGAATGAAGTTCCATGGAGAATCAAGGATGGAGATCCATGAAGTTGAATTCATGAAGATTAGCTTTCCTAGGTTTAGGAACCATACTAGGATCACTTTTAATTATCCTTATATTTATTTATACGTTTATCATGTTTAAATGCTTGCTTAAGTTTATATGTGTGGTTATTTATGTTATGTGTTCACTTTTAATTAACCAACATAGTAAACTTAGGTTCCCAACATGTAATGTTGAGTTTAGTTGCATTTCCAAACAACACCTACAACGCCTTAGATAGTGAGTAATAGCATCTGCCATAGTTGGGTGTTGCTCATTTGATCCAGGGACGGTGGGGTAGGTTTTTTAAACTTACATGTTAATGTTTAGTTTAACTCAACAAGACTATCAAAAGATTCAGTTTTGGGTTTCGAAGCTAAGAGATAGGAAATAAACAAGTAGTTGTTGTCCTGTCTACCAAGAATTATAAGAAGTTATAATATGTAAATTGTTTACTTACCTCAATCACTATAAATTAAAGGCAAGGCCACAGTCCGTTTGATTATAGTGGGAGGGGATCTTGGTTATTACTTTATTCAATGGGGAAATTCATTTTAAATAAGGTTTAGTAGTTATTAAATTGTTTAATTTCTACCATTGATAAACAATTGATTGAATTCTTGCTTTATTATGTGTTATAGCAATCGTGTCTAGTAACAACAACAACAACTCTGTCTTTAACTTATGTGGTTTCCTTGATACGGAAAAACTGAATGCTGAGAATTTCCTTAATTGGGAAAGAAATTTGAGAATCGTTCTCAGAGCTGAGGAAAAAGAAAGTGTTCTTGACACTCCTATTCCTGAACTCCCCGCCAATGCTCGCCAGTCCGAAAGGGATACAAGGCAAACACTCGTAGATAATTATGTGCATGTCACATGTCTTATGCTTGCTTGTATGGATCCTGATTTTCAAAAACATTTTGATGGATGGATGCCTATAAAATAATCCAACAACTGAAATCCATTTTATAATTGTCTCTTGAAAATTCATAGATATAAATTTAAAAGCATTATCAATAATTTAGTCATATTATCATATTATAAGCTTAGAGTCATCAATGAAACTTATCTAAACGAGCTAGTTACTAAGATTATGAATAGTTACGACTTTTAAAGTAATTTAGGAATATATGTTAAACATGTTTTAACTTAAAATTTGGTAATCTATATAATTTTAATTACTTAACTATAACAACTAATAATCTTATAAAATAAGATTAACTTTGAAAATCTATGTATTAAGGATTTACAAAGGCAACATTATTAAGTAAATCATTTTAAGTTAAGAATACAAGTTATAAAAGGTTAAAAATTCATAAGTTACAAAAACATCCAAAAATTACCAAAACACACACACACACACACACACACACGCAGGATAAAGGAAGAAATAAGGGACTGCTACTACAAGTTGGGTTCGCGGCGGAGATAGGTCAGTAGGGGCGGGGATGTTCGCCGCAGCAGTCGGCAGGAAAGATGGCGGTGGTGCGGTGCAAAGGGATTCGCGGGGAGGAGAGAGAAAATGGTGCGAAATAAAGAGAAATGGTGCGGGGGAAAATGTGACGAGAGGAGCAGCGAAAGGTGGGGAAAGGGGTGGCGCGCTGCTGGTGCTGGGTAGTGCAGAGGCTTGGCGGTGCTCGCCGGCGATGGTGAGAAGTAGTGGTGACTTGGAGTGTGTAAATATCCGATCTCGTTGCATTGATCCGATTCGTGATCCGATCCGATAAATCGGATATCCGATCCAATTTTAAAAGTATCGGATATTTCGGATCGAATATCCGAAAATTTTCAGATCGGATACGGATTGGAAATTTTAAATTTCAAATATCCGAAACATGGGGATTTTTCCAAATATTTCGGATTTTTTCGGATATCCGATCCGAAATATCCGTTTTCAAGACCGGATATCCAAAATTTATGATGATCCGAAACTTATTATATGGACTTTTCCTATGAAAAATTTAATTTCTTAGTTTTCGGATATCCGATCTGATCCAAAAATTTCGAATATCCGATTTTTTCGGATTGCACTTTCCCCGATCCGAAATTTTGGACCGTATATCCGAAATGAGCACCCCTAGTGGTGGCTATTGTGGTGATGGCTATGAAGGCCGAAAGACCGAGAGGAAAAATTAAAACTTTAGATTATTGGATTTTTTAACTACAATAATACAAACTTTGGCCCGTTCTCTCGCAACAATACAAACTTTTGATTATTTTTTAATAATACATACTTTAGGCCAAAATTCCTCCAGTAGATCAATACCGGTTGTTGACTTGTTGTAGGAAGTAACCAAGCTGACGTGGCACCTCTAGGACACGTGTCTTAATTTGATTGGCTGATTTCTTAAATTTTATTTAAATTTCAGAAAAAGAAAAAAAAAACAATGTTCCTTTTTTTTTCTTCTTTCTTCTCCTGCTCCGGTGCTCCCCCCTCCATTCTCTTTCTCACTCCCCCACCCCACCCCCACCCCACTCCCACCCCCGGCCCATGCCCCCACCCCTCCCCGCCCGCACACCGCATCCCTCCGACGACCAACCCCCATCTCTCGGCCCCTCCCCCACCCCGAACCACACCGCACTCCTCCGACGACCACTCCCGGCCCCTCCCCCAACCCCTCCCCCACCCCGAAACAACTCGCACCCCTCCGACAACCAACCCCCATTTCGGCCCCTCCCCCACCCCGAAACCACACCGCACCCCTCCGACGACCACCCTCGGCCCCTCCCCCAGCCCCCTCCCCCACCCCGAAACAACTCCGCACCCTCCCCGAACCGTTTCTCTATCTTCCTCCTCCAGTCCAGCCCCCCCCCCCCCCCACCCCTGGCCCCTCCCTATCCTACGAAACCTTGAAACCACTCCCCATCCCCTCCCCTACACCGAAACCACTCCACACCCCCACCGCGAAACGTCGGAATCAGCGCGCGAGCAGAAGAGAGGACATCAAAGTAGCGAACGACGACGGATTGAGGGAGAGAGAGGGTGTGGAGTGGTTGTTTTTCAGGTGAAGGAGTAGGGTTTTGTGTGGTTTCGGGTGGGGTGGGGTTTGGTTGGTGCTTTTGGGCGGGGTTGGGCTATTTTAGGTGGTGGCAGGGTGGTTTTAGGTTGTGGAGTAGTGGTGGGGTTACTTTGGGTGGTGGTGGCAGTGGCAAAGTGGTGGTGGTTGGGGTAAGGGGTGGGGTTTCAGTTGGTTTGGGGGAGGAGAGGAGAGAGAAAATTTTTGGGTTTTTTTAAAAAAAGTTCACCTGTTTTATAGGTTACAAGTCAACTTGACTTACTGGAGGAATTTTGGCCTAAAGTTTGTATTATTAAAAAATTATCAAAAGTTTGTATTATTGCGAGAGAACGGGCCAAAGTTTGTATTATTCCAGTTAAAAAATCCTAGATTATTTGATTAATTTATGAATTTGGTTGTTGTTGGTTTGATGTTAAAATTCAGAAACTCTCCTTTATTTATAGAAGAATGACCATCTTAGTGAATAATTTCTTTACTTAAAAATGGTAAAACCATTTGAGAATCCATGGGATTGTAAAATGGCCGGCGAGAAACCATGGTAAGAGTTCATATTTGGTTGTTGTTGGTTTGAGAATTTTTCAAGGGTTTCTAGATGCTTGAGAAATTCGGTGGAGTTTGTATTTCTGCGTTGAGTGAATCAGTGGGAAAAAGTTGTTTGTTTAGGTATCAAAAGTTAAAACCATGGTTTGGGTTCCTTGGCCTTCTCACGCAAATGACCGAGGGAGAGGGAGAAGATGGTTCTTGTTGAGAAACAGTGGAATGCTTGATTCCACTGTTCACATGTGAAGTCCACTTTGCCTGCATGCATTTAATGCATGTCAGGTAAGTTTTCTTCACACCGCAAATTCTTCCGCCAATGTTGAATATGTAATTGTAAACAGTAGAATTTTTGCTTATAAATACCGGTGTAAGAAATCAGTTTTTACATCAATACGAATACAATACACTCTCTGATATATTTCTATAGCTTCTCTCTCTACATTTTCTCACAACACGTTATCAGCACGAGTTTGCTACCGAAAAATAAAGGTATACATCCATTCTGTTTCAAGTTCTAATTTTTTTTCTCCAAGCCCAACCTTTTACTATCCGAACATGGATCAACAAAGTAACGGGATTAACATTGTTTTACACAATGTCTCTGTCTCGGGTATTTACTTTTGTATAGAGCGAAACAATGTGCCATTCACTACCAACCCAGCGAGGGGAACTGTAAGACAGCCCCGACCCAGTAACATTAACGACGGTACAAATACCCATACCAGAGAAAACCCACAAACCCCTGTTCCCAACACCAATAATACTCATTGTATTTAAGTGCGTTTTTAGGAAGTTTTTTGTTTCTCTCACTCATTGTATTTTTTCCATTTTTGGCATTTTTTTTCCTTCGTTATATTGTACGCTATTTTCGTTTTTTTTCTTTTGTTTGTACTGTTTATGTATCATTATAATGATATAAATCAGGGGGAGATAATATATGTGATTTATTATCATTTACTAATTTCAAATATTTACATGTTTGTAGTTAAAATGGGTGATCTAGTTAAAAGACAATTTAACATACTAGATCTATCTGCGCAAAAGTTTTTAGAATGGACAGTGGACGCCCAAATGAACTTAAAGGCCCAAGGACTGGAACATACAATTAAGGGTGTGACAACCCAACAAGGTGATGCAACTACATCAGTTAAAAAGGCGACTGAACAAGAGAAGGCAAAAGCCTTAGTCCTTCTCAGGCATCATTTACATGAAAGTTTAAAAACTGAATATCTCCTTGTGGAGGATCCCAAAGAACTATGGGATAGCCTGAGTGAAAGATATGGGCATCACAAAAATGTGCTCCTTTCAAAGGCACAATTTGACTGGCTCAATTTGAGATTCCAGGACTTTAAAGCAGTCAGTGATTACAATTCAACGTTGTTTAGAATTGTATCATTGTTGAAATATTGTGATCATCCCATCACAGAAGAGCAGATGATAGAAAAAACGCTCTCCACTTTCCACGCTTCTAATATAATATTGGCAGAATAATACAGGTTCAGAGCTTTCAAAAAGTACTCTGAGCTAATATCAGTACTACTTGTGGCTGAACAAAATAATGATCTTCTGCTGAAAAATCATAATCTTAGACCTACGGGGTCTTCAGCCACACATGAAATAAATGCAATAGAAAGCTCTGATCCACCTGAAGCAAATGGTATACATAGAGGTGGACGCGGTAATTACAACAGTCGTGGGAGAGGACGTGGTAATTACCGTGGCAGAGGGCGTGGACGTGGCAGAGGTCGGTTTTCCCCAAGAAATAACAATTTTAAAAATTCTGATAAAAATTGGGGACAATCATCTGGAAATCAGAGGCAGTCGTCCTATAAAGGAAATGACACTTGCCACAGATGTGGCATGACTGGGCATTGGGGTTGCACATGTCGTACTGCCAAACATTTGGTAGACCTATATCAAGCTTTAATAAAGAACAAAGGAAAAAATGTTGAAGCAAATTTTGTTAATGAAGCTAATACATCCATGCCCAACCTTGATGTTTCAGATTTTTTTATGGATAATGCTGAAGCCGAAAACAACTTTGCAATGCATTAATATGCTTAGTTTATTTTAATTACTTCAATAATCATTTTCATGTATTCCCTCTTTTGATTATCAATAAAATATGCATTTTCTTATACTGATCTTAATATTTATTATTTATGAAGATATGGATTTGCCAGAAGTTGGATCCAAAGAACAATGTCTCCTCGACAGTGGGACAACACACACCATATTGAAAAATAAAGAGTATTTTTCAAAACTTACAATATTCCAGGTAAATGTTACCACAATATCTGGGACAACCAAGTTAATTGAAGGCTCTGGGAAAGCCTGTATTATATTTCCAAATGGGACAAAATTGATAATCAATGACGCATTATATTCGAGTAAATCTCGAAGAAACCTTATAAGTTTCAAAGATGTACGTCAGAATGGTTACCATTTGGAAACCATGACAGTGAATCAAGAGGAATTTATATGCCTCACGGCAGAAAAATGCGGTAAGAAATACATCTATGAAAAATTGCCAGCAATTTCCTCGGGACTATATCGCATAGATATACGTCCGATTGAAATTAATATGATATCTAACCAGAAGTTAGATAATAGAGAATTATTTACTCTATGGCATGACCGATTTGGCCATCCTGGCACAGGAATGATGCATAGAATCATTGAAAATTCAATTGGACACTCTATAAAGAATGTCAAAATTTCTCGGTCAAATGAATTATCATGCTCTGCATGCTCACTTGGCAAATTGATAATTAGACCATCTGTAAATAAGATTGCCACTGAATCTCCAATGTTTTTAGAAAGAATACAGGGAGATATTTGTGGGCCTATTCACCCCTCATGCGGACCATTCCGCTATTTCATGGTATTAATTGATGCATCTACTCGATGGTCACATGTGAGCCTCTTGTCAAGTAGAAATGTTGCATTTGCAAAACTTCTGGCTCAAATAATTCGATTAAGAACTCAATTCCCAGATCATACAATAAAGAGGATAAGATTAGACAATGCTGGGGAATTTACATCCCAAACTTTTAATGATTATTGCATGTCTATTGGGATTGTTGTAGAGCACCCTGTGCCTCATGTACATACACAAAATGGTCTTGCTGAATCATTAATCAAGAGACTGCAATTAATTGCAAGACCATTAATAATGAGATTAAAATTGCCCTCTTCTGCTTGGGGTCATGCTATATTACATGCAGTAGCATTAATAAGATTAAAGCCGACAGCCTATCATAAATTCTCACCGTTACAATTAGTATCAGGTTGAGAATCGAATGTCTCACATTTGAAAATTTTTAGGTGCGCTGTACATGTACCTATTACTCCTCCCCAACGTACTAAAATGGGTCCACAAAGAAGGATGGGAATATATGTTGGATTTGAATCTCCATCAATTATCAAATATTTAGAGCCAACAACTGGCGATTTATTTACGGCTCGATTTGCTGACTGTCATTTTAATGAGTCAGTATTCCCATCCTTAGGGGGAGAGAAAGTGGACCCACAAAATATAAAAATAGAAATTACATGGAACGCATCGCAAATGTCGTTTCTGGACCCGAGAACAAATTCATGTGAACAAGAAGTCAAGAAAATTGTTCATTTGCAAAGTATTGCAAACCAATTGCCTGATGCATTCACCGATATTAAGAAAGTGACAAAGTCACATGTGCATGCTGAGAATGCCCCGGCACGAATTGAAATTCCTAGTGACAATAAGGCCATTGAAGATGAGTCAATAGCACGTCGAAAACGTGGTAGACCACCCGGTTCTAAAGACTCAAAACCGAGAAAAATGAAAAAGCAAGGATAAACAACAAGCGAAATTAATATAAATCCTCCAAAGGAGCATGATGAAAACAAAAATGAAGATAAGCATGTTCCAGAAGAACATGAACATGAAAGCATAGACAACAATGAAACTTCAATTAATTATGTTTCTACAAAGAAACAATGGAATCGAAAAGATGTTGTCTTGAATGAAATCTTTGCTTACTCCATAGCGTTTGAAATGACATACGATGAAAATGATATAGAACCAAATACAGTAGATGAATGTCGCTGCAGAAAAGATTGGCCAAAATGGAAAGAAGCAATTCAAGCAGAATTGAAATCACTTGAAAAACGTGAGGTATTCGGACATATAACCCAAATACCAAAAGGTGTAAAACCAGTTGGGTACAAATGAATATTCGTGAGAAAACGAAATGAGAAAAATGAAGTTACTAGATATAAGGCAAGGCTAGTAGCCCAAGGCTTCTCGCAAATGCCAGGGATTGATTATGATGAGACATATTCTCCAGTAGTTGATGCAACTACACTAAGATTTATGGTAAGCTTATCAGTTTCAAAAGGATTGCAAATGAGGTTAATGGATGTAGTGACTGCATACTTATATGGGTCACTTGACACAGATATTTATATGAAAGTCCCTGATGGACTAAAACTACCAGAAAATCACATGCCCAAAGAGATGTTTTCAATAAAATTGAAAAAGTCACTCTATGGGTTAAAATAATCTGGAAGAATGTGGTATAATCGCCTTAGTGAATACCTATTGAAAGAAGGATTCAAAAATAATCAAATCAGTCCTTGTGTTTTCATAAAGCGATCCAAATCAGGATTCGCCATCATTGCTGTTTATGTCGATGATTTGAATATTATTGGACCTCCCAGAGAACTCGAAGTAACTGCAAAGTACTTGATGAAAGAATTTGAGATGAAAGATCTCGGGAGGACAAAATTTTGCCTTGGCTTGCAAATAGAACATTTGAGAAATGGGATTTTTGTCCATCAATCAAACTATACAGAAAAAATTCTGAGACGTTTTTTCATGGACAAAGCCCACCCAATAAGTTCTCCAATGATAGTGCGTTCTCTGAATGTGAAAGATGATCCATTCAGACCACGAGAAGAAAATGAAGAAATTCTTGGTCCTGAAGTACCATATTTAAGTGCGATTGGTGCCTTAATGTACTTGGCTAACAATACTCGACCTGACATAGCTTTTTCAGTAAACTTGTTAGCTAGATACAACAATGCACCAACGAAGAGACATTGGAATGGAATCAGACACTTGTTACGCT
Source organism: Beta corolliflora (assembly GCA_947648045.1). NCBI lineage: Eukaryota > Viridiplantae > Streptophyta > Magnoliopsida > Caryophyllales > Amaranthaceae > Beta > Beta corolliflora. Next base: position 140,731 of record CANSZD010001613.1, on the reverse strand, counting down.
ATCTTCGAGGAACACAAGATCTTGGATTATTCTACCAGTTGAAACCAAATGTGTCACTCATTGGATATGCAGATGTTGGATACCTATCAGACCCAAAAAAGGCTAAGTCTCAATCCGGGTATCTATTCACTTATGGAGGTACTGTAATATCTTGGAAATCCACAAAGCAGACTTTGACGGCCACATCATCAAATCATGCAGAATTAATTGCTCTTTATGAAGCTGGAAGAGAATGTGTATGGCTAAGGTCAATGATCAAGAATATCCAAGAAGAATGTGGGATGGAAACAATAACAACAAACCCAACTATCATCTACGAAGACAATACTGCATGCATCACCCAAGTAAGCGAAGGGTACATCAAAGGAGACAGAACTAAACATTTATCACCAAAGCTCTTCTTCACTCATGACCTCCAAAAGGAAGGGACGATAAACATCCAACAAATCCAATCATGTGATAATCTTGCAGATTTATTCACCAAATCCCTTCCGGCGAAGAAATTTGAAGAATTAGTCTGAAAAATTGGAATGCGGCATCTTCGCGATGTATGCTAAATTCAGGGGGAGTATTATATGTACTGCACTCTTTTTCCCTTCGATCAGGTTTTTATCCCACTGGGTTTTTCCTGACAAGGTTTTTAATGAGGCAGTTAATTTTAAGCATATAAGAATACATAATAGTTGTACTCTTTCCTAGTTATGGATTTTTCCCACAGGGTTTTTCCTAACAAGGTTCTTAATGAGACAACGTCTATTATGAGTTATCAGTGGACATTCAAGGGGGAGTGTTGAGAAACAGTGGAATGCTTGATTCCACTGTTCACATGTGAAGTCCACTTTGCCTGCATGCATTTAATGCATGTCAGGTAAGTTTTCTTCACACCGCAAATTCTTCCGCCAATGTTTTGCTTATAAATATCGGTGTAAGAAATCAGTTTTTACATCAATACGAATACAATACACTCTCTGATATATTTCTATAGCTTCTCTCTCTACATTTTCTCACAACAGTTCTTTTTTTTCTTTCTTTTTCCCTTTAATTTTCAAAAGAAATTCCATTTGGGAGGGAAGTCAAGCTTGGGTCTAAATCTATGATTTTTGGATTAACTTTAGTTGGGCTAATTTCCGAACATGAGTTACTCTTGTTTGGGTTTATAACTTGGACCATTAGAAATATTATTGATCCAAAAAAAATACCTTACATGTTAAAGTATTAGTGGTTTAAATATACATTTCATTATCAATAAATCACTTATCAAAATCAGTATTTTAGAAATAACATAGTGTAGGCGTGATTTTATTTTCACCTACCGCGGTGTGAGCGCGTATTTGACTACCCCATTGTTAAGGTTTTATTGAAATTCATTTTGAAGTCGCCAACAAGTCTTTTAGAAGAAAACTTATAAACCTAATTGGATATTGAAAACTGTAGGGACATCTTAGGGACTTATCCTATGTTGATTTCCCCGTCTTGACTCCATAGATGGTCATTGAACCAAAAATTGAGTTCGGAGGTGAGGGTACGAATATGGTCATAGTGAACCACGTTCGCCCATTGCTAGCCTTTACTAAATATCGATTCATATCATAGTTTTATGCAAAAGAATAACCACATAATACACCCTAAAAATATTTAGTCTAGGTTGGTTCAGGAAACACATAAAAGACTATTTTTTTTAGCGACAAGTTATTAAGCAATAATATTACAAGGTACCTAGCAGGTTGTCCAAATTATCTGAATTAGTTAGAACAGTTCTTTAGGTCTTGTTTAGCAATAATAACATGTGGGTGATAAAAATTATACATAGGACAATCAAAGCAACATGAATATTATATACAAAAATAAGAGGAAAAAAATTTAGAATGTACAAATAATATGATTATTTAATTAAATATCTACATTATGACAATAAATTATTAGTAACTTCAAGACAATATAAATAAAGGAATTATTCAAGGGTCCTCAGGAGTATATCTGTGTGGTTTAGGCCTAAGAGCGTAACGACCTTCAGGAGGAGCAATCTTGAAACCAAAAGCGCAATATGATCGAGAACGTAAAAAGGATTAATGTGTTTGGAGGTTCGAAATATAGTACTTGAGTATTCAGAATTTAAAGTGCTCGAGAAATAAAATTGAAAAACTGTCCTTTGATTCGGGAAATCAAGGGGTCTTTATAGAAAAATGGAGTGTGCGCCTCACGCGCCAGATGCAGGATGACGTGTCACGCGCAAATACACGTGTCAGGCACACATTAGTGCGCCTGACGCGGCAAGTCCAATAGAAAACGTACACGCGGTACGCGTGTTTAAAAAGATAATAAAGAAAGGTTGTGTGTCACACAGAGTGGTGCGCTAGGTGCAGGACTCTGTGTGACTCACAGATCCACGTGTCTGGCGTAAATTGGTGCGCCTGACACAACTTGGCCAATGCGCTGGGCGCACGTGGCGCGCTAGGTGCACCGCCTGCGTCTAGTTCATTTGCCAGACTTTTTCCTTAAACACGTTTTAAAAGATTGTTTTTATCCCTTAAAATCCGGAAATTGACTTTTGCGGAATAAAAATCTGATTTCAATTTATTAGAATATTTATTAAAAATAATAAAGAAACAATTGGGATTTTAAAATATTTTAAATGGACTTAAAATATTTTGTGAGCTTAAAATACAATTAATTATCATGAATAATTAATTGGGCTTTCAAATAAGATTTCAAAATACACTTTAACTTTATTTTGGGGTGGCTCTTTGGATTGCTCTTCCGTTGGGTTGCGCCAATTAAAACCGCGGTATGTTTCATCATTGGACCCTTAAATGGGGAGACACGATTATGTGTCTACACTCAGAAACCCAATTAAATGCACATTTAAAAAAAATAGTCTTAATCTTTATTATTTATAAAAAGTAAAGTCGCTTTAGTTAATAAACAAAAGTAGTATTAAATAATTGAGTTCAAATTTCAGGGTATTACATCCTTACCGCAATGAATTATTGCTGAGAATTGATTGTATTTTTTATATTTATTTTGAGAACTAAACGATGTTGTGAAAAATCAGATTTTATCCTGTAGATAATGATTTCCGAATTCTAATGATAATAAGTAATCAACAAATAGAAAGAATCTATTAATTTTGGATAACAAATAAATCTCGGTAAGATGTGCAGTTGCGTTACGCGGAGCCTAATGCATCCCGCACACCTGGATGCACAAGCAAAACATCGAGACAGTCAGCAAAACGCAGAAGCGTAGAAGCCGGTGTGTGCTGCGCATCTGCGATAACGCGAATCTTATCCTTTTTTCTGTTTCCCTATAAATAGACCTTCTTCCATTCAGTTTCGGGACACCACTTTAATTCATACTAACTTACACACGAATTTCATATGCAAACACGCCTAAAAAACTCATTCACACACTTGAAAAATATAATAAAAAACCTTTAGTTTCCCTTCAAATCGTTATTCAAGACCCAGCCAACAAAGGCATAAATCTGGAGGGTCAATTCCAATTTTTTCTTATTACACTAACAATCTTGTAGACACAAAATCCTGTCTCCCCATTGAGTACCCAATGATGAAACATACCATCATCCTAATTGATCCAATCGAAAGGAAGAGCAATTGAATGAGTTAAGCCCAAAAGAGTTTCGAAAACATAAAGTCTATTTATTAAATCCAAGCCCAATTTTAAAGCCCACTTAATTATTCCTGATAATTAACTGAATTTTTGACATTTTAATATTAATTATTCTTGATCATTAATTTTTAAAGAATATTTCGAAAATCAGATTTTTATTTGTAAAGATATTTGATTTCGGATTTTTAAAGGATATATTTCATCAAAGGATAAAAAATCGGCTAGATCGAAGCAGGTCCGACCCTGGCGGCTGGCAAGAGGGGCAACCCAGTGCCTTTGACTCTTCACAGTCGACACGGGTTTTTGTATCTAAATTTTCTCTCCTTTTACTTTTTACTTTATATTCTATCCTTTTTTCCTTGGCAATGATTCCCTATACGTTTTTATTTTCCATTTTTTTATTTTGCTTATAACCTTATTTTCTTGGCAAATGGCAATAACGTCCTATTCGGTTTTCCTTTCCTTTTGGTTTTGCTTCTTTATATACAACACTTTAATTTTGTTTTATTTTCTTCTCCTTTTAGGTTTTACAAAGCATATTATGTCATTCTATTCCTCTTATTTATTGAAAAATTTTACATTAATGATCAAACTTTTACATATTTTTCCAAAAAACTTTCACTTCTAGATTATTGCGTAAAAATCTCAAGTATGGGTGGTATCTTCTCTAAATAATTTGAACCTTTTATTTTTTAGTGCTAATAGACCCAAATTAGATTAGCAAATTAAATGCAAGAAAAATAAGAGTTTTGATTATTGGTGCTACTTATTAAAGATTTAAGACTAATCATAGTTTTCGATTATTAGTGCCATTTTTTCCTATTATTATTCTCAAATCTTTAGTAAGTAGCACTAATAATCGAAAACTGATTAGTCTCAAATCTTTAGTAAGTAGCACTAATAATCGAAACTCTTATTTTTCTTGCATTTGCTAATCTAATTTGGGTCTATTAGCACTAGAAAATAAAAGGCTCAAATTATTTAGAGAAGATACCACCCATACTTGAGATTTTTACGCAATAATCTGGAAGTTAGTAAAGTTTGATCATTAATGTAAAATTTTCCAATAAATAAGATGAACATAATGACATAATATGTTTTGTAAAACCTAAAAGAGAAGAAAATAAAATAAAATTAAAGTGTTGTATAGAAAGAAGCAAAACAAAAAAAGGAAAGGAAACCGAATAGGACGTTATTGCGATTTGCCAAGAAAAGAAGGTTAGAAGCAAAACAAAAAAAATGGAAAGTAAAACCGTATAGGGAATCATTGCCAAGAAAAAAGGTTAGAATATAAAGTAAAAAGTAAAAGGAGAGAAAATTTAGATACAAGAACCTGCGTCGACGGTGAAGAGTCAAAGGCACTTGATGCGTCCCGTGACAGCACATGTAAAAAGGCTTAGCTTTTTACATTTGCGCCCCTTCATAGTCAGGCCCTCGGCGTTTTGCCCCTCTTGCCGGGCCCTAGGGTCGGGCCTGCCTGGACCCATAAATTGTCAGGACTGGACCTGGATCGAAGTTGCATCTGACACAACGTATTGCGCGTCCGCAACATACATGTTGTACACAAAAACGAAAAATGTAAAGTTGTGCGTTTGGAGCATGCGTTGTGCGTCTAGCGCACAGATATTTCTTATCTCTCTGCGTCGATTTCGGTTTCCATTGCCTATATATAGCTTAATTTCTTCGAACGACTTTTCCTACGCTTCATCACTTTCTAATAAACGTACAACACATAATCAAACACATTCAAACATCTAGACACATTCATACATTCGAATCTCATATTTCAAGCTTCAAGATTGCTCCTCCTGCACACCATTATACAAGACCTAGGCGATAAAGCTATTATTCCTGAGGGTCAATTCCAATTTAGTTTTTTTTTTACTAAAAATTTACTTGTCACAATGTGGATCTTGAAGGAATTTCATTATTATGTGTATTCTTCTCAAATCTTCTCTTTTTATTTCCTTTATATATTATTCATATTATGTCATATGCATGTTGCATGATTTAATGTTTTCATCATTGCATATGTTTATTATTGCTAATACAAGACCTAAATAAATGTTCCAGCGCTAAATTCAGATAATTTGGACAATTGGATTAGGTTCCCAGTAATTTGATTGCATAATAACATGTCACCAAAAATTAGTCTTTTATGTGTTTAATGAACCAACAGAGACTAATTATTACATTGCATTAACATATTATGTGGTTATTTATTTGCATAAATCTTGACATGAATTGTTATTAAGTAGAGGCCATCAATGGGAGAATTTGAATCCTGATCATATTCGTACCCTCACCCCCGAACTCAATCTTTGGTTCATTGACCATTCATGGAGTCATAACGGGGAAATCTACATTGGATAAGTCCCTAAGTTGTCCCTACGATATCCCAATATCCAATTAGGTTTTTGAGTCTTACTTTAAAGACTCGTTGTCCACTTCTTCAATTCAAAGCATATTTCAATTAAAGTTTTACAATGAGGTAGTCAAATACGCCTCAACCCGCGTAGGCAATAAAAAAACACGCCTATAATTTGGCGCCTTCACTGGAGGGATTTTATTTTAAAAAAAAAAAAATAGTGGATGAAACTAAAAAAATGCGATTCAGACTTGTTTTATGCTTTTGAATAACATTACAATTTTGCATATGCATGGCTATTTTTCTGGGCCACTATAAGGAAAGTCGTTTATGCCTCATCAGCGCATGTTCTATGCGTGAGGCCACCCTCAGGGAGGTTTGCGCTTTGTCCCTCCAAAAAGCTTCCTGAGTGATAATGTTCGATCTTAGTCATAAGCAAACCTGCCCAACCATGGCATTGTTCAATTGTTCCAGACTTGATATTGGAGTACGCCTTACATGTGGCCACCTATTTAAGCAAATTAAAGGTACGAAGCGTGGGATCAATCTGTTACTTGACATTAGGTTGCAACTGCATACTATTCTTGCCTACATTGAAGGAATATGTCCTTAAATATTCCCGACAATCACTAAATATAATAGGAATTATTATATTGATAATTAATTACGTTAGTTTAGTGATCACATTTACTTGCTAGAGAATCAATTATGGTTAGTGGGACAATATGATGGGACCTACAATTAAGCTAATGTAATCCTATGAGATTACACTTTGTAGTGACCAATTGAAGAAAGAAAACCGGCCAAAGGGGGAAATTAGGGTTAGACTAGGTCTCTCACTAAATCTATTCTCCTACTATTATAAAAGGTTATAATAAGAGGGTGGAATAGAGCGTTCAGTTGGTCAGTAATATTCAAACTGAAAAGTAGAGAGAGAAACCCTATTCTTCTCCCTTGGAAAATCCGGCCACCCTCCCTAAAAAGCAAGAGAGTGAAATATGTTCATCCTCTTCCATTCTAGCAGACGTGGAAATTCAATTGGTGCTCGTGGACTAAGTACAGGGACAATAATTGGTGTTCTTTGATCTCTAACGCTTGCAATCCGGTGGAAAACAGCCTAAAAAGGTTGTTTTTTTTTTGTATAATATGGTTCATATTTATGTTATGTATGTGATCCTATGATAGATGTTAGAAAATTATTTCCTGAAAATCCGTTATGCATCAATATGTTCCTACAGTGGTATTAGAGCTAGCATCTTGCATAATGTTTATATGATCATGTTCATGGACTTTTTTATTATTTTATTCAATTAAGAGAGGGATTCATTTATGGCTTAATTTGCATAATTAATATGGCGATATTAATTGATTGGAATTGTTTAAAATTTGTTTTAAAGTATAATACTGCTCAATTAGTTTGACAAAGATCCGTTGTTTTCACTAGTAAACCAATTATTCTTCTCACAACTTTCGGCTATCTAAAAAAAATCCCTTCATGCACCGAAGATTAGAACTAATAATTTGGTTGTTTTTCTATCAAATTTTCGGATTTTTTCATGATAAATTTTGAATTCTTGTTTGATGTTATGTATAATAGAGATTATTAACATGATCTAGGGCCTGTTTGGCAAAACTAGCGGTTCTAGTAGCGGTTAGCTGTTGGAGTAGCGGTAGCGGTTGGGGGTAGCTGATAGTTGTCTACTAGTAGCTGTTAGCGATTAGTGTTTAAAGTAGTTGTTTAATTAGAAGTGTTTGGCAAAATTAGCTGTTGAAATTGTAAAAGACAATAAATGACATTTATTTGAATATGAAATGAACTACAACAATTTCATTAGTTAGTCCAATAGTTAAATTCAATATTTTTTTTTCAAACAGCTTACACAGAATAAAGAGTATACCACTTTTTAACAACTCAGAGAAATGTAAAATTTAAGATAATATTTAACTCTCAAAAAATTAATATATTACCTATTTCAACTAAAATGCTTGTGGACTATGGAGTATAAAATATTGTGAAATATTAGTATATCTTCTCTTTAAAATAAATATTTAAATCACATCTCTGCTATTGTAAAGGAAAAATAATGAATTGCCATAAAAAAAAAGCAATTAATAAACAGAAAAAGAAAAAATAAATTACAAAAATTGGCTAACAATTCTACCTTATACTATTATATAGTATTTATTCGCTGGACCGCTACCTATAAATCTCAAACGTTACTTGTAATAACGTTCTACAAAAGCTACCCATAATCTACTCTAACCGCTACCCGCTACTATAACCACTACCTTACCAAACACTCATAATTTTCGTAAGTAGCGTTTTAATCTTGTCCAACCGCTACCCGCTACCTAAAACGCTAGTGCCAAACAGGGCCCTAAACAACCAAACTTTAAAAATCTGATTTTAGATAGTTGTTGAATTCGAGATTTTGGCCCAAATAATCTCTGAAACCCGATTGTGAACACATTTGCACAGTTAAAATTTCAGTTCTAATTCATGTTATTGTTGCACAAATTAAACAAGGGATTTTCGGCAACAATGGCTGGGTGGCGCATATCATCGGTGATGCCACGGTGGTCTGCGTCGGAGATGTGCACGGGTAGAAGGACGGTTCTGCGGTGGCTGGGCTTCGGCCTTGCTGCGGTGGTGGGCTGTGTGGCGGATTGACTCATGTGATGCGCCGGTCACGGCCGGTTCTGGGCAGCATTGTGCTGCGCTGGGCGGCTGACGCGGCTGGCTGGCTGGCTTCGCGCTGCTAGGCGATTTTCATATTATTGAAGATATTGCAGTTACTTAGCTGTACGTGATTTGGGGATTTGTTGGCTGATTTTCAGGGAAGGTCGTGGCCCGTGGGTGTTTCGGTTTTCTTGTGGCTGTGTGGCAGATTTTCATGAATTCTGAGAAAGTTGTTACTGCTGTTTTTACTGCATTTTAAATTTAAAAAAGAAATTATTTTCCAAATTTTGGTTTAAATTGAGCACAATTATAATTCCAATAATGTGAAAGTTTAACTAAGTTGACATGTTTACTATTAATTGTTAATTTGTAAATGACATGTTTTATTTGCTTATTGATTGTTAATGTGTAAATATTTAGTATTTATTTTATTTTGATATTATAAATGCATGGATGTTTAATATAATATGTAGAGTTTTTTGTCAAAAACAACCTTTTATAAGTGTCATTTTGTGAGAAACAACCTTATAAATTTTTTTCTGTGAGAAACAACCTTTGAATGCGTTTTTCTTGTGAGATCAGACCAGGTGGCCATTTTCCGGTATTGACTTCAGTTTTCCGGCCTTGACTTTTGTTTTACCCCCCTTTCCCTCGCTTTTTTTTACCCACCCACCACCCCTCCCCCCCAACCCCTTTCCCCCACCACACCCCAAGCCCCCATCCCCCCCCCCCCCTTCCCCAAAGACCCCCCCGAAGCCCCCCTCCCCCTTCCCCCCCCCCGCAGCCCCCCCCCAGCCCCTCCCCCCAGGGCCGTTCCTGAACATTATTGGGCTCGGGGCAAAAAAAAAGTGGGCCCTTAACGCACGAGAGATGTAAAGAAATATGCAGTACAAAAATTATAATAGAAAACTCATTACAATCCAAAAACATTCTTAAAATGTATTTAATTACCCAGATTTTTATTCAAAAAAATATTGCCTTTGTAATTTTTTTTATGCAAAATCATCGATATAATGTCAACATCAATATTTTTCAATATATTTTTTCTCAATGGAAATATGAAGTTGATAATATTGTATCCTAATAAGTAATAATGGTTAAAAGTACTCAAGAGATGAATTATTTTTTCTTAATTGGAAGAGTCTTAGTTGAAGAATTAATTTACCTATTTGTTCTACATCATTGTTTATATTGTTCAACTAAAGACACATTCGTTCAAACCAAGAGCAAATCTAAACCCAGTCCTTCATTTACTTTTCTCAAATCAATACTAAACCAGCAACAATAGAAATTCGTTCACACAAGCGCACAACACCTCAAATTCACATTCTCAATCTCACATTGTTAAAAAATTAAAATTAAGAATTACAAATTAAAATTAGCACAATTAACACAAATTACAAAAAAGGAACAAATATTAACATTACAAACTTACAAGTACTGCTGACAGCAAAATCTCCAATTCGCAAATCTCAATTGAAAACCAGTCACTTCTTTGTTCTTAGTGTTTGAGTATTACCCATAAGCAATTTTTACTTTGTGAAGATTATGGGAAATGTGCAAAGGATTTTAGGGAGAAAAAAAAGGGAAAAAGAGAAATTAAAGGATTTTTGAGGGAACTGTTGAAGAGTAAACGAAGAGTTGGAGTTTCTTGTTCCTGAATATTCTCCCAAACTCACGCTACAGGTTTCTAGTTTCTTCTTCCTTTTTTTTTTTTTTTTTAAAGTAAAAGTGCGAAATTTTTTTAAAAATCGTGGGCCCTGGGCAGGGGCCGGACCTGCCTCCCCCTGCAGTCGCGCAACCCCCTCCCTTCCCTTTCTTCGCAGTCTTCATTATTCTACACGCAATTTCTCCTCTATTTCTTCTTCTTCCATTCGCCTAAGTTTTCCGACGACGAATATCGTCGGAGGAGAGAGAGTTGCGCGAAAACATTACAGTTTTGTTGGTGGATTTTACAGCCCAACACCCATCCCCCCACCCCCTTCGAAAAGAGATGAGCAGGGGAACGGAGAAGAGAAGGCGGCGACGGAGGGACGGTCCCACCGGGCTGAAGAAGAGCAGGGAACGGTCCGCCGCACGACTGCAGGGGGAGGGGGCCGTAGGGGGGTGGGACTGGCTGGGGGTGGTGGAAGGGGGAGGGGGCTTCCGGGGGTGTTGGAAGGGGGAGGGGGCTTTGGGGGGGGCTGGGGGAAGGGGGAGGGGGAGGGGGCCGGGGTTTGGCGGGGGAAAGGGGTGGGGGGGAGGGGGTGGTGGGTGGGTAAAAAAAAGAGAGGGAAAGGGGGGTAAAAAAAAGTCAAGGCCGGAAAACTAAAGTCAATGCCGGAAAATGGTGACCTGGTATGATCTCACAAAAAAAACGCATTCAAAGGTTGTTTCTCACAAAAAAATTTATAAGGTTGTTTCTCACAAAATGACACTTATAAAAGGTTGTTTCTGACAAAAAACTATAATATGTATGATATTATGTTTTGCATGTTGGGACTAGTATGGCCCTAAACTAGGATAGAAAATACGATATACGCATCGTTAAATTTTACGTAAATTTAATACGATTTGTGTATCGTTTGTATTTTAGTAATTTAAATTTTAGTTTTTAAATTATAAATTATTTATGTAATCAAGAATGAAGTTCCATGGAGAATCAAGGATGGAGATCCGTGAAGTTGAATTCATGAAGATTAGCTTTCCTAGGTTTAGGAGCCATACTAGGATCACTTTTAATTATCCTTATATTTATTTATACGTTTATCATGTTTAAATGCTTGCTTAAGTTTATATGTGTGGTTATTTATGTTATGTGTTCACTTTTAATTAACCAACATAGTAAACTTAGGTCCCCAACATGTAATATTGAGTTTAATTGCTTTTCCAAACACCTATAACGCCTTAGATAGTGAGTAATAGGTTTTGCCACATCAGGGTGTTGCTCATTTTATCCTGGGTTAGTGGGGTATGTTTTTGAAACTTACATGTTAATGTTTGGTTTAACTCAACAAGACTATCAAAAGATTCAGTTTTAGGTTTCGAAGCTAAGAGATAGGAAATAAACAAGGAGATGTCGTCCTGTCTACCAAGAATTATAAGAAGTTATAATTAGTAAATTGTTTACTTACCTCAATCACTATAAATTAAAGGCAATGCCACAGTCTGTTTGATTATAGTGGGAGGGGATCTTGGTTATTACTTTATTCAATGGGGAAATTTATTTTGAATAAGGTTTAGTAGTTATTAAATTGTTTAATTTCTACCATTGATAAACAATTGATTGAATTCTTGCTTTATTATGCGTTATAGCAATCATGTCTAGTAACAACAACAACAACTCTGTCTTTAACTTGCACGGATTCCTTGATAAGGAAAAACTAAATGCTGAGAATTTCCTAGATTGGGAAAGAAATTTAAGAGTCGTTCTCAGAGCTAAGGGAAAAGAAAGTGTTCTTGACACTCAATGCTCGCCAGTTCGAAAGGGCTACAAGGCCGACACTCATAGATAATTATGTGCCTGTCACATGTCTTATGCTTGTTTGTATGGATCCTGATTTTCAATAACATTTTGATGGGATGGATGCCTATACAATAATCCAACAATTGAAATCCATGTTTTAGAAACAAACGAAGGTATTTATGTTGCCGAATCTGATGCCTCTGAAAAGCCTAAGGCAAAGGTAGCGACACTGCATGAGTGCTTCTACTGCCATAAGGTAGGCCATTGGAGGAGGAACTCCTCGAAATATCTGGAGGATAAGAAGTCAGGCGCTTCATCTTCAGGTATTTATGTTATAGAGATTAACTTATCTACTTATACTTCATGGGTATTTGATACTGCGTGTGGATCTCACATTATTTATAATGTACAGGCATTAAGAAGAAGTAGGACGTTGAGCAGAGGAGGGGTGAGCAATGGAGCATGAGTTGCTGCCTTGGCTGTGGGAGATTATAGTCTACCTTTGCCTTCTGGTTTAGTTTTAGAACTTCATAATTTATTATGTTCCAACTATTACCAAGAATATTGTTTCGATTCCGGTTTTGAATTCGGAAGGTTTTTCATTTCAGATCAAGAATAATTGTTGTTCTACTTATTTGAATGATCTATTCTATGTCTCAGCAAAGTTAGCCAATGGTTTGTATGTTTTAGACTTAGAAACTCATATCTATAACATAGACAGCAAGAAACATAAAGCAAATGATTCCAACCCTATATACCTATGGCATTGTCAATTAGGCCACATAAGTTCAAAACGAATTGAGAAACTTCAAAAAGATGGAATTCTCAAATCATTTGATTTTAAATCATTTGATAGTTGTGAGTTTTGCTTGATGGGGGAAAATGACAGTCTCCTTTCACTGGTTCCAGTGAGAGGGCCAATGACCTCTTAGCTCTCATACATACTGATGTGTGTGGACCTATGAGTACATTGGCCAGGGGAGGGTATAGTTACTTCATAACTTAACCTGATGATGTAAGCATATATGGATATGTTCACGTCATGCGGCATAAATCGGAATCCTTTAAAAAGTTCAAAGACTTCTAAAATGAAGTACAAAACCAGCTTGGGAAGAAAATTAAGGCATTACGATCTGATTGTGGTGGCGAATATTTATCTCAAGAATTTGGGGATCATTTGAAGGATTGTGGAATTGTTTCACAATGGACTTCACCAGGAATAACACAGTTAAATGGAAATTCTGAAAGGAGGAATCAGACCCTATTAGATATGGTTCGATCAATGATGAGTCTTGCTGATCTTCCCATTTCTTCAGGGGATATGTGCTTGAAACAACAACATTCACACTTAACAGGACTCCATCTAAAGCAGTAGAAAAGACACCATTTGAGATATGGAAAGGATTTGCTCCTAAATTGTCTTTTTTAAGGGTTTGGGGTTGTGAGGTTTATGTAAAACGTTTACAATCTGATAAACTATCACCCAAATCCGACAAGTGTCTTTTTGTTGGATATCCAAAAGAGACCAAGGGGTATTACTTCTATAACCAGAGCGATAACAAAGTGTTTGTTGCTCGCGATGGTGTCTTTCTGGAAAAAGAGTTTGTTTTCAAAAAGACAAGTGGGAGTAAAATATTTCTCGAAGAAGTTCGAGATGAACAACAACCCGATGAGGTTTCCACCTCATCAGAGGCTGCCCAGCATGAAAATACTCAGGAGGTGGTGCATTCCATTCACGAACCTCCTACCGTCCCACTTGGAGTTGATTCATGCGAAACTTCTGAGCCTATTGGCGAAGAAACTTCTTCTGTTGCTCCCCAACATAGGTCTAGTAGGACCATCATTCTGTCAAAGATATATAATAATTTCCTTTTCACGGAAAGTTCTAAAATAACGATTTTAGAATCTGAAGAACCTACTAGCTACAAGGATGCTTTGGAGATTCAGGACTCCGGAAAATGGCTTGAGGCCATGAATCCTAAAATGGATTCCATGTTTGAGAATCAAGTATGAGACTTGGTTGATTTGTCTGATGGGGTAAAATTTATTAGTTGCAAATAGTTTTCAAATTGAAAACAGACATGGATGAAAACATTAGTGTTTACAAGGCAAGGTTAGTAGCGAAAGGGTTTAGACAAGTTTATGGTATTGAATATGATGAAACCTTCTCGCCAGTAGCCATGCGAAAATCCATTAGGATAATCCTTGCGATTGCTGCCTTTCATGACTATGAAATATGGTAAATGGATGTTAAAACTGCTTTCTTAAATGGGTTCTTGAAGAGGACGTGTACATGACACAACCTCAAGGTTTTAAAGATCCAGAAAATCCAAGGAGGGTATGCAAGCTTAAGAAGTCCATTTATTGACTAAAGCAAGCATCCAGGATTTGGAACCTCAGATTTGATGAGGCAGTTAAGGAATTTGGCTTTCTCATAAATAAAGAGGAATCTTGTGTATACAAGAAGTTAAGTGGGAGTAGTATTACCTTTCTGATCTTGTATGTGGATGACATACTTCTCACAACAAATGATAAGGCTATGCTTGAATCAGTCAAAGAATGGCTTATGAATTGTTTCTCTATGAAAGACTTGGGAGAAGCAGATTATATCTTGCGAATTAAGATCTATAGAGATAGGTCGAAAAGGAAAATTGGACTTAGCCAAGAGACTTATATTGATAAGGTTCTTACGAGGTTCAAGCTTGAAAACTCTAAAAGAGGTTGCATTTGTTGAGTCCCTTAGGTTTTGAACGATGACAAACGGCTGCAGGGAATAGTTGATATTACAGGTTGTTCTAAGCTGTTAGGAAATAACTGAGAAACCAATTGTTCCTGACTGTATACCGAAACAGTCAAAAGACTATTTGCTATGCTATGATATATATTCTTGTGTAGCAAGCAGGTAATTCCAAAAGTTGAAGCTAGGAGGCCCTTTCGAAGATGTTCGAGGAAAAGACAAATTTCTACATTGTTGATTCAAGGGAAGTTTCAAGGATTGAAGTGCATGAAGATAGTTTAGGATTCTTTAATTGATTCATCTTAGGTCTTCATGTAATATTTGCGTATGTATGATATTTCTAGTGGAATTGTTTGTGTTGTTCTTAAGTGTGAAGCAGTAAGGTTCTGAATATGGGAACCAGTTGGTTACATATTCAGAACACTACTAAGTAGGTTAACAGGTCTGGATACAAGTTACCTTACTAGGTGATTGAGCTGGCTGTTTTAGAAAAGATTTTCGGGAAAATATTTTCTCAAATACTTACCATAAGAAATGTTTGCCAGCCTTTAGTATTATAATTCAATATTTACTTGCCTTAAAGCGTGTGCATATCTTGGATAATATCTGTCCTCTGAGAAAGATATTGTTCAAGATATACTTTCCATGACTTAGGATTATTATATCTTTGATATCTTGAGTTAGGGCACCTTCAAAGGATAGACTTAGGTATATAAATACTGAATCATGATTCTCCTTCACCCTTGATGCTCTCCCAGATTTTATTGAGTATTTTTGAGAGCCTTCACAAAGAGAACAGATAAATAGTTTCTTAAAATAGAGTACCATCTCATAGAGATTTACATTACTCTTTGCTTGTTTTGTAAGAAAGCGTGAGTTAAGAGAAACTGATTGTATTGAATCTCTAACAAAGGGGTTAGAGTTTGGCTAGTGTTTGTAAGTTCATTCATGAGTTCTTGTGAGTTCAAGTGCGAAGTCGCACACTAGAGTTAGTGTGGGGTGTGTTGTTTCCTTGGCGTAAGGGAAACAGGAGAGTGCGAGAGTATTCTTATTTTCCAGAGTTGATTAATAAGAAAACTAGCGTTGACACTTGTTTGGCTGAACCTCGATAAATTTGGTGTGTTCTTTATTGTTTCGAGTTCAAGTGTTTCTGCTGTCAGGAACCAGCCCAACTAGTTCCCCTTTAAATCGAAAGAATTTGAATTTGGTACCAGATCGTTTAAGTACTCAATTCACCCCCCTCTTGAGTATATTACAAACCTTCACCATTCCCATGCAACATGGCATAACACTTGACAAGACTCAGTGTCCTTTGGGTCCAGATGAGATCAAGCGCATGAGAAGTGTACTCTATGCTTCAGCAGTAGGTGCCATTATGTATGCTATGATATGCACTCGACCGGATGTTGCATATGCTTTGAGTATATGCAGCAGATACCAATCAAATCCAGGGGATGCGCACTGGATGGTGGCGAAGAATATCCTTAAGTACTTGCGAAGAACAAAGGATAACTTCTTGGTATATGGTTCAGATAATGTTATTGATAATATAACATACGTACATTGCGCCCAATTTTTAACACATTAGATCTAATTTTGGTGATTACTTAATTAAAACACAAGATAAATATGTATCTATATCAGTTGTCATCTTAATAGGCGTGAATTAACTAATTTGCAAGTCTGATTTAGCAAACAATAATATATTAGGTGATCATTCAATTGCAATAAAAAAGGCATCATAGTATTCAAAGCATATAAAAAATTATGAAAATAATTATGAGAAGAGAATAGAAAGATTGTAACAAAATTTTTACAAGATGGCATCTTTAGTTTTAATTCGGCCGTACATCATGAAAATTAAATTGTTAGTATTAAAGGAATTAGATTGGAGTTGGCCCTCAGGAATTATACCTTTCACTAGTGGAAAAAATCCCAAGTGATCCGGTCAAATTGAGATTAAAAGGGATAAAGTTCACAGAAACCCTAGTCGCAGAAAATAGAGACGATTAAAAAGAGAAATAGAAGAAGCTTGTAAACCGAAGAAGCTTGTAAAACCAAATAATCGAGCTTGAAAAAGCTCCAATGGAGGAAAGAAAGAGCAGAGGGAAAAAGAGGAGAGCGTGATATGTCGAGCGTTAAAGAGAGTGTGATATGACAGGAAATAATTATATTAGTTTGCACATATGAGATGTTTTTACTTAATAAGTTATAATGTAACATGTTATTACACCCAAGACGCACTCAAATGATATACATTGAACATTAAACAAACTCATCTCTTATCTCTCTCAATATTTTATGCCATTTGTTCAAGCTTAACAATCAATTCATACTTTCATTGTTCTTTAATTATTCCTTATTTAATTCAATCATCAAAGGCTAGTGAGTCATAGGTCACTATTCAACATATTTCGGCCTTACTAGAATTTGTTCAAAACGAATACCAGATTCACATATCCGAAAATTTTCAGGTCCGAGTAGATCCAATATCCGAAATTGCACACTGCCATAGAAACCATGTGTGGGACTCACTTTTTTTGTTTAGAGAGAAGTAGATTAATGGGTCGTTTGGTTCAAGATATGGAATGAAAAGTGAACGGACACAAATAAAGTGGAATTGCAACAAAAATGGTTACCTTTTATTGATTGTTGGTTCAAGCCAAGAAATGGAAATAAATGATAAACATGACCACCAATTAGTGAATTTTGTTACTTGAGATGGAGGGAAAGGTAATAAATTAAGGAAATCCATTACCATCAAGGAATGATAATTGATTGATGAGTAGTTAAATCAAACAAGAAGAAAGAGAATCGCTAATCGATTCCGTTTTCTTGGAAATCAAAAATAGTGAACCAAACGACCCCTAAAATAGAAACAAGCATAGAAAATAGAAAATAGAAAATAGAAAATAGAAAATAGAAAGAGAGAGTCGGAGACTGAAGCGCCCGCAATAAGAGGCATGCTTGACCGCAAATCCGCAACTCTGAATACAACTCTTCACCAACGACAAATCTTGCACCGAAGAGAGCAGGTTTATGCACAGAATAATAATAATACTTCACTTCTTTCACCACCCAAAAAAAAAAAAAGCTCTCGCTCCGTTGACTATATTACACGTCTGGATCGTCTGTGTTCACACTTGCCACATCATCTATAACTAGTTTGCCAATCACAACGTTTGGAAAAGTTCAAAGAAATACTCGTTCATATATTGCCGTTTTTCAAATCTGTTAACCAATTACTCGCTGCATTTTTTCTCTCCTCCTTCCCCGCAACAGGCCACAAGTAAGTAACCTTCTCCCTTAATATCAATCTAAATTCTTTATTTTCATTCAAAAGCTTTTATCTTCTCTTCTTCTTTATTGTTTTCTCATATTTTCTATGGCCGCATTACAATTTGTTCTCTCACTTGTAAATGTTTGGTTGAGAGGAAATGTTTTCTAGGAGAACTCTTTTCCTCACTTTCTTCTGTTTGGTCTGGATGGATCATAGAGGAAAAACTATGGATTGGACTTCATTTTCCATAGGTGGAAAATTACATTCTCGAGTGAAACAAGGGAAACCACACTTTTCCCAACTGTATTCAACGATATGGAACACAAACAAGGAAAATGAATATAAACCAAACAAAGGAAAAATCAAACTAAAATTGAGTTTCATTCTAGAATGAAATTAGTTTTCCATTAGAAATGTTTTTCATCCAACCAAGCACACGCTTGTCCCTTAATCATCATATCTTGATTACTTTGCTAGTGCTTTCATCGAGGGTTATTTCTAATCTCTCTGAATATTATTGAATTAAAAAATATAATTTTTTCTTTTTCTTTTGTCTAGGAGAGTATTGCGTCGTATACATAGTCGTGAGGCAATGTGCTTCGTTCAGTTCAATAAGAATATTATTCTATACTGGAGACTGAAATTCTTAGATCGATGATGAATCTTTGCTCATAAACAAAGAACTGTTGATTTTTGGTTGCCTGGATTTTGGGGTTTTTCGTTTAAAGGCGAAAAAATGAGGGCCCTTTCATATAAAGATAGACAAAAGGGAAGTTTTTTATTTATTTTTGAGGGGAGACAAACGGGAAGTTGACAAGTCTTCTATGAACACTTGAACTGTAGCCTAAGATTATGCTGTATTTTAGTGTGTGTTTGGTATACGAGAAAATTATGTAAGAGATAAAAATTCCTTGTTTTTTTGATTTGAGAAATTGTTTGGTTGATAAGAAGTGGGAAAAATGGGGGCGATGAAAAAATCTTAGGAATTTGAAATTCCCACAAAATGTAGGAATTGATTTACCTATACTCCCCTTGGTTACTCACAATTCTTACATAAATTCCTATGAATTACAACTTTCCTTATGACTACCAAACAACTTAGACTATTTCCTAGGAATTTCATAAGGGAATTTTCCCACAAATTGTAAATTCCTATGGGAAGATAATTCCCATTGCAACCAAACAAGCACTAATTAATGTGATGCTACATGCCTCCGGTTTTAATATTTGCAAAGTTAAAGTTAGGCACACGTTTTAAGGAATAATTTCAATTATAAAAAGTAACTTAAACATCGGTTAGAAGAAAAGTTTGGGTTAACAAAATTAAAAATTATAAAAACTAAGGGCCGTTCGGCATCACTTGTAAGTTTTCGGTTTTTGGTTTTATGAATATAAAAGTCATATGATATAAAGGGTAATATAAACTTAAAATTAGTCATACTTATAATAAACATGTCAATTTTGAAAACCGACAATAAAAATGGAAACTACTTTTTCTGGTTTTCATATTTTTGTTTTTAGTTTTCAAAAAAACTGAAAATTGGAAACAGAAAACGATAACGAACGAGCCTTAAATTGTTTATTTACCATCTCTAATCTCTTTCTTAAACCGTTAAATTGTCCAACTTTCACAAGGAGTAACTTACTCCTAACTGTTATAATTTATAACAAGAGATTTTAGGAAGAAACTTGGGGAAAAAAGGAATTTTTTAAATGAGTATAAGAAATATAGTTGTTGTTTGGTACATACGGGAAATTATGTCGGCAATAGAAAATTCCATGATTTTTTGATTTGGGTTGCTTGTTTGGTATACATGCTTTTTTTTAAATGAATTACAACTTCCCTTATGACTACCAAACAACTTAGACTAATTATTCCTAGGAATTTCATAAGGGAATTAAATTCCCACAACTTGTAAATCTCTATGGGAAAATAATTTCCATTGCAACCAAACAAGCACATAGAGTATTTTAATGTGTTATAAGTTACAACATTTAAAAAGTTCGAATTTCACAACTTTAACATTGCATATGTTAAAATGAAGGAAGTATTAATCATATTTATGAGTAATATGATAAGTTTTTTAAATCAGGTTTTTGGGATATTTTTCATAGTCCAACAGATGTCTGTCATTCAATTGGTTTGCTGTCATGTTACCTTTTCATTGAAGCTAGAGATCAATTGTCTGCCTTATGTTGTGAAAATGGAGTATGACATGTGTCATGTGGTTTTTATATAAGCTTATAACTGAAGGGGATGGTAATTAAGTAATGGTTTACTTGTATTGCACTACCGTCTGAATTAGTTAGTACTATAAATTTTAAAGTGTGTATGTAAAAAGGAGATAAAGAGCAAATTAGAAAAGGATCTCATATGAAAGAAAATATAGAGAGTATCCATTATTATAATAAAGAGGAAAGATATAGGAAAAGGGTAGTCTTAGTTAGGAAGATGTAGGAACGTTCTGCTGAAAACTACCTCGTACTGAACACTTTGTTCACATTACTTTCTGACGTTTATGTAAGCTTATACTCTTTAGTCATTGATTTCCTGCGTTGAACTTACAAGCAGATGGTAATTATGTAACGTTTTATCATATATTCTATCCCTTACAAATTAGTTACAATACTTCCTTTATTTTCTGTAAGTTTTAAATTAGTTGCAATATATTACTTTAATTGGTGATGTTGTTTTTTAACTCTCAAGTCATTATATGGATCGGGTCCTTTGTCTTTATATTATTCTCAATCTCATTACTAATGTTCACATGCATTTGTTAAACTTGGGTCTCTCCCCCATATTGCAAGTAACTTGGAAGGAAAGAAATACATTATTCTTTTGATGTATATATATTGTGTATATCATTTGGGTTAGTCTTGTATATTATTTACTCTCTCACTCTTTCCTTACAACCATGTGGTATGACACTTTTTATTAACTCTTTCTCTTACATAATCATTTTTACGTTCTACCTACCCAAAATCCTACAATCTCATACTACTAAATCTTAAACCAATTGTGGGCGGGGGAGTATTCCTCTATCTTTTAATATTTGCATTCACGGAGTAGTGGGCTGATCCAACTAATCTTGAATTTTTTTCCATGAATAATGTCAAAGGGAGTATGAATTCCTCCTATGTGCTGAACTTGAAAATAATTTCATGGATACCGTCCACGTAAGACAGCATGCCAGAATTTTAGTCTTTTAGTAAAACCGCTACTCCAAGTAGCGGTTAAAACCAATAATGTTTCACCGAAGTTGACCTCTACTTCAAATAGCGGTTATATTGTGTCCCTAACACAAGCTATAAGACACGCATAAAAACCGCTACTCAGAGTAGCGGTTCATTACATAACGGAACCAACGCAAGAGATAAGAGAAAAAGCGCGCCACGTAAGGATCTGTGCGTCCAGCGCACAAGGCTTGCTGCGATGGGCGCATGCTTGCTGCTCGCCGTGCAAGCCTAGTGCGCAGGACGCAGAGCCTTACGTGGCTAGCTTTTCCTTTGTTTCACTCTGTGGCAATTTACGGTATAAACCGCTACACCGAGTAGCGGTTTTGCCTCGTAAACCGCTACTTTCAGTAGTGACTTAACTTAAAGTTAACCGCTACTCTGAGTAGCGGTTTGCTTTGCCGGGAAAAAAAAAGTTCTCGCGTGCTATCCTACGTGGACGGTATTTATGGAATTAATTTCAGGTTCAGCGCATAGGAGGAATTAATATTCCCTCTGACATTATTCATGGAAAAAATTCAACTAATCTTATTACTTCTATAATGGAAGAGCCACCGGTTTAAAGTTTTAATCAACTCTCCCTGTATCCACACCACGAAATTGAGAATAATTCCCGTAGCACAAACAATATTGGGCACACAGTTTAAAGAACAAAGCATTGCATCTTATGAGTGTTTAAATTAATCTAATTATTTATTCAAATATTATTGTCTTTTTTTAAACTACGAGTTCAATCCACATAATGCAAGGATTAAAAAATTGAGTAACTACCTATATACTCCCTCCGTCCCTAAATAGAGTGCCCATTTTTCTATTTATGTTTGTCCCAAATAGATTTCACATTTCCTTATTTGGTATGGGTCCACTAATTAAAATATTATTTTGTTTTCAACTTTTATAATATCACCCACTTTACCATATGGCCTACACTCTCTATCCTTAATAAACAATTCATAAAGTGTACCAACTTCTATATTTAATTATGATTCAATACAACTAAAGTCCTACACATGATTTCTTCTTAATACTTGTGCCCAAAAGAAATGGGCACTCTATTTAGGGACGGAGGGAGTACATATCATTTTTTTCTTCATTTTGTGGTGATGTCATATTTGCATCACATCATGGATATAATATTCGAATTTTTTTATAGATGAACATAATGTTTATTAGTTATTACTGTCTTATAATTTCTTTTTGTTTGATGAAAAAGTTGCTGAATTATTATTTTTATTTATCACTACTGTATTAACCAAGGGTGAATTAGAAATTCCGCTAAAAAAAGAAAGGTGAAATGGTAATATGGACTACCATAATGGTCGATTTAGTACTGAATGGTGATTCGTGAAGGGAAAAAATAAACTATCTTAGCGTCTATGTTTATTGTACTAGTAACAAGTCTACCATATTGTAATACTCGCTGTGGTTTTTTTTATTTTTCTCACTTGGAATCTTGACACTATTTATATTTAGAGAGCAATGGCGGATCTTCCTTAAGGCCAAACGGGGCTTGGCCCCTGAAAGCCGAAAACAAATTAATGATGTTGGAGACTATAGATCACTAAGTAAGATATAGTAGTATAGGACCATAGGAGTAATAAAATTAAGAATAACTCAAAAAGCTTCCAATACTCTGACACACTTCCAAGAGGGCGTTTCTCTATCATATTGCAATTTGCAGCTCATTGCAAATATCAAATATTCAAATATGACACATTTGCAGCAAAAAAAATCATATTTTTCATTTCTATTAATCTAATAATTGTCTTCTTAATTTTTGCCCTTTTTAAATAATAATAACAATATAGAGTATCTAGCAGTAATTGATGTTACCTAATCTTGAAATAATCATATTCAAACTTTGAAGTATAAGATTCATTCAAATATAGATTAATAGTAAATTTATTCATTTTTACTTCTTCTCTTTTACCCTGTGTAATTTTTTTGTTCTTCCTACTTTAATTGTGTGTGTTTATCGATGCATTTCTTTGACCTGAATTATCTATCATTACATATTAGTAAAAATTATAACGATTGAATATTAATAAAGTAATAATTGAGACGAATCAAATAAGATCCCACATGACTAATTTTTCTTCTTATATATATTTAGAAAAAATTTAGAATATTGATCTCTCTAATTGTGAATAGTAGCAAGATGCCCTAATTGTGAATAGTAGCAAGATGCCAAGTAGGAAGGACAAAAAATACAGAGGAAGTACTTTTTATTACTTCCTCCGTTTTTTTTTTTACTCGCAACACTTTTTTTTTTCATCAACTCCAATGCAATTTTTGGGTATGGGAGAAGTAGAGAGAAAAAAAAAAAAGAGGGCCCATGTGATTGAAGTAGACATTGGAATATCACGAAATTTATATGGTCCGCTTTTCTGTGACTTAGTATACAGAATACTGTCAACAATTACAGGTAATTATGTGGCTATCCTTGATCTTAAACAGGACAGAATGACAATGGTTGAGGTACGATCTTATACAATTCAATCTCATGGAGCCAGAGTAGCAAGAACGCACCTTCATGATTGGCTTACACTGATACTTTTAGCGTTCATCATCGGTATTTTGAATATTATAGATCCATTTTATCGTTTTGTTGGCAAGGATATGATGACAGATCTTAAATATCCATTACAACCCAATACAGTTCCTGTATGGGCAATTCCTGTAAGTCTCTCTTTCTCCATTCACTTATTTGTACACGTTTTATTTATTCAAATTCCTGTTAACTAATACAGTACTACGTTCCATCTTTTATGTTAGCCCCATTTGTTTCTGAAAAGACGAAGTTTATAAAGTTTAACCACGTTCCCTGGCCTAGTGCTTATACATACATATATATTGCCTCCGTCTACATATAAACGTCTTCTTAGGCATTTGCACGCATAAGAATACATAAGGAATGTAATTTTGTTGGTAGATAGGGTAAACGTTAGGATTGAGTTGTTGAGAAAGAGACATTAGTGAAGACTTCACATGGATATGAAAGGGTGAGCGATAGTGGAGGGCTCACATCATATTAGATTCACAATGTGTACATTCAATCTATTAATATTTCGTAGATTTACTAATTCATAGTTAAAGATATAGATAGTCTTGTTGTAGACTCTGCATTGGAAAGGGAATAACAAAGGACGAGTAGATTATATCGTGTCATGATAGCTCAATAGCTCATAAACTTGCAACAAAATATAAGGTTGTTAAGTTCCAATGGCTTGACCAAATATTTCATTTATTTGACAGATCTATGCAGTTTTGCTGCCTATCATTGTTTTCACTATCCGATACATTAGGAGAAGAGATGTCCACGATTTACACCATGCCATTTTAGGTAATTCAAGATTTTATATACTACTATCAATGATTTTTTTTGTTGAAGAAAAGTTTAACATCCAAATTATTTCACAATATGCAGGTCTGTTATATGCAGTGCTCATTACTGGGGTCACTACAGATGCTATAAAAGATGCAGTTGGTCGGCCTAGGCCAAACTTCTTTTGGCGTTGCTTTCCTGATGGGCAGGATGTAAGATCAGTTACTGTTTCAGTTTCAATTTTCATGCTTGTTATTTTATTTATGAGTATGCTTTCATGCAGCATCTTAGAATACTTCCATTTGGAAATAAAAACAAGTATAAGCTGACTATGTGAAGTTTAATCTCTGTTATCGTGCTCTTATCCCACAGATTTATGATCACCTTGGTAATGTTATATGCAATGGTGATGCTAGTGTCATAAAGGAAGGGCACAAGAGTTTTCCAAGTGGTCACACATCATGTAATTATGCCCGCTACTCCTTAGTTACTTTATACTTCTATTTGGTTCTGTTGTTTGATTGACATCAAAATATGATACCGCTATTATCTCTAGATTATTTTCTCAAACTAACTGATTTGATGTTGCGATTTGGAAGGTGTTTGATTAGTTTTTCTACAATGGTTCTGTTGCTTTAGATATTTATTTTTGTTTGTAGTTCAGCAGCCGCAAATTTTCTTTTTGATCTGACAAAAAAAGGAAAAAACTCCTTTTCTTTGTGTCTTACATGAAAATTATTTGGATATACAGGGTCTTTTGCGGGACTTGGATTTCTAGCGTTTTATCTGTCAGGAAAAATCCAAGCATTTGATCAAAAGGGGCATGCAGGCAAATTATGTATTGTGTTCTTTCCGTTCTTAATGGCAGCCCTTGTTGGTGTTTCTCGAGTTGATGATTACTGGCACCATTGGCAAGACGTTTTTACAGGAGCTTTAATCGGTTCGTTTTACTATATTCTGATTAGTCATTTAGTAGATGTGAACTAGTTTACTTTTGGTAGAGCGTGTGAGAGTGATACTTATGGCTTAGGACCGAATCTTGTTTACATCACCACCTACCCTTAAGGCTCGATAAACACTAAAAAGAAAAGATATGATGAGTCGTTCTCATGTTGGAGTGCACTAGATTAATTCATTTCTCATTTTTGACATAATAATCAAATAATGTCACTAAACTCCGAAATCTCTTACCTTTTTTAATTTGCAGGCCTTGTTATGTCTTTCTTTTGCTATCTCCAATTCTTTCCAGCACCACACCGCACTCAGTGTAAGCCTTTTCATTTTTCTCTGGTTGACTTGTTAATACATCTTATTGAAAAAGTTCACCATATTATACTCTAATATAGTTGCATAATTGTTATAACTTCGACATCAAACAAGTTGTTAGTTTCCTTATTTAAAGTGAAGTAATTACTAAGGCAATTTGAACTGGATCAAAGATGCTGTAAGCATATGATTAAAAATGTAAAAAAAAAAAAAATATGTGTGGACCTAATAATAGCAATTAGCACATGTGATTTACGAAAAAAAATTATGTTTAAAAACAGTAGAAATAAAAAGAAAAGCAAATATAGGTCGTGGAAGATGACTATATGAGAAAAAAGGTTACAATGTTATATGGAGTTATTTTAATTATGGTAAATTAATGTAAGAAATTGTAACGGTATAAAAATAAGTGTCATTATGTTAGATTATAGTATATAAGATTATCTATAGGTTAGAAAAGGCGAATAAATGAAAGGGAAAAATAAAAAAGTCAACTACGACACATGTCTAGCTTTGGTCAAGACTTGAAAAAATGTTACCAATCTCTTTAATTATGTTCATAACCACACAATTATGCTTTCTGTTATCTCAATTTTATCTATGTTAATAATATGACCTTACCGTGTGTCTATGGAATTGTTGACCAATTAGGTTGGGGACCTCACTCATACTTCAGAGCAGTAGAAGAAGATAGCCGAACACAAACAGGCTGTGCTACAAATGAAATGAATTTGGCTTTAGTTTCACGTCAATTACAGGATCACGTAGTCACTATTGAATGACATTCTTTTTGGGTAGCAGAAGATTTTGACAGTTATTTGTAAATTCTCTCATTTAATCCTCCTTGTAGTTTTATTCTCTCTTGTACTGCAGTGATGTTCTTGACTTTACAGATACTTTTTTTAGCTGCTTTTTTTTTAGCTGCTTTTTTTTTAGCTTCTTTATGGAATGCTAAAATGTGTATAATTTAACCATAGATATTCAGATTCCACATGTTATGGTATAGACTACTGATTGACTTACAACTTACAAGTGCCCATGTTATTCGAGGTGAAATCCGTCCTATACGCTACAAGTAGGTAATACTCACGTTTTTTTTGGATCAGGAATTATGCATGTATTCTAAATTTATATATATATATATATATATATATATATATATATATATATATATATATATATATATATATATATATATATATATATTATAATAATTGTTGATCAGGAAAACAGGGAAAAATATTTTAGAAAAATCTTTATTGTTCATTAGCTTGCCTGGCATGACTTTAATTTGCCAGGCCAATGAAAAAAGCGTTGGGCTTTGGGACATGAATTGCATTGCCCTCCTTCTAGTGCCTACGCCCTTTTGAAGTTTCTAAGTGCTTTAAAGCGTCGAGGATGTCGACGCTCCTGGGCGTCGAGAATTCTCGACTCAGTTTTTCTCGACGCTTTTGAGGGGCATCGAGAAGCAAAATCTCGACGCTTAAAAGCGTCGGCAAAATAGCAAAAAAGCGTTATCAAAGTCTGCATTTTCTGGTAACCTTATGTAACAAATTTTATTGATTAGAAAAGCAGTCAAAAGGACAGTAAGTTATCATTTATAATAATAAGCGAGTATAATGTCTTACTATCACATACATCTTCTAAGGGCTTTCTATAACCTTGTAGAACCGAGTTGCTGTATTGTGGTTGTATATTTTTTTGAACGCCTTCTTCTCCCGCTATAAGAAGAAGACGGTATATATTTTATTTATTAAAAGTCATACAAAATGTGTCCAATTTTTCAAAATCATCCAAATCAATAAGCATGAGAAATAACTAATTTCAATATTGTGTGACACATTAATAAGATAGGGAAGTAGTTTCATCGCTGGTTCTGCTCTTCAATCGGAGTTTCTGGCTTGTTTGTTTAGTCTTCAATGGGTTATTAGGAAAGGTTGGAGATCAATGAAGCTTTTTACAGATTCGTCTCAGTTAATCTATTTGCTCGAGGACAAAGGAAATTCGAATGTTTCCTTAATATGGACAACCGAAAGCATTATCAAATTGGGAGAGACATTATCGCTTTTTGTCCTGTGCATGGTGCCTCGTCAACAAGTTAGCCATGCTCATACTCTGGCTAATTCCTTTAGATGTTCAGTTTAGTATCCTTTTATTTTTTAGCTTTAATTTAGATGTAGCTGGTGTCAAAAAAAAAAGATAACTTGTTACATATCTACTTAATTTATTCGAACATTATCAAACCATTAAATATGTTTATACTTATATATATAATTTGAATTACATATTTGGAATAGGTAACTTATATGGCATCGAGTTTTCAGAATATGAATTGTGATATTCTATTGTAAATTTAAAGTATGTTCGATTCATCTTGCGTTCATATAATTCAATTGAATTTTACTTATTAATAGGGTATCTAAATATACCTTAACTTATCTTAAACTATCTGGTCATACTTTATTTAATTGAATTCTTGTATTATATTTGTGTTCATCTAATTAAATAGTACTCCCTCCGGTTCCTAAAGATCTTTCCTCTTTTACTTTTCACGCATGCCAATGCAAAACTTTAGACACTAATATCTTTAATTGTGTATTTGAAAAAATTATAAAAAGTGGATATTAATAAAATACATATTGAGATGAATCTAACAAGATCCCACATGACTATATTTTTTCTTACGTATAAGTCATAAACAACAATCAAAGTGAAATTTGTGAATAGTGAAAAATGTCAAATAGGGAACATCTTTCGGAACCGGAGGGAGTAATATATTATGGCAATGTAAACTTTCTTATACAAACTTCTATTAATTAGTGTATATGAACGCATATTATATTTTGTGAGTTAAGCATACAACTAGGACCTCAACTTTCATGTTTTTCACCCTTTAGGACCTACAACTTTTTTTTTCACCTAAAAGGACCTAAGGTTAGGAATCCGGCTAAGTAACCTCACTTTAACTCACCTGAGGTATAGATTTTTTTTTTTGTATTTTTTTATCACCCAATTTTAATTATTCTCATTTTTTCACACAACCTTCTCCCATCTTTCTTTCTCTTCTAGCTCACTATTGCAACTCCTTAAATTAATTTTCCTCTTCTTCTCAAATTTCAAGTCAACCCATCTCCCAAGCAACATAAATCAACCCACAAAGAAATTTCCTTGCTAATCAATCTCCCTGTTTTCTTGCATTTTAGAATAGATAAAGATGAGAGATACCCATAACACAATTTATATTAGGGTAAATCAACAATTAGTTACCAAAGTTCATCAACCTTGAAAAGAAATACCAACTTTGCAACAAATGCAGAAACTTGATCAATTGAAAATAATTAAATAAAAGTTGTGCACTGCAATTTAGAATCAAACACCAAATCTAAAAAATCATGCACTTAGAAAACAAAATTGTACAAAGAATCAACAATTAATCAGCAATATCCAAAACCCACATACAAATTATAAACAAATTAAAACTAAAAAAAATTAGCTGCTAATAATTCTTCTTATAAACACACAAAAAAAATTAAAAAAACTTACAATTGCAGGTAACTGGGTTTGAAGGGGTGGAAGGGAAGGACCATTTAGAGGAGTTAAACTGAAAAGAATCGAAGAAATTCTTGATGGGTTAATTGGCGGATCCTAAATCATCCAACCCATGGAGCCACAATATGAAGCTCTTGCTCTGACCCGCTGCCATTTAACTCAGTTTGGGTCTGGGTTTGGGTTCGGGTTGGGATTCGGGTCAGTATGAAGATGAAGAGGAGGGTGATAACCAATGAGATTGTCAACACTGCAATTAGCTTTGCTAGTAGTGATATTGCCAATGGGGAAAATCAATTCCATACAAACCAATAACAATTCCAGCCTTTGTGATGTCGATCAAGATGCTTCAAAGGAGACGGGTTTTTTTGTCTGTGTGTGCAAATATATTGAGCTTCAATGGAGCCATTGAATTAACGTTTTTTTGTTTTGGGAGAAGAGCCACATAGAGGATTGTAGAGTAAAAAGAGTTAATATAATATATAAGGGACCCATTGCTTAACTAGGGTTAAAATTTACCATCTGAATTTGCTTAACTAGGAAATTTTTTTTAAAAGGTTGTTTCTCGTAAAAACTTGTATTTAAAAGGTTGTTTTTGACAAATTTTCCTTAAAAGAAATGAAAGAAATGTGTACAAAAGTGGAAAAAAACAAACAAAACCAATTTCAATTTACATGAAATGAATGAAACTCTTTATCGTCCATATTTATTTCTCTCTCTACCTCACCATTGTCTCACACTCTTCTTTTCTCAAATGAAACAATCTAATTTCATAGATTCACAACCGAAATATTCACCAAAATTGAAAGAAAGCAATTGAAAAACATCATGCATTTATATGGTGCAGAGATTTTCGAGCAAAATGAAGGGTATAATGGTTCGAATTTGGGTTAAAATTTTCGGTTTTTTGTAGATGCAAGTGACTTCCATTGAAGAAGAAGGAATGGGTTCGTGATTTATGGGATTATTTGGGTTCTCATGGAGGTTGCAAAAATTAGGAATCAAAAATGAAAAAGGTAAATTTGGCTTATGTCAATGCTTGCATGTAAATGATGTAAGTAAGTCGTTCGTCTTGCAAGAGACGGTCTAAAATTAGGACTAAAATTAGGTGCAGCCCAAAAAGGCCCAAAACACCTACAACCCACTCCACAAACACAAACAATCCAACAGAAAATTGAAACCCAAAAATAACACCCACAACATTCAAAACGCGAGGAATTTATTGTGTTTCACCTCACAGTTACTCTTCATCCTCGCTTCTCTCTCTCGAACAAAAAACGCTGAAGTTCACAAACTTTCAACCGAAGAAATTCAAAAACCGAGGGAAAACGAGCAAATTTCATACAGAAAATCATTACATCAACTTAGGTTCGTGATTTCGAATCTTATTTTCTTCAATTTATGGTTCGTTAAAATGTAAATTTCTACTAATTTGTTGAATTTTTCATCAGCGATTTTTTTTATCTTTGTTCATAGAATTAATCTCGTGTCCTCAAACTTTCAACAAATTTGGTGTTCAATAGCGAAATATCGCAAGACGCAAGCAAAAATCGCCAACAGATTAAGGTATTTAGAACGCTTCTACTCAATTTCAGTATAAAATTCAGTATTAGGTTTTGAATTTGGCTTATACTTTCATAATTTGGTTATACATGTGTTATTTAGAGCACTCAAAACAACAATTTAGAACACATCTCCTAAATTTCAGTATAAATTTCAATATTAGAATTTGAATTTGGTGTATATGAAATTGATGTAGGTTTTGAATGTTTGAGATGATTTTGTATCAGCTGTTGTTTGTGTTGATTGGAAAGTTTTGCATCTAATGTTTAGGTCATACAACTGAACTAATTACATAAATACTAGTGTAATTTTGGTTTCAATATTTTAAGAATATTCATTTTCTACATCATTGAATTTAGTGACCAATACACTTATATAAGTAACCAGTTTTAGTCGTTTAGTGATTAGTGTCAAATATGACACATACCTCCAACATTCACAAAATGTTTAGGATGAATGCCTGTGTTTTCCTATATCTGATTTTGACATTAAATGTTTGGGATGAATAGACAAATTATCAGCTCGTTGGATGGATATATTGGGAAGATACGTGGCTGAGCTTAAAGTTTAGAAACAGACTGCTGGATACAAAACTTATATTGGTTTATTATGTATGCAGTATAGACTATGGTGGACTACTGTGGATTTTGCATTGGCTGCCTTTTCTCTCAAGATGGGTATTTTTAGGGACGAAATTTGGTTTTTAAGTTCTAATACATTATTGCCTGGAGTCTTTGTCTTGCTACATACTTGCACTCTTTTACCTGGACAATACATCTTCAAATTTGGGGTGTTTGTATTGCTCTTGGGTGAGCTCTGAGGTTTAGCCATATAAATCTTTTTGAAGTTGGTTGAAAGTGCTTTCTGAAGTGGGTTGGAGAGTGGAGGTTGATTCTATACTTATGGACTCTATTCTACTTAATGGACTCTATTCTACATTGCAATACTTTATTTCATTTAGTAACCATTAAATTTGTATTGGTAACCAATTTATGTCATCTAGTGACTAATTTAAAATATCACCACTTTTTACAGATAAACAAAACCAAGACACAAAAAAAGCAGAACCATATAAGACTGTGGTAGAAAAACTAGCTGACATGAAGAAAAAGGCAGCTATGGATAGGAAAGCTGCAGCAAAGGAAAAAAGGCAACAACCACCTAGGATACCAAAGAAAAGTGAGGCAAGAACATCTCCTCTGGTAACTGAAGAAGAAACAGCTGAAGGTGAGCCAAATAAGGGGCCAGATGGAAAAAAAAATCCAACAGAATAACCTCAAGGAAAGGGAGGGAAAAGATGCAAACAACCTCCTATAAAGGAAGAACAAGATCACTCTCCAAAAGAGTTACCTCAAGGAAAAAGAATGAAAAGGGTAAAACAAAGTACTCCAAAGGTTTCACCACAGTCACCTCAAAGAAGAATAATAACAAGGGGAATGCACACTCCTCTAGAGACTGAGATGGACACTTCTCCAAAGGATTCACCACATTCACCTCAAGGGAAAACGCGAAAGCAAACTCCTCCAGAGACTGAGATAAACACTTCTGCAAAGGATTCAGCAGAGTCACATAAAGGAAAAGGAGGCAAAAGAAGGAAACAACCTACTAATAATGCTGAAAAAGTTGATACACCAAAATCACCTCGTGCAAAACACTACAAGAATCCGTGTTTATACCGACCGCTCAAAACAGTCGGCAAATATCTAAAATCGGTCGCTAATACGATTACCGACCGCTAGTTAGTCGGTACACGTCGGTTGGTATTATGATCGTCGGTAATTTGGATTTACCGACCGTGTAACAGTCGGCAAATTTACCGACTGCTCATCGGTAGGTAAAACATGATAATACCGACCGACTAGCAGTCGGTAATATTTTGGGTCAAAAAATAAAAAAAAAAAGAAGAAAATTTGAATTTGAAATTTTCACGGAACTGCAATTTCTCCAACCCATAAACATAATAGTTCAACCAAACCAAAGATTCAACAGTCCCGTAAAAAAAAAAGATTCAACAGTGAATAAACCGAAAAGGATGAGGATTTGTGCCAAGTTAGTTAAACCAGAGAATTCCTCCAACAACTCATAAACATTTAAAAGAAACTCAATAATTCAACCAAACCAAGAACAGTGAGTATAAATATCCAATCCAACCAGATTCTTCATTCTAGTACATTTGTAGGAGAATAAATCAAACAAAAAAAATCACGACATATAAATCTGAACAAAAAAATATACATAAAATTATAAAATATAAACATGAACCTTAAGAAAACTAGAATAATCCTAAAATCTAGATCCAACACTAAGACATTATATCAAGTACATAAACAATGAGATTTTCATATTTTTTGCCAAAATAATAGGCGTTTCTTCTTGAATCTTGCGATTTTGACTAGAAAGCTTCAACTTTACTTGATTTATGGCGTAAATGAGGAACCCATTTCACAGCCCTTGCTCCACCTTGTAGATTTTTCTTCGATTTCTTAGAATTTAGCACATCAATAAGAGCATATGAAGTTAGCACTTTAGGAGATAGAGAAACTAAGAGGGTTGAGAATGAGAGGGTGAGAAAGTGAGAGAGGAGAGAGAAAACAGATCTGAGAGTCGACGGTTGAAAGTAGAGAGAGAAGAGCAGAGAGAAGGAATGGGAGGCTGAAATGAGGGTGAGACTTTTAGGGTTTTTTCATTTTATATCAGATGAGTTGGAAAGAGAGCTTCACGCTGGTCGGGTGCACGTTTAATGATTACCGACTGCTAAACAGTCGCAAATTAAAATTGACAGTCGGTATTTACCAACAAATTTAAAGCGGTCGGTAAAGTGTATAATTAACTACCAAAATTATGTCAGTCGGTGTTTTCGGTCAGTAAAAGCGCGTTTTCTTGTAGTGAAAGCAAAGAAAAAAGGAAAAAAAACCTGTGAAAGAGATTGACCAAGATGGTTCTGCGAAAAAAATTCGTAAACCCAGGTTTAAATTTATTGTCCCTTTGCACAAGAATTCCATTCATATTTTATAATACAATATTAGTTGGCATTTTATGTCATTAGTAACTAGTTTAATTATATTAGTCACCACTTATGCCACTAAATTATACCTATTTCTATGGTACTTGTGGCTCATTCAACTTTTATGTTTAAATTATGTTTTTGTGTCCATTATCTCAATTTGTTGCAAAACAGTTGCAAAACAGATATAGGGTTATCACTACATTAAGTCATTTTGTTGTCAATATTGGTCATTTTGTATCCACTTTATCTCAATTCGTGACAAGTTTAATTTGTCTGATGATCACTATGCTTGTGATTTTTGTTATTGTTCCAAATTCTTTTATAGGGCTAATGAAGTTATGATTTCAACATATTGTTTCCCTAGTGGACTGTTCAAGTTGAATGAGCAACTCACTACATAACTAATAGTGCATGTGAAATTTATGGGATTTGGAGGATTGCTTATGCTGAAAATGCATGCATATTATCAAGGGATGGTAGACTGGCTTGTACAGCAGTAGAATGCAACCACTGGTTTACAATTGATGCAACTAGGGGATGTAGTGTAACTGAAGATGATGTTTATGACATTTTTCATCTGCCAAAAGAAGGAGATCATGTTATCCATAACTCTCTTGCCAAAAGAGACAATCCAAATGTGGCGCAAGATCATTGGCGTGAAGAATTAGGATGTACAGGCATCGCAGAAATAAAGGCATCCAAACTGGTTGTAAGAGATTCTGAAACTACCAAATGGAGGTCACAGATTCCAAAGCTATTATGCAATGTATGCACTCTCGACATTTCTCACTCCTACACCACACAACAACATAGACATGGATATAACAAAAGTGCTTTTAGATCCCGCACGAATCCCAACATTGAATTGGTGCAGATATGTGTTGGAGAGGTTGGACAAAGCTGTAACAGGTTACAACAAAAAAGGATCAAAGAGTGTAGGTGGGTGCATCATCATACTACAACTTATTTACTTCCACCGTTTACTTTGGAAAGGAATGCAACCACCAACATCACTTCCACTAATCCAGCATTGGACATATGAAATAGTCCGTGAGCGTGTGTTAGAAGAGATTGCAGCAAAGAACAGCAAAGGAGGCAGATTTGGTATGGGTGAGTGGGATAATTCAATATTTCCAATCTGCCTCAATCAAAACATGGATAAACTGAGCATGAAGACATAAATAAAGATCCTCGAGTGCATCATGATCAAATCCCTACAATCACGGTGCCAAAGCCATAACCAATGGTGATCACAAATTCTGTAGAGAGGGTAATAATAATCAAGATTCTCAAAGGCACGATGACTGACGAAGAAATTGAACAAACTGCAAAAGATGTAAGTCTTAACTCTACTTTTACACTAGTGGTTTATTGTAAGAATTGTAAGAAGTGATCACTGGTTTATTATATTACAACTAAAATTTAGGAAGCCAAGTTTAAATTACTTTTGTTACCATTTTAATTACTTTAGTTACCAGTTTAATTACTTTTATCACCAGGTTAATTACAAAGTATTGTCATAATATTGCTATGAGTATACATTAGTTCTACTAGGTTGATTGCATTAATATATTATTTGAATTATTTGCAATGATGATACTTGAAAATTTCACAGCCTATTGATCAAGCTCGCCTAAAATTGGGACGCGACCTAGAGGTTTGCTACAGCATGCACACGCGAAGGTTGGAGGAGCTTAAACAAAGGAAGGAAGATGTTCCACAAGATGGATCACCCACAATGACTCAACTGTTAGAGAACCCTGAAGTTCTTAAATAGATTGATGACATTGAGAAGCTCCTAATAACAACAAAGAAAGCACTTACAGACATGCCATCATTTGACTTGGGTATAGCCGAATTGAAGCAACCAAAGCAACCCAAAAAACCCAAACAACAAGAAGATCAAAGCAAACTTGTTCACCAAGTGTTTACCAGGCGATCAAAGAGACACCAAAGCAGCTGAAGCAGCAACCAAGTACCACAAAAAACTCTCCCACCAGAAGAATGTCTCCTAGAAAACCAAAGATGTGAGCACTCACATCTTTGGAAAGCTATATTATGCATTCTGATCATATGGTTTTTTACACAAATGTTGATGCAATATTTTCCAATCTATTAGGTTATATTTTGATATGTGAACAACTTATGTAAATATGAAACTATGGGCATAGTAGGTAAAGTTCTATTTTGTGACCACTATAAGCCTATTAGTCACCAGTTTATATTAATTAGCTAGTGACCTAGTATGCAGAAATATTTGTAAATCTTTGGAAATTTTTTGTTTGATTGAATGCATTTCAAGACTTTGAAAACTTATCCTTTCAAGTCTAATTAAGCAGTATTGTGGGTATTTTTAAATAATTAAAAACAATCACAATATTGTATTTTGTGACTACTATAAGTCTATTAGTCACCAGTTTATGTTAATTAGTAACCATGTATGGAGAAGTGTTTGGAAATATTTTGTTTGTTTGGATGCATTTCAAGACTTTGAAAACTGAACATTTCAAGTATTATTCACTATTCAGTATTGTGGGTATTTTTAAATAATTAAAAGAAACCCAATATTCTTAATTGTGACCACTATCAGCCTAATAGTCACCAGTTTATGTTAATTAGTTACCAACTGTGGAACTCTTTGAAAAGCATAAGTGACTGTGAGGATCAAAAGTGAGTCAAAACAAAAATATTATTCAATTGTAATGAAGGAAAACTTGGAATTAGTGACCACTTAAAATGAGTCAAAATAAAAACATATTATTGACTAACCATTATAATCCTATTGGTCACTACTTTAAACCTATTGGTGACCACTTAAAGCTTATTGGTGACCACTTAAAGCCTATTAGTCACCCCTTTAATTCATTGTAAGCAAGTCAAAATAATCTTGCAGTAGGTGTGTAAGAACTAAACTTCTTTGCATCATTGGAAACAGTACCAACAGATTTCCCACGACCTTTGCCGCTCTTGCTCTTCTCAATTCCACTTTCGGCCTCACACTTCTTCCTTTCGTTTTAAACTAAGGAGGATAAAAAACAGTAATGGTAGAAGAATCTGATGCAGTTGATTCTCCAACACCTGAATCTGAATCAGCTAAATTAATGTTAGTAAAAACAGCCTGCACATCAGCAAGATCACGCATATAACCCTTCTCCATTATCTTCCTTGCCTCTTCATTGTCATGACTTCTTATGATGAGATTGTTATACACCCTATACATTTGGAATCACCAAGGAATGCAATCTTTTGTTTAATGATAACATGTTCACCCGCTGCTGCTTCAAACGGTCCCAAACTTCTGTTTTGGCAAACTTTAGCCACTGCCTTAAAATATAAGATGAAGGTATCTCACTAACCGAGTGCATGTGAAGTACCCTAAGGCAATGATAACATAACATCCCCGCCTCCTTAAAATTCCTACAAGAACAACTAACAAACTTGTCGACAGAATCAAAAGTGACTTGGTGTGTCCGTTGTGGATGCTTCTCAGGCCACACTTTATAAACTAATATTATGTCATCCATAGTCAACAACTCACAAATAGTACCCAAAGAATACCCAAATTCATGCTCAAAATCCCTAAACATTATAGTCGTGTAAATTTGACTAGCATGTCTCAAGATACCTGCCATAGGTAAATAAGACTTCGGGACAGATTTAGAATCCACAAATTCATCATTGGTTTCAGTTTGTCTCCATTGTAAAATAGTGCTCTGGAACATACCAACAAATTCATACAAGCTTGTTGTCTTGGAAGCTTGAAAGCCTATAGCATTATTAGTACTTTCACTACGCTGGGAAGATAAAATTCCAACTCAGAAGAAGTCCTTGCTCAATGTTGTGGACCACTTATCCTTCAACTCATACCAACGAGTAAACCACTTGTCTCCTACTAGGCCATACTTCTCCATCATATAATCCCAACTTGTCTCAAACTCAACGCTATCATAACAACCACGAAGACATTTCTTAAAAGCATCGGAAAATGTGTCATCACTCTTCAAAGTCCCAAAGTGACTAACTGCATTCTAATGAAGATGCCACTGGCATAGCCTCAGCCTTCTGTCAGGAAACACCTACATACCACAATTTTATTATAAACATATTTAAGAATTTCGTACCCAGATAAAGCCATTAAGTAACCATTTTATGTCATTTGGTGACCAGCATAGTCCCTAAACATTACATAATAATTTAAAGTCGTTTAATGTCATTTTTAATTTATTTAGTACCCAGTATACCTTTATAACTTACCAGTTTAAGTCATTCTGTTGTGACCACTTTTACATATAAGATAAAAAGACTCAAAAATTTCAACAAAAATACCTAAGCCAAAGCATTATTGATGGCCCGATCCTGGTCTGTAAATATTGACACAAGACAAACTCCACCCATACATTTCTTGAAAACCTCAAAAAGCCAGACAAATGAATCAGTTGTCTCGTTCGACAAAAAGCAACACCCAAACATTACATTTTTCCAATGATTGTTTATACCAACAAATGCACCACATATCAAATTATACCTATTTGTACGATATGTGGTATCAAAAACAGTAACATCTCCATACAATTTATAATCATCCTTCATCATAGAATCACGCCAGAACAGATTACACAACCTACCGATGCTATCCAACTTCACCCTATAAAAAAAGCCATCCTCTTCAGCAGCCCATTGGCTAAGCTTATCGATGACAGCATGTGCATCACCTCACTCAATTGCCTTCATCTTAAGCCTATTCACAAAGTTGCAGTGGTCACGAGAAGTGTGACCAAGGGCCTCTGCACCACCATATTGGTGACATTCGTAACAATATTGCATTGCACAGCAGGTCGCATTGATGCTTCTGTCATAACAATAATTTCTTTCACTTTGCCATCCCCAATGGCCCTCTCCGAATGGTGGTAATGTTGCCACTCAGTATGGGTAAGCTCATGATTATGACCTATCACTTCATACATTCCTGAATCATTTAACTTGACCCTCATCATTGCATTACACCCCGTCTTTGTAACAATAACCCTCCGTTGCTTTCGCTTCCTCTCATTGCCATCCTCATCAACGACAATGTTGGGAACAGAAACAAAATCACTTTGACCATTCGGTTTTCCATGACACGAGCAAACAAAATATTTTTTCTTCGTTAAATACACATTTCCTTCAACCCTCCCAACCCTAGATGTATACTTCCTAATGCTAAAACCCAATGCTTCGGAATGCAGATGATACAATTCATATATTTCCTCAACTGTTTTCTTTTCCACACTAATAAGACTACCACTAACATCAAGATCATCATCAACAACATTTTCTGCCACAAAAAACAAAAGACACTAGAAAACCTTAATAAGTGACCAATTTAGGCCATAAAGTCACTATCATAACAAAATACATAATGTCATATTCAAAAATAATGTAACAAACCACTGCAGTTAGGACAACCAAAAAACTCAAAATATACGAAACAATACGTGAAGTAAACGAATCAACACATATCTAAGAAACAATACTAGAAAATAAACACAACTAAAAAAAATTGTCTTACTAGTGCATTCTTCAACAATTGAATCAACTACTTGTAGTTGATTATGCACAATTGAATCTACTGGTTCATTTTCATTACGTGTTGCATCCGCCAATAAAAATTCTTCAAAACCTTCATACATTTCATGATCCATACTACAAAAAAGAGAAAACATGAAGTCAAAGAATTGAATTCGAAAATACCTTAATCGAAATTGAATTAGAAATTGAACAAACATGATTGCTGAATTTCCAAATCTAACAAATACTTCAAAATAACAAATAATTTAAATAATTCAAAAATACCTTAATTTAACAAATCTAACAATATAAATCAATTTTATTGCAATGAATAATTACAAATTGAACAACAACAAAGTGTATACCAAATTGAACATAATAAAATACCTTAATCGAGCTGAAAATTATAGCAGCAGATGTGAAGAAATTAAATTCGAAATTACATGCAACAGATGTGAAAATCATTGTGTTGATTACTCATTGTGTTGATTGATAGTTGATTGCGAAAAAATTTAAGCATATCACTGCCGTTTTTTGATTTCATAACAGAGAGAATTTAGAGAATTAATTATGGTTTTTCGACAAAATAAATAAGCATTAATCAACACCGTTTTTTTGATTTCAGAAGAGGGAGAATTTGGAGAATTAAATCTGGTTTTTCGACACAATAAATGAGGAATGATTTTGGAGCCTAAATTTGAGAACTTAAATAGGCTAACGTTCAAGTTTTTTTTAGAGGAAATGGGTTCTGGTTTGGAGCGGAAGAATACTGGGCTGGAAAGAATTGTGGGCTTGGGCTACCTAATTATAGTGATATAATTAGGCACTCTAGCCTAATAATTTGTGTGTAAGCAAAGGTTAAATCCTAATCTAATTTGGCAAGTTTTAAGTGTAAATCTTTTGATTCCAAAGCTTGAATATATATCCCAATCTAATTTAGCAAGTTTAAAGTTCAATTTGTTTGATTATAAATATTACATGTATATATTTGTTATTTCACTAGGAACACTAAAAGAGGGGGGTGAATTGTATGTGAGGTACTTTTGCGGAATTATAAAACATAAACAAAGAAACAAGCTAAAAGAACACAAGGGATTTTTACGAGGAAAAACTTCTTGGGCCCAACAAGAAGAAACAACCTCAACCACTAGGGATTTTAACCTCAACACTTTCACTAATTAGGCCAATCAACTCTGTTACAACCTAATTCTACTCATGGGCCACACCTTGAGTTCCTAAACTCAAGTTCCTGAACAATTATTCCTCTCAACTTCACTTGAAGCTTTCTCACTTTAACTCGCTTTACTCAAAGCTTCTCTCTTACAGACACTAGTGGAAAAAACGCTATATGTCACAACACAACCGCTGCGGTCCCTAAGAGAACCAAATCTGTAAATCCTCGAAATTTTGGGTGGGAAATTGGGCAAGACAAACCGCTGCGGTTCTTAGTGAACCGGATTAGTTAACAGAAAACTGATCCAGTTTTCTGTTAACTGATCCGGTTCGCATAACCGGATCAGTAAATCTGTGTTTTCAGTCCAACTCACCACATAAATACCTGGCCCAACTCACCAAAAGTGCTGGCCCAACGTCCCCTAAAAGCGATGGCCCAATAAATCTAACCCTAAGCGCCTCACTCAACCTCACCTCCCTCTCTCACGGGCTATCTCTCCTCACCTACCTCTCAAATCTCCATCTCCTCTTTCCAATTTTCCCCCTAACTTTCTCACTCCTCCAATTTTTCGCCATGGAAGACGAGAAAATGACTTAATCTCTTTCACTCCCTCTTTACCTCGAACTCCCTAAATCTTCGGTAGATTCGACTCTTCTTCCTCATCCTTCACTCACCAAAACCCTAATTCCATCTCCTCAAACGGCGTCGTCAAATCCACCGGTAAAAAGCTCGATTACATGATCCTATTCCTCGATCACAAGCTCTCCAAGGTCAACAGCAACAACTCCAACAATGGCGGAAGCATGAGCAATAATCGCTCTCCAAGGTCAACATCTCCTCTTTTCCTTCGGCATATCTTTGAGTCGATGCGGAGAGGATTCGGTGGCAGATGTAGGAAGTTGCGGTGGCTAATTACCGTTCTATCTTTCTCTCTCTCCTAAAATCGATGTTAGTGGGTTCTATCTCTCCTAACCTGAGGTATTGAAATTGTGATTTATTGGAATTTTTGAAACGATTCGAACTCATCTCTGCTCCTTCATCTTCGTCACTCTTATTTTCCCAATCATCATCATAAACGCTCCAATTTTCCCTCTATCCTAGGGTTTTCAGTTGAAGTTTTTAGGGATCGTCTCGCTATCTGGGTTCGTTTCTTCGCAATTTGAAGAACCATAGGTTTCTCCATCTGATTTCAAGTTCGAATCATTCAAGGTCTATTAGGTATATGATTGAAATTATGTATCTTTATCATATTTTACAAAATTGTTGTAATGAATTGTTTTAGATCCTAATAAAAGATATAATTGGATAGGTGATTTCCAAATTAAGTTTCAAGATTCTTGCAACAAGTTGTTATAATTAAAATGTTTCTTGCAACGAGTTGTCTGAACTTGCATTAATATGTTATTTCTCAATTGAGTAGGATATACTGTAAAAACATGAATCTTTTGTGGTTGTTTGTGAAAGAACCAGAATTGCAAGATGTGCTTAATTTTTGTAGATGTTTATTCCATGAAAGACTGAACTTGGATGAGTTTCTGGTAGTTTTGATTGAAAGTGTGCTTTTAACTATGGGGTCCCTTTTCCATTTCCATGCTGAAATTTGAATTGTATGCTTTCTTCATGCTGATCACTGAATCAAATGTAGAGTCTGAGATCTAAACAGGTGTGAGATGGGGACTGGACCGGTGGTAGTGTTTTATGATCTTTTAATCAAATAATGTGTCCGGAATTGGTTCTAGACTGTGCTTGTCAGCATTTTTACTTTCACTTCTTCATGTTCTTGTTGGGTTAATTGATATTATTTTTCGATTCTAAATTAACATTCATTATTTCTATGTTATGGTACTATTAGGCAGTTGTACTATTAGGCAGTTGCCTGTGATAAAGCACTCGTGTGCCTTTCTTAAGTCAGTAGCTTTTCTTTTGATAACTTTGTAAATATCAGCCTGCTTATAATACCTTTATGTATTAATCCCTTTGAGTTAATTCTAGGTATCTTTACTGTATATTGTTATACTTCTTAAGGATGGTATATATCGGTAGGTGGTAGTATTATTTATAAAGTTGCTTTTATTAGTCCTATTCTATTTGTCAATTGTATTTTTGTGGATAATTTAGTAAACTTCGACGATATCGTTTAAGGTTGAGGCTAGTGGGAGTTTTATTTAGTGTATGTAGGAAAAGCAACTTACCATGGGTTTTGTACATTGCTTTTCCAAAAATATTGAATTTTCAGTCTGGTCAACAATTAAATATCATGGACCATTAGTTCAATAACTACTCAATTTTCCCGTGCTCTAGCAATTGCGCTCTCTAGACAACTACCATGTAGCTAGGGGATTGAATAAGGGGATCTCTATTTCTTAATACAGAATATTAGCCTGGTTGCTTATACTTAATTACAGGAAGATTACACTCTTTTCTCAAATCAAAGTCTTTTTTACCAGATTTTGCTTCCTTCTTTTGAGGACTACTTTATGCACCTGCTTTGTGTTAAATTGTATTTAGTGTGTTGCCAATTTTATTAGTGTCATTCTTCGCATTGTTGGTGAAAATTTTTTAATAGAGTTCTGTTTCCATTCTTTTCATGTCTTGATAATTATTCAGCTAGGGTAATTATTGTGTGGTTCCTTTTCCAGATTTTCAGAGTGTTGGATGTTTCTACTGTAATGCTTTTATGTACTTGTTCTTGACTATCCACTGAAAAATGGGGTCTAATAACATGCTGGGGGTTTTGGATGCACCACATTTTATATGATATAGATGGCGTTTCAAACGGTTTAAATTCCCTTTGCAGGTATCTGGTTCATGTTCTAGTAAATGGGATTCTTCTTGTCTTCTTAAATTATAATTTCGGCAGTTCCTGAATTAATTAATTGGTTTTTATATGTTTCAGGATAAGCTCCATGACTATCTAGGGATGATGCTCGTTGTTGACAATGCATTTACCGATCGTTCAAATCCTTTGTTGACCGTCCAAACTCTTGTATCCGAGCTATCTTCCTTGGAGTCACGAGTTGAGAAACTAGAAGTTGCTTCATCTAAAATTTTTGGTGGTGACAGGTCTAGAATGCGAAAAATTGAATAAACTAAAGGAAACAATGAAGCAACAGAAGATGCTAGATGTTGTGCAGTTAGGGAATACGAAAGAATCAAGGTAAGTTTGGTATCATAGAGTTATTGAGCTGTCAAATCAATTTTCGTGAAATTAAGTTTTTCTCATGAGAATTGCTAGAATTTTGATTGTTCGAAACACAAGTCTGTGGGGGCATTATAGATTTATTGTAGCTTCTTTTGGTGCAGTCCCACCACACTCTCTTATTTAACATTTAGATATCTAGCCTTTTTGTAGGTGTCTCCAATATTTTGTTTAAACAACTGTTTGGTGGTGGATGCGTACTAAGTGTCATCTTGATGCCTATATTTATGGTACATAACCACATATCTGTCAAGAGTTGTCACTGTCTCAAAGTATACAAGTTTAGGTAAACAGATTTCCTGTTTATTTTGTTTTACCGTTCTGCTATTAGAATTTGGACTGCCATGCTTGCAAAATAAATGTTGCAATTATTGGCCATGAAGTCTGAACTAAATCCTCATAGAGTCCAGTTTGTCTTATTGTTGAGCTGTAGTATTTGGCTTTTGGCTTTGGAGATTACTCTCATTTTTAGTGTAGCTAAAATGTTGCTGATCAAAGTACTTTCTCATTACTTATTTCTTTCTTTATTTTTTCTTACAGCTAGGCATTGATTCGCTGAAAAGCAGCCTCACTGTATCAGATGCAGCTGTTGAGTTTATCTCTCGTCTCTCGTTTATAGTTTCAAGTGAGGTTGGTGTTCCCTTCCTACTTGCCCTTTGCTTTCTTCTTCTAGGCAGTTTGACCAATATGTTATTAGGCAGTAGCCCGTCC
This sequence comes from Beta corolliflora, assembly GCA_947648045.1. Lineage (NCBI taxonomy): Eukaryota > Viridiplantae > Streptophyta > Magnoliopsida > Caryophyllales > Amaranthaceae > Beta > Beta corolliflora. The sequence goes on along the minus strand of CANSZD010001613.1, from coordinate 96,019 downwards.
TCCCTCTCTGCAAAAGAGTTTGTTGGGTTAATTGAAGTTCTTGTACATAATATGCTGTAGCAACAGGGGAGTTTCCATTGAAATCTGGACATGCAAGGTGCTAATATGTATGGTACATAAGCAAGATTATGATGCCCAATATAACAAGTAATAGGTCACTGCTTTTATTGAAAACCGTTTGTGTATCTAATCTCCTCGTGTCATTACTAATAACATTGAGCTAAAACATACCAGGTTGGTGTTCAATGCAATTATGCATATGACACAAAGAACTTTGATTATTGTCAAACCATTTAGATTGTGATCATTTTTGGCCTATGGGGGTTAACAACTTTGTTTTCATTGAACTTGTGGTCAATCTAAGTCTAGAACATAACTAGTTCTTATCTTTTTGCTTTAATATGGAAATTGTTGGTGTTTGTGTTTGATTGGTGATAGGGTTTAGCTATTCAGTATTCAGCATGCATGCATGGTGTAAATGTTCCTTCTATCATTTTTGATACTACACTATGCAATTGCCATGTATTTTCCCCATTTTGACTACAATAGGTGTATTTGATTGGCTGAAGATCATAGGTTTATGCTGAATTTTTGCTACTTCACACTAACCCACTTCTGTAATCTTCGTGTTTGTGACATTATCAACTTTCAGACTTCACAATGTTCTAATATTTGCTTCATTTGTTAAGATAAACTGAAGAAACCATGTTTTGTGCTACTTGTGCATAATGACACATGCCTTTAAGTATTGTTGCTTGAATTTGGGTGATCCTCTAATCTATTCATGGTATTTGGATGCAGTTGGTGATCTTCACCATTTGATCTCTGCCACCATGAGTGGTGTCACTTGCTGCCTCCGGCTCCCTGGTTAACTCAACTCTGACCTACGCAAGCTCGCTGTCAACTTAATCCCCTTCCCCCGGCTCCACTTTTTCATGGTTGGGTTTGCTTCAGAGATGGAGAATCCAACAAGTCTACAGCTTCAGAGAGAAATCAGAAGGGGTCCCGAGTTAATGTGTTAATAATGGGTCCAGCATCAGTTCTAGAGAACTGGGAGAATGAATTCTCTAATTGGGCTAATTATTGTTCATGTTTTGTTGGTGTATTTTTATTACAGTTGGTGTATTTTAATTACAGTTGTTAATGTATGCATGTGCTGAACTCAGAGTAAGAAACACCTGAAGTCTGCTGTGACAGCTAATTTTTTTTATTTTAGATTTCCACTAGTTGATTCGGTTCTTGCTAGAAACAGGATCAGTTAGTTTGATCCGGATTTTTTTTAAAGATTAACTGATCCGGTTTTCCATAAAAACCGGATCGGTTAATGATTAACTTATCCGGTTTAGGACCGAATCAGTTAATCATTGTGAACTGCTGCGGGCCCATCTGATGCGGACCAAAACCGGAGAAGTAAGCTCGGTTTTAACCGCATTGGATGGGCTTTTTTCCACTAGTGAGAACTTCACTCAAAGTCCCCTTACCCCAAAACCAAATTTACAATGATCGATAAACTTAGTGGAATAGAGTAAGAAGGCAAAGAACAAATGGCTTAATGAGAGAATAAGGCACTGACACTTTAATTAGCTAAACTCACTATTCACTTGGTCAGATACAAATTCGAACTTAATTGAACATAAGTATTTATAGCACTTATTAAGTAAAACGTGGGATTAAAACATGTGTTAGTGGTTAAACCATTTTCCCATGATGTTCCTCAACCAAAGGAACACGTTCCATTAATTTTCCCATTAACTCTACGATCTCTGTTGAACGTGTATTATAGGATTAATACTGCTTCCTTAATTTTAGCAACTTTGTCAAGTAAATATAAATCTGATTTTAATTAAAAAGTATTTTAATTAATAAAACCAAAATTAAATCCTTTTAACAAAATAATATCATTAAAATATTTTCTTTAAAAACCGTAAGGATTTTAATTTTCTAATAAAAATAAAATCTTTTCCTTAAACAGATTTTCCTTAAAATCAGATTTTTACCAAATTAGGCATTATTCACTCAAATGACATAATATAACCGTTGCACTTATTCAACATATGTCTAGTTTCTTTTAATACATTAGTTCCTTTAATTTAACATAACAGTGCCAGTTCGTCTGATCCTTTGAAAGGAACATACACTCATTCTCTTTATATGGTGTCATTGTTCCTTACCATTACTTACTCTTTTCTTACATAGGAACTAAAAAATAAAAGCCTCGTTTTGATTCTTTTGCTCCAATGCTTCTCCAGTATCAGTTCCTTGAGCATCTTCACTTAGTATTCAAAATCTAAAACTTGATTTCTTCAGACTTAGTATTCTATTTGCTATTTTCATTGATACCTTGTAAAATCCATTCATTTAACAACTTGTTAGTTCATTACTTAGTTTGTTTCTTTATTCCTTTGTCATCATCAAAACTAGGGTTCAACAATTTCCCCCTTTTTGATAATGACAACAAAGTTACAAACTAAGGAAGATAAAACAATAACTAACATAAGAGAATGAAAGATAAAATAAATAATTTATATTTTTAATTAAGGCAGATTAAGGCTTTAAAATTTTTACTTTTTTCATTTTTTCAACTTAGTTTGTTCCCAGTATCTTTTCCCCCTTTGTCATCTTCAAAAAGATCAAACTCTTGGTGATCTTGGGAAGACTGATTTTTGCAAGACCTTTAGACCATTAACAAGCACCAAAAATGATTAAGTTAGTTAATCAAAGGGTAGACTTGCTCAAACGGCAATCACATAATACTAGCCATTCCAAGTAAGAAATTATGTAATCATATCAAAAACGAAGACGATTTAGCAAAAGTCATTGTATTTATAGCACTTGTTCCACAAAAGTAAAAAAAAAAAAAAGGAAACAAAAACTAGGAGTTCATGTTCTTTTAAGAGAAACAGGAACTTAGACATTAGGAAGCGAAGGGGAGTTGTGTTCCTCTACGACTTCTTCTTCATCCACCACTTCCTCCAACTTCTTCATCACCTCCTCGTGATGACCATCCACTTGCTTCTTTAGTGAATTCATTGCTTGAACCATCATCTCCATATTATTCTATTTCTCGACCATCGTATCACTAAGGACCTTGATTAAAACCCCATCATTTTATCAGTTTTAACATCTAAGCTCCAGTGAAGATGGTTGTAGAATTTTATCTTGTGCTGAGCAGGAAAACATACTTCATTAACCCATCCATACTCATTTGAAGGAACTTGTTCCTTTCCCTTTGAACCAGAGTCAGTAGGGAGTTGGCGAGGAGGTACAGGTATGTTTGCTTGGGATAGTCCTGATGTTCCTGTGAGAGGAACATAAGGAGAAGAAGTGGTGTAATTAGGAGAGAGAAAAGGAGGTGTAGGTAGTAATGTGGCAGAAGTGGATGCAAATGGGTTGGGCTCATTTATGGCAACCTTCATCTATTCAAAACTGGAAGGAACAGAGAAGGTGGATGGAGAGATGTGAGGTATGCATGTGATGGACATAGGCAGTTTTGGTGAAGGAGGGGTAGGGTCCTTAGGAGAGAGTTGATTTTGTTCCTCTTCATCAGATAGGACCAATGGTGTGTCCTCATTTGAAGGAACATGGACTGGTTTTGCAACTCTCAACCTTGAACTCTTCCTTAAGGAAAGAGTTTTCTTGGGAACAGGTTTGGTTGGCTTTTCGGCTGTGGTTTTTCGTTTCTTTGTGGGATGTTACTCTGGTTCATCAATTTTAGGAACTTGTTCCTCCAAGATAACCTCCACAGTTTCTTCCTCTACTGCCATAGGCAGTTTCCTCTTTTGAGAGGAACTGTGAGGAATCCTTCCTTGAGTCAATACTCCTTCTTGGACAGATAGGTCCAAGCCATACAAAGTTTTCTCATTCAAAATGTTACCTTGCTTAATTCCCAACACTAGTAGAAAAATGATAATTTGCGTCTGCTTATTTGCGTCGAATGCATGAAGAACTGACGCAAATGGTCAGGAGCAGATGATTTGCGTCGGATTATAATCTACATCCGATGCAAATACCTACTGCAGATGAATGGCAAGAGGATTTGCGTCGCGTAGCTCTAGCCATCCAACGCACATGAGTATAAGGACTTGCGTCAAACGCGCTTATTGTGCGATGCAAATCCTTGTATTAAGCGATTTGCGTCGGACATATAGGCCCATCCGACGCAGATGAGTAGGCGGATAAGAATTAGACAAAATAATATTACAATATATAAATCCCACTTTTTCTTTAGCCTTCTCTCTCTTCTATCTCTAACCTAGATCTCACTCTCTCATCTCTCTCCAGTCGTTTCGCCTCTCATCTCTCTCACCACTCTCAACCCAACTCTCTCGCCATTCTCTCAACTTGGATCTCAACTCTCATCTCTCTCACCATTTTCTCACCGACGCTGTTCTCTCCAGAAGACGAACAATTTCGAATGGCGAAGAAGAAAATGGAGGAGTGGAAAGCAGAGGAAGACGAAAGAGATTCGCAAATCAATTTCGTTTCCCCAGAAACCCATTTAAAATTCGCAACTCAATCTCGAAGAAAGAGATTCGCAACATCTTCACAAAGAGGAGACAGAAAGAGAGAAAATTATGCTGCAGCGGCGGATTTTTAGAACGGCGGTGTGGCCGAAAACATCTTCCGTCGCCGGAAACAGAAGAAGTAGAGCTGATGGTGATCTCACTAATTGCGATTCTACTCATTCTGAGGTTTATTTTATTTTAGTTGCTAAATTACTGATGATAGATTTTAGGGTTTTCTAGATTGTTTTTCACTTGGATTTGGTTAGTTAATTTACGAATTCTTGTATTGGATTAGTTATTTGAGAGATTTATTAGTTTTTTCCATGTTTTCTACAAATTCAGATTAATTCTAGTCCTTATAAATTTTCCCATTTGTTTCTTTGTTTTCTGTGATTTTTATTTGAGAGATTTGTTTATTTGGTTATTTTTATAATTGTTGTCTTCTGATTTTCATAATTGTTTCATTGTTTGTATTCTGATTTAAACCGACATAGTGGGAAATTCTTGTAACAATATTCATATTTTAATAATTCTTGTAACAGTGGCAAAATAATTTTTATTTATCAAAAAAGAGAGTTATTTGCGTCGGATCTGGACGCCTATCTGACGCAAATAGCTGATTATCTAGCAGCCTTTTCTCACCTCATGTGCGTCGGACTTTGCGCTACATCTGACGCAAAAAGCACTAAATCTGCGTCATGTCCTAATCTGACGCAGATAATATCTCCTAAATTTGCGTCGAGACTTGTGGCGTCGGACCGATGTCCGACGCAAATGGTGGTCCCAGGTCCGACGCAAATCAATGATTCTGTACTAGTGCAAGGTAGGCCAACCAGTTGTTTTTACTTTGAAATGGGAGAGAAGGGAAGTGATTAAAGCGCCATATCCAACAACACAGTGGTTTTCTATGCAATGGGTGAGATGTTGGATAAAGAGAGAAGGAAAGTTTATTTGTATGTGGTGGTCAAGGCAGAACATAAAACACATATCAAGAAGACCAACCTCATTCCTCTTTTCAGTTCGAGGAATAAGTGCCCTTCAAACAAGATTAAACAATATTTTGTGAAGAGGAGTAAGAAGATTGTGGTTCATTTTTGTCTGTCCAGCAGTTCCCCCAAAAGATTGAACTAAATCATCTTGGGAAATATTAGGAAAGGAGACAGTTCCTTTCCTCTTAAAATATAAATCAGTTCATTTGCAAGGAACTTTCCATATTTTTCCTAAGGTCTCTTGGGTGAATCTAATTTTCTTCCCCCTAACCCATCAGTATTTAGGAAATTTGCACAAAACTTATCCATAGCTAAAGGAACAAGCGAGTTATTAAACCCAGTTTCAAACAAGTACTCCATTCCTTGTTCCTTTAGTATTTCTAAGAGTTCAACAAAATTGACACTCTGAGCCCACTCTAGATCAACACAGAAACCTAGAACGTACCTAGATTCGCTTCTTTCAACTCGTTTCTTTGAAGAAATAGAAGCAGTTCCTTTGGGAGGAACAAATGCTGCTTCTTCTTCCCCCTCAACTGATTCGGGGACTTCTTCCTCTTCATCATCTTCCCCAATCAGTTTCCTTCTTCTATTACTTCTCCTAAGTGTCTCCGATTTTTTGCTCTTTAATCTCCATTTGTGTTTCTTTAGGATTTTCAATTTCTAGGGTTTTGGATGGAGAAGAGGGGTTTTCCATTTGAGAGGTTTTGGAAGATTTTGCTTTTGGAAAAAGTGAATTAAGAGAGGTTTTTGCCATTTCGTGATGAAAGATCAAGGTTTTATGTGGTGCGAAAAGGTGGGATGAAGATGAAAAATGGTGAAGATGAAGCGAATAAAGGAATACGGTTTTGGAAGGGAGGAAAGAAAAAGAAATAAGATGCATGTAACAGTATTCGAAGAGTCACACGCGGAAAAAAAAATAGAAAAACAAAATTAAAAGATAAAAATTAAAGAAAAGAAAAGATAAAAATGAATCAAGATCTAAGAGATATGATTCCTAAATTTTTGGATTTTTGGATTTTTTTTATTTTTACGGACTTTTAATTTATGGAAAGAAAAGAAAGTTAAGGAACTTGTGCTATAAGAACAACTTATACATATTATCAACATTTCATCAAATCATGCATGTTTCTATCACTTAGGAACAATAAGGGGAGTATAATGTGACATTTGTGAGTGGCTTTATTCCTTTGACTACAAGTTTAGCTTTGTTCCTAACAATTGTTCCATGCTCATCTAGTTTATTTCTAAATGCCCATTTTAATCCAATCACTTTTTGTTGTTTAGAAGAGGGAACTAGATGACATACCTTGTTTCTTTGAAACTCATTTAATTCCTCTTGCATAGCAGTGATCCAATCAGAATCAGTTAAAACTTCTTCATGATTTATTGGTTCCATCATTGATAGGAATGCATGCAACGCACAAAAATTCCTTAACTGAGATCTAGTTTGAGTACCTTTGGATATGTCACTTACTATGAGTTCCACTGGATTTGATTTTTGATGTCTCCAAGGTTTTGGTTGAAATTCTCTTATAGGAATAGGTTGTTCCTCTTGAAATTCTTAAGAGGATGAGGAGCCTTGTCCGTTTGTTCCTCTTTCAGTCATTGTTGAATCAGTTCCTTCAACATTTTCATTTTTATTAGGAATAGGAACAGCTCCATCTCCTTGAGGGACATGAACAACTACATCTCCTTGAGGGACAGGAACAACATCGTTATGAAAGTTTTCATCTTCTTCGTTCCTTTCCTCTTTCATTCCTTCTTCTTCCTCAATTGAATCTGCATCTTTTTCATTTGGTCGAACCAAGCCTATTTCAAAGTCATCAACCTGCTTGCTTGGATTAAAATTGTCAGATTCATCAAAAATTATATGTACACTTTCTTCAACACACATAGTTCTTTTATTGTAAACTCTATAAGCCTTACTATGTGATGAATATCCTAGAAGTATTGCTTCATCACTCCTTGCATCAAATTTTCCAAGATTATCTTTCCCATTATTATGTACAAAACATTTACAACCAAATGTTCTGAAATGTGTAATATTGGGTTTCTTACCAAAATAAAGCTCATAAAGAGTTTTGTTAATGATAGGTTTCATCATGACACGATTTATTATATGACAAGTAGTATTTACAACTTCAACCCAAAAGTTCCTTGGAAGTTCACTGGCTATCAACATAGTCCAAGCCATTTCCTCCAAAGTCCTATTTTTCCTTTCTACAACACCGTTTTGTTGTGGTGTCCTAGGAGAAGAAAAATTATGATTTAAGCCATAATCTCTACTTAAGTCATCAAATTTATAATTTTCAAATTCTTTACCATGATCGGATCTAATATGCATCAATTTGTGACCACTCAAATTTTGAACTCTCTTTGCAAAGACAAGAAATTCATCATAAGTCTCATCCTTGCTGGAAAAAAAAATAACACAAGTGTATCTTGAGTAGTCATCAACAATAACTAGTACATACCTCTTACCACTTCTACTTTGAATCCTCATAGGGCCACACAAATCCATGTGAATTAATTCTAATGGCTTTGTGGTGCTCACAACAGTTTTAAATTTGAAAGAGGATCTAATATGCTTCACTTTGGCACACGCATCACAAACTTGATTAATATGAAATTTTATAGATAGTAATCCCAAAACAAGATTTTTTGATCGAAATTTGTCAAGTAATGAAAAGCTAGCATGTACTAGGCGCTTATGCCATAAGAGAGGATCATCTTCAATAACACTAATGCATGTCAAATTGTTTTTAGGAACAAGATCAAGATCCATAACATATGTGTTCCCTTTCCTTGTTCCTTCCAAGATGACACTCTTAGAATTATTGTTTACGATCAAGCATTTTTCACTATTAAATTTAACAACATTTCCCTTGTCACAGAATTGGGAAATACTTAAAAGATTGTGCTTTAAACCTTCAACTAGAAACACATTATCAATGGAATGTGATGGTGATTTACCAACCTTACCCATGGCAACTATGTTACCTTTCATGTTGTCACCAAATGTCACACTTCCACCTTCATAGGTTGAGAGTGAGAGAAACTTAGATTTGTCTCATGTCATATGCTTAGAACAACCACTATCAAGATACCAAGTGTTGTTCCCCCTCACTCTAACCTGCATAAATTAACTAGTTGTTAGTTGTAGGAACCCCCTCCTTCGTGGGTTCCTGTTCTTGACTAGCGTTAGTTTTTGCAACCCATTTCATGTTGCTTAATTTCACATTCTTGCCAATCATTCCAGTTCTTAGTTGACATTGATTTATATAATGACCTATCTTTCCACAGTATATGCAAATTTTGTCACTAGGTAGGTCAACAGATCTGTTCCTTTAAAACGATTTTTTCTTTATTCAAGATTTCAATCTCAGATCTGTAACCTTTCAAAGGAGTTGATCTTATATCAAAGGAACTTAGAACAGGGACAAATTCCTTTAGCTGAGCAATTTCTAAATTGATTAGATAATTTTCATTTTTAACATTCTCATATAGTTCTTGTCAAACAAATCAAAGAACCTACTTTCCACATCCGTTCTCATTTTCTTAAGCCATTCTATATGTTCTTTACATACCTTAACAGCTTGTTCAGTTTGTTCACGTTTTTCACGTTCATCTCTACATTCAATAATTGCATCATAAAGAAGATAAAAAATTTCACTCCTAGTTTTTCCATCTAAGTCTGATTCAAGTATATGTTGGTTTACCTCAACATCTTCTTCATCTTCTTTTATGTCAGTGTTTGCCATGAGGCAAAGATTTGCAGTTTCTTCATTTTATTGTTCCTCTTCTTCCTCAGTCTCTGAATCTCCCCAAGCTGCTATCATAGCCTTTCGAATGTTCGCTTTGGAGAAAGGAGCTTTAGTTTCCTTGTTCCTTTCAGCAAAACGTTCCTTGTTCCTTTCTTTGGGCTTGTCGTTTTCCCAAAGTGAACATTCCTTGATAAAGTGATTTGTACTTCCACATTTATGACAAGCAGCTTTGTTAAAAAAAAAAATTTGTTTACCTTTGAAGTTTCCATTCTTCATGTTCCTATACATCTTTCAAAATTTTTGGACCATGAGAGTTGCTTCCTCTTCTTCAGAGTCAGAGTCATCTTCATCATCAGCTTTTAGGGCAATGGACTTTAACTTAGAGCTTTCACCATATTCAGTGTCAAGGTGTAGCTCATGAGTCATAAGTGATCCAGCAAGCTGTTCCAAGTGGAACTTGGTGAAGTCTTTTGTTTCTTGTAAAGCAGTGACCTTAGTCATCCCTTTATCATTAATTTGGAAGACTCCTAAGAACTTTTTGAACATGTTCCTCTGATGAGATAAACTTTCCAAGAGAAGCTAACTCATTAATAATGTTAGTAAAACGAGTAAACATCTCTTATATGCTTTCCTTAGTGTTCATGGAAAACAGTTCATATTGATTCATTAGTAAATCAATTTTAGATCTCTTGACTTCATTAGTTCCTTCATGGGTTACTTCAAGTAAATCCCATATTTGCTTTGCGGATTTGCATCCCATGATTTTATTGTGTTCATGGGGTCCAAGTCCACAATGCAAAAGTTTAACAGCCATATCATTCACTTCCATTTTTTCAAAGTCAGCTTTGTCATATTCAGAGAAGGGTTAAGGAATTACCTCATTTTTGTCATTAGTTGTTGTGACCTCAAAATCACCAACTTCAATGACTCTCCATACCTGGTAGTTTTCGGCCTTGATGAATATCTCCATTGTGTTCTTCCAATAGGAATAGAATTCCCATTGAACATTGGAGGCCGTTGAGTGGAGTAACCTTCCTCAAGTTTCTCGGTAGAATTCATGTTCCTTTGATCTTTTTCTCAATAGGGTTTCCTACTTTTCGTGAGATCTTGCTCTGATACCAATTGTTATTTCACTAGGAACACTACAAGAGGGGGGTGAATTGTATGTGTAAAAATAAATGTACTTTTTGCGGAATTATAAAACTTAAACAATGAAACAAGCTAAAGGAACACAAGGGATTTTTACAATGAAAAAACTTCTTGGGCCCAACAAGAAGAAACAACCTCGACCACTAGGGATTTTAAACTCAACAATTTCACTAATTAGGCCAAACAACTCTGTCACAACCTAATTCTACTCACGGGCCACACCTTGAGTTCCTAAACTCAAGTTCCTGAACAACTGTTCCCTTAACAATTATTCCTCTCAACTTCACTTGAAGTTTTCTCACTTTAACTCGCTTTACTCAAAGCTTCTCTCTTACAGAACTTCACTCAAAGTCCCCTTACTCCAAAACCAAAATTACAATGGTCAATAAACTTAGTGGAATAGAGTAAGAAGGCAAAGAACAAATGACTTAATGAGAGAATAAGGCACTGACACTTTAATTAGCTAAACTCACTAAATCACTTGGTTAGACACAAATTGGAACTTAATTAGACATAAGTATTTATACCAGTGATTAAGTAAAATGTGGGATTAAAACATGTCTTAGTGGTTAAACCATTTTCCCATGATGTTCCTCAACCAAAGGAACACGTTCCATTAATTTCCCCATGAACTCCACAATCTCTGTTGAACGTGTGTTATAGGATTAATATTGCTTCCTTAATTTTAGCAACAACTTTGTCAAGTAAATATAAATCTGATTTTAATTAAAAAGTATTTTAATTAATAAAACCAAAATTAAATCCTTTTAACAAAATAATATCTTTAAAATATTTTCTTGAAATTCCGTAAAAGGATTTTTTTTTCTAATAAAAATAAAATATTTTCCTTAAAAAGATTTTCCTTAAAATCAGATTTTTACCAAATTAAAAACGGATTCCTATAATTTAGGCATTAATCACTCAAACGACATAATATCATTGTTGCACTTATTCAACATATGTCTAGTTCCTTTTAATACATTAGTTTCTTTAACTTAACATGACAGTACCAGTTCGTCTGTTCCTTTCAAAGGAACAAACACTAATTCTCTTTATATGTTGTCATTGTTCCTTACCATTACTTACTCTTTTCTTACATAAGAACTAAAAAATAAAAGCCTCGCTTTGATTCCTTTGCTCCAATGCTTCTCCAGTAACAGTTCCTTGAGCATCTTCACTTAGTCTTCAAAATCCAAAATTGATTTCTTCAGACTTAGCATTCTATTTGCTCTTTTCATTGATACCTTGTAAAATCCATTCACTTAACAACTTGTTAGTTCATTACTTAGTTTGTATCTTTATTCCTTTGTCATCATCAAAACTAGGGTTCAACAATATTATAATCATAAAGCATGTTTTTTTTCGAATTATTAAAATTAAGAAATATAAAAAAAGTGACAATTATAATGGGATCTGGAATTTTCAAGTTGTGAACATTGTAAAGTAACGATTCTTAGTTATCATTTTTAATCATTCACCATATTTTTTTTTCCAGAATTGTAATTAATCAAGAAATATTAAAAAAAACTTGACAATTATATTCAGATCTAGAAATTTGAAGCATTGAACACTTTAAAGTTATGATTTGTTATTTTAATTTTTGACATTATATGCAAACTGACTTTTATAATCAGATAACTTTTAAATTTTTTTTAAACATCAGGTTACACTTAATGGATGTAAATTTCTTGAACTTTTTGTTATATGAACTATGAAGTAGCGAATTTTCCTGTTCTTTTTTGATGACGTTTATGTAATTATGTTTACAAAATTGTATTATTATGGCTTTACAACAAAACTTTGTTCAATTTCTAAAATTGATGAAGACTGTTATTCGAATGTAAAAATTCCCGTTTGAGAAACACTTTTTTTGTATGAATTGGATATTAGTCGAATTCAATTAATGTCGATTTAATTGTTAATACACATGAAATGTTTTATATGGCATAAAGAAGTTTTGTACTTAAAGTGACGAAATATAAAAGTTGGTAATTATGAATTCAATTTTCAAAATTGTATACGCTTAGATATATTTTTCGTTTTCTATTCATAAGACTAAATAATCATCATTTTATAATTTAATTGAAAACAAAAACTAATTCTAACTTTGGCAATCTTCATATTTTCGGGAACGGCTATCAAGAAAAATTTAACTTCTCTTTGCACGTGGGTTTTTGTAATCCCCACTATCCATTGTTTAATGGCTCCGAATGAAATGACTTGGAGTTAATTATGGTTGTGATGAGTAATGCACTTCAAATGTACTGTATGTCTAGGAGACTATTGTGTATAGTATTTATTTAATAAAATTTGGTTGATATTATGAGGAATGATATCATAGTAAAAGATATCATTAATATGAAATCAAATTTATATGGCATCTATATTGGTGTGGCATAAAGTGATATGATAAATCAATTAAGATCTCTATGATTTTTTCAAGTTTAAAGTGATATGATGAATCACTTAAGATATGTTTGGGTTTTATTCAATCTGAAAGAGATCATATAAATGTTAGAAAATGTCCTTAAATGTAGTAATAGAATATATGTTATTATATGTATGACTCAAATCTAGAATGGTCATCAAAGTTAAAGATGGAACTAATAATCAAACCTAGAACGACCACTAAATACTATAATTTATACGCCTTTTTAAAAAAAATGTATTTAGTAGCTGGTTTTCAATGAATGTAGTATTCCAGTTTTATAAATATATTACTTGTTTGATAGTAAACATATACGTTCACCTTATTAAAACTCATAGTGAATTCTTTTGGCATGTAAACACTTTATTGAAAATTTTCTAATCTGATGTTTTCATTGAAAAAAGGTAACATGTTATACTATAAACTAACCTCTACTATCCAAAAATATGTTTCATAACGAATAGCATTTGTTTATAACCAAAAAATGTAAAAACCAAAGTGGGATTATCATATTATCTAAGGTATTTTCACATTATTGAATATCCAAAAAGTTGTAAGCTAATAGTTCAATGTAAACTAAGAATTGTCTAATACATTGTTGTAGTCAGAAAACCTTAGACCTTGAAAACAAAAATTGTTCATGGGTAAAAAGACACCAATAAATTATCAAATGAAATTCTTAATTGAGGAGTCTATGCATCGTCCTTCACAATCATAGTTTTTTTGCTTGTAGAGAGTTGTGCATCTGAAGGGGAACGTTTCATATTGCTTCCACTTTTATCATCTTCCTCACGTTCACGCTTCTGAGGTGTGATTGAAGTGGTAGATGCTTCATTGTCACATATAATTTTTCCCTACAAAAATTTTACAAAATATGACTTCAAGTTATATACTTCCTCCGTTCTTTATTAATTGCAACATTTTGACTTTTCTACTATTCACAATTTACACTTTGACTGTATATGATAATCTATACACAAAGATAAATATAGTCATATTAGATCTTATTTGATCCGTCTCAAAGTGTAGTTTTTTTAATATATCATTTGCATAATTTTTACAAATACATAACTAAAGTTATTTGTGGTCAAAATTGTGCCTCGCCAAGTGTGATAATGCAAATGTTGCAATTAAAAAAGAACGGAGGAAGTATTTGGAAAATTGTTATTAAGTTCTTGAAATCAATTATATGTTTCAATTTATAAAAACAAAACTAAATTTGTTGTTTTGGCAAAATAGTTGAACCTTTTCTTCTTCTTTTTTTTTTACACTCTCAAGTTCACTTTGCTCCTTGTATCTGTCATACTTTTTTTCCATAGAACATTGTCAGAATTAAGGTATAAAAAATGCAAAAAAAAAGTTAGTAAAGACTATTGCATATATTTAATTTAAGTATTTATACCTTTAGTCTCATGTAGGTTTCCATCCATTTATCAATAAGATGTTGATCATCTGTGGTATTAATGACTGTGAAAGTTGTATATTGACCTTGCTTATGATAGTGAGGAATATCTACTTTGAAGAGATTGTTTTTGCCTAGGAACACCTTAAATTCTTCTGAAACCCGTCCTTTTCACCAAGCTAGATAATTAGAAGCATAAATAGAATAAGCTTACTTATTAAGTGTATCAAATGTTTAAAAAACTCCATTATTAAATTGTGTAAAAGTGTTAATATTATTTATTGTATATACCTTTTCTTGTTTTGCAATATTTCAGAAGCAGGTTTGTCAACCAACTTACAGACCTCCCTCTCAAATAGCATCAAATTAACATTCCTAATTTTATCAGCTACTATTACCTTCACCCGAAACTTGTAATCAAATGGGTGTTTGCTTTAAACGATGAGTAAGTCCTTTACATTTTTTAAGATAATCTAATTGGAACTTGAGAACATTTTGTGGTACGGTAGACCTCAAAGTGATATTGTAACACCCGATCCATCTGGGGCCGAGTATATATTGTCACCAATGCGCATCCAGGGCCAACAACTGTTCTCAATAACCAACACAAGTTCTTCCAGCGCATTTTGTCCTCACTCATGCGCACCCCGAGAAAACTTCCCAGGAGGTCACCCATCCCTGGACTACTCCCAGCCAAGCACGCTTAACTGTGGAGTAACTAAGGAAATAAGCTCCCTAAAAGAAAGATGCATCTTGTTAGAATGAGTAGCCTGCTAAATCCCTTTAAAGCAATCATGAGGGGTATTACATCCACCCCCACTTGAGAATAGCAACGCCCTCGTTGCGCCTGAGGACTCCACATATTCGGCATACGGCCTGTGGGTTGCCCCAACCAGAAGACTGATCGCCGAAGACTCCAGATATTCGGTCTGACGACCTCTGGGTCGCTCCTTATGACAATGCAGCCCCAGAATCCTCCCCCACTAAGCGCTTGAGGACTCCTAATATTCGGCCTTAGGGTCGCCCCAACACGCAGTCGCAGGGTTGCTCTGATACCATTTGTAACACCCGACCCATTCGGGGTCGAGTATATTGTCACCAATGCGCATCCAGGGCCAACAACTTTCCTCAATATCCAACACAAGTTCTTCCGGCGCATTTTGTCCTCACTCATGCACACCCCGAGAAAACTTCCCAGGAGGTCACCCCTGGACTACTCCCAGCCAAGCACGCTTAACTGTGGAGTAACTAAGGAAATAAGCTCCCTAAAAAATGATGCATCTTGTTAGAATGAGTAGCCTGCTAAATCCCTTTAAAGCAATCATGAGGGGTATTATAGATATTCTCCTTTTTGCATTTAATGACATAGCCTTCTTTTTTTGTTCCACTACGACATCTCTTACATGAATCATAATAACAACTGAATTCAATGTTGATGTCAATAATGGTTCCAAGAAATACACACAAACCTGGTTGTATAAATAAAGTGAATTGTTAAATCAATTACATCTTTGCTGCAATCTTCTTTTAAGAATTCATTAGTGTCATTCGAGACTGCATTTAGTTTAAGCGAGCTTGTTGGTTCTCCTATTGCAAGTCTCCTATAAAAATAAAATCATTCCTCAAATATAACCATGGATTTTAAATAATAATGCATGGAGATCTTATATTGAAATGCAAGGTGGGCATCATTCCATGTTTAAAAAGTTTCAGAATTTTTTTATATCTTGTATTGTCTATTATTTGGTTATATACTAATCTCCACCATATTTTTGGTCATATTTAGATTGCTCACATGATGCATGTTCAACATCAAAACCAACCTGTCTAATAGTCAAAGTTCTATTTTTTTTTAGATTTGAGCTAAACATGAAAAACTGATTATAAGCAATTATCTTCACTATTTTAGTGGTTTTAATAGTATTCGATGATATCAAAAAATAAAAATTAATTTGAATTTTTATGAATCTATTTGTTTTAATTAATTTATATTTTTTTGTTTTTTAAATTTAATTTTATACAATTTTAATTAAATTTAAGTATATTGCTTTTCGATTAGCTTAGAGGGGCTTAATATACATTACTTGTTTTATATTAATTTTATTAGCAATTTACTACTAATTGCATGTACAAATTGTTAATTGGCGACTTATATCTAATTCTTTCTTCTCCCTTCTCCCTTCTCTCTCCTGCCACAATGACCTTCATTCTATTATGAAGTTCTGATTTTCAGAAATTATTATGAATTATTGGTTTTTGTTTGTAATTGGACTTATTTATTATGCATTTGTTTTAATTAGATTTTCCGAAAATAAAATGTTTAACTATATCTTGGAATCCAACTACTGATTACAACTAGATTAATGATTGTTTCATTTAGAAGACATATAGTACATACCTTGGAATCTAGCATTTTTTCCAAGTTGGACAAAAGTTACAATAGATGTAGCATCCGCATGACTATCATTCTATCAACACATGATGTAAGTTCCTCTGCATATTCTCCCCATAAAACACATGTAATTGATGTGTTCCTTCTTTTTCAAATAGTTATAATTTAAAAAAAAATGTTTTAATGGATAATATGGTAATAAAATTATAGTACAACACAATAAGCAAAAGTTTGCAAAATAGATAGTGTGAGAATATCTTACTCTAGGTTAATTAATTTCAATTTCATCATCCTTGGTTTTTTGTTATCCTTAATTGGAGTGTATCCAACAACGTCTCCAATGAAGTCTTCATTTAAAAAAAAGAAGGATAAAAATTAATGATATAATACATGGAAAGAAATAAGTAACTAATTTTTTTTTGATATAATAGAATGATGTGAACCACAGTACGAATTTAATAAATGTTATTGGTTTTCTTTTGTTTTTATGGAAGCAAATTTACCAATGTATTAGAAGACAACATATATTTTTTTTATAACTGTAGACACATAATCGTGTCTCCCCATTTAGTACCCTATGATGACCAATACCCCGCTCCAATTGATCCGGATCAAGGAAAGAATAAAGAACGAGTCTAAAATAAAATGTTTTAAGCCCAAACCATTTTCTAACTCTTTTTATTAATCCATTTCCGAAAACCTTTTTTATAAATAGTTTTACTAAGCCCATTTCCTAAAACGTTTTAAAATAACTTTTTAAAAGCCCATGTTTGAGAAAACCTTTTAAAAAATAGTTTTATGAAAGCCCATTTTATAAAACCCCTTTTCTAGCCCAATTTAATTAATAGAATTAATTAATTTTATTGATTAGTTTTGTTAATAAAAATATCTTTAACAAAAATAATCTTTCTCCAAAGTGTTTTCAAATATTTTTTATGTTATATTCCATGTTTTGATGATTCCAAATAATTAGGTTATACTATATAGTTTTTATTTTGCGAAAAATAAAAAATACCAAAAATAATGTAATGTTTAATTTTGCATTTATATCTTGTGGAGAAAGATTAATTATTTAATCTAAGTCAAGATATTATTTTATGCACTTTGAATTTTTATCATATGGTATGTTTAATATTCTAGTAACTTAGAATCTTTGAATAAAAGATTCTTCAAGTTAGTAGATATTTTTGTTGTTGTTGTTTGTGCTTGAAAATCAGTTGGAATAGGGCGTGGCATACAATGTGGAGCTAATTCCTTGAAGCTCTCCAACAAACCCAATAACCTCGCTGGAGAAGCTCCCATTAACGGATAGTGGAAGTAGTTGGTTACCGTTGCAATAAACATGGAGAACGTGCAGCGAAAATCAGGCCATAATCTCCATTACTCCACTCACGCTATTTGAGGAGAACATGGAGCACAACTTGTTCAGATGAAGGAAAAATTACAGCTGCTATATAAAGAGAAATTACTTGTTGAAAAGATATAACTTTCTTGAGCGAAAATTATTTATACACTTAGAAAGTTTTCATGTAATTTCCTCTTATATTCTACATACTTATTGTAATATTCATAGTGTGTTGGTGAGAGAAAATTCAGAGAATATGCTTGTATTCAAGAGAGAGAAAGAAAGAGAGAAGAGAGAAGACTTCGAGTGAAGTCAAAGTGAGTGTCATCAGTTCAGGGGGAACTGGGTGACTGGGAACAAGTTCCTAGAGGAACAGAGAAGGTCCGTTAATAGGTTGTAAAAGATAGAGTCTTTTGGCCTGTTATAGTAAAGAGAGTTTGAGTCAAAATCCCTCGTGGTCAAGGTTTTTCTTCCTATTGGGCCTAGGAAATTTTCCTTGTAAAAATCTCGTGTGTTTATCTCTTTCTACTTTTAGCTTGTTTTTAATTCCGCAATTCATTTTGAAAATTTCCCCTCAACTACAATTCACCCCCCCTCTTGTAGTTGGTCTAGTGTTCATACTAGAATAACATTTTATCTAACTCTTTTCTAAAATCTTTGATAAATAATCTTTTAGAGAGTTTCGAAAACCTATTGCTTCTTAACTACCTAAACCTACCTAAACCTACCTAAACCTACCTACACTATATAACTCATCTCCCTCACCATATAATCTCCCACGGCCTTCACTCTCATAACACACGACAACCGACTCACATCTAATTTCTCTCGGCTAACCCACTAATCTAACTCTCCTCACAAAAATCATTCGACAACCCTTTGATCATCCCACAACCGCCTAACAACAAACACACAACTCATCTCTCATCACTCGACACCTACACCCACATCACTAATATTTCACCACCATAATTCTTTCGCACCATAATCACATCACACAGCCATACATAATCCCAATCATCATCAGCGATCATCAATCTACACGCCTCACATTAACATATCTTCAAACTCGACAAATTGAAGTCCATATTCCAAGATTGATAAGGCTTCACATTAATTGTAATGGGAACAATAGTTCAAGCTTAATTTGTGGACATGTTGTGTAGCGCGTTCTTTTCCATTATTCTCATGAACAACAAAGTTTGAAACCTCTAAAAATGCACCATTCTTTAATCGTTCTTTGAAATGCACTGATCAATGACTTCCAACATGAGACTTGAATTTTATCTCCCTTCAAATTGTAGAAAAAACGAAAGTCAATTGACCCTTCCTTTTATAGAACAAAATTTGGGTAGCTGTGATATCACAAAATTAATTTTTTTAAATGAGTGGGTGAAACTTGAAAATTACGATTCATTCTTATTTTATGCCTTAGAATAATATACAGTTTTGCATGTGCATGGCTATTGTTCAGCCACCATAAGGACAATCTACCTTGCCTCGTTAGCACATGTTCTATGTGTGAAGTCACCCCGGGGGGTTTGCGCTTTGTCCTTCCAAAAAGCTTCCTGAGCGATAGTGTTGGATCTTAGTCATAAGCAAATCTACCCAACCATGGCATTATTCTCTTGATCCTGACTTGAGAACTGGAGTGCGTCTTGGCCACCTTTTTAAGCAAAGGTACGAAGCGTGGGATCAATCTCTTAGTCATGGACCCTTTTTAGCCTTAACCTAAACCTGGCCATAGTTTAAACATAGAACTTGACTGTAGGTTGGAACTTTGCATATTATACTATTTGTGCATATTTACGTGTGCGTGCCTTTAATTATTTCGTAATGTGCGATGTTTCGAGTCAAAACTACTGAACGCATTTAAGCGTCGAGCTAAAAGTCAAAAAATCGTGTCTTCGCTTAATCTGCGCTTGGCGCGCGGACCCTGCGTGTAAAGCACAACCCTTGCGTGTAGCGCCTTTTGCTGTGTTCGGCGCACTATATGTCCTGCGTGTAATGCCTTAGCTCTGCGTGTAGCGCGAATCACTGCGTGAAGCGTCGTTTGTCTGCGTCAGGCGCAGGCTTGTCCTGTTTGCCGAGTCACTAACTTCGCATAGTTTCCTTGGTCCTCACGCACATCTTTCCTTTTTCTCACTAAAACATAGGATAATTAGATTTTTTCATCAAAAAACAAAAAATCCCCATCATTTTTCTTTTATTAAAAAAAATATCCATTTCAAAAACAAAAATTTTCAATCTCTAATATCCTATCTATTTCGAAAATTCTATCCCCATCCTTTACCAAATTCTATCTCCCATCTTTTTGCAAATTCATCCCCATCTTTTTTTCGAAAAACTTATTCTCCTATCTTTTTCGAAAATTATATCTCCATCCTTTACCAAATTCTATCTCCACCTTTTTTTTTCAAAAAAAAAATATATATCCATTTTTTTTCTCTATCACATATCTTTCGTCGAAAATTCATCTTTTTTCTCTTTCCTATCTTTCTATGTATATTATCCATCATTTGTGTACATCGTCTAGGATTCCTTTTAGTGCCCATCTTGTTGTAAAAGTCTCATCCACCTAGGAATTCTAACTCCATTAGAAGTTTATTTGACCCATATGTCTAGGTTCATCCAGTTTCCCTCTATTTAGAGATCTTCACCTCATCTAACTCTATCCATGATAGGAGTCTTACCCCTTTCTAGGTTCATCCATCTAAGAAGTCTAGGGTCGTTAGAATTCTTGCCATCTTAGAAGTCTATAATCCATAGAAAGTCCATGCATAATAGGAGTCTAAAATCGTTAGAGTTCTATCCATCTTAGGAGTGTAAATCCGTTAGAATTTTGTTCATCTTAGGAGTCTCGAATTCATTAGAGTTATGCCCATATTAGGAGTCCAAATCCATCAGAATTCCGTCCATTGTAGGAGTCTAGGTCCACTAGAGTTTCATGCATATGAGGAGTCTAGCATCCCTGAAAGTTCGTCGAATTTAGAATTCTTACATTATTAGAAGTCTATCAAGTCAAGGATTCTCAAGTCATTAGAATTACATATCAATTAGGACAACATTCATACTAGAGTCCCTCTGCATTGCATAGTCCATTGTTCATACACTTCATGCATAATTAGAGTTCATAGGCATTTAGAAGTCTCATTGCATTCATACTCTCCATTTCATCTCATGCATTCTGCATTTAGTAGTCCTAAACTACAAGAGATCTGATTCCCTCTTTTGGGATATGTAGGTAGCCTTTAGAGGTTCGAACGCATAGATTGAGTCATGCATACATACATTAGGTCTAGGTGCATCCAAAAAAGTCATGCATACATGCATTGGGTCTAGGTGCATCCAAAAAAAATAAAAAATCATCATGCATTTAGGATATTCAGATTTGTTCCTAGAATCTCAACTTTTAAACAAACATACATTCTTTCATTTCATTTCTCTCTCTCCATCATCATTATATCTCTAAATCTCCTTTGATGATCTATGTAGAAATCAAGCGACATTGAAATGGGCAGTCCATCGAATAACGAGCAACAACTTGCTGAAATGGCTAGAGCTTTAGCCAAGCTGTCTAGCATGATGAAAGATATAGCTATAAGGCTTGAGAAGATCGAGTCTGGTGAGTCTCCTGGATTCAACAAGACAATGGAGAGTGTTGTTCATAGGGTAACCAATGCAAATTCCTATTTTGAGCCCATTGATAACACCAAACTGAAAGGGAAACTTCCTGAAGAGTTCTCTACAACTGACATCCCTAAATTTAAACCAACTGATAATCCAAAGTATCATTTAAGGAACTTCCGTGCAACCATGATCATCAAATCGGTTGACCCTGAACTTTACCCAATGGTATTCCCGATGTCGCTGGACCCAATATGTCAAAATTGGTTCTATTCCCTAGACCCTAAGCAAACTGAAACTTGGGAAGGCATCACTATTGCTTTCATGCAAACCTCCCTTAGAGAACTCGAGGTTCTTAAACAAGGTGAAAATGAGGGTTTTACCACTTATCTGAATAGGTGGAGAGAGAAATTTGCCCATATGGTATCAAGGCCTGCAGAAAAGACTTGGTACGAATATTCGTTTCTAACCTCCTCCCTAAATACAAAAACCACCTCAAATACTTGGGTCTTGATAGCTTCGCATGAGTATATGACGTGGGTATCCAGATTGAGAATGATTTGCTGAAAAATACGAAAGATAATGACCTCAATGTCATAGAAGTAGACATATTTCCGAGCTCCATCGCTCATTAAGACATTTGGACTCGCTTAGGTCTAATCAGCACAAAAAAAATACACTTCTTCTCTTTTCATTTAGAAGGAGAACTCATCAAGATCGAAACAACGAAGCTGTCTCGTCACGTGACGTAGGAGTCTAGACTTAGGATTTCATTTTCTGTTTCATCTCTCTCATTTCGTCCAGTCTAATATAGGATTTTCCATCTTATTGCATGTACTCATAATTTTCAAGTAATAAATGAGTATTTCTTTTCTAACCTTGCACTAATGAGCATCAACGAAAATCACGATTGTCGCCTTAAAAGAAATGAATTCTTAATTCCCATGACTATTCTAATAAAGGCAATGAACAACAGGCATATATAAAAGAGGCATTCCTCCCCTTCCTCGCAACGATTTCTCCAATCCTTATCATGCACCTACCTCATAGGAAGTACACTTGACAACAATTCAATGTAAAGGGCAAGTAAAAAAGAGCACCAAAACAAAAACAAAAAAAAGAAGCAAAAGTGAAATATGACAAAAAATAAAAATAAAAAGAAATGCAAAAATATCGAATAAAAAAAAAGAAGATAAGCCCATCAATAGCTTCATCAACTGTACTTTCTTTTACCTTCAACCTTCAATCCTAAACCTCGAACTTCATCAAAAGGTCTTGACCTCCACAACCAATAACCATTACAAGTCAAATCATACCTCTATAATAACCTTCGCTCAAGCAACCATGCATATTGCATTCCCATAAGCCATAAAAGACAAACCCAAGCCCGCTAGGTTGAAAACCCATAAGGGCGACTTAGGCAAAAGTCAGGGCATCTTCTCATTCATTAGCATGAACTACGAATGGTCTGATTCTGCTAAAGATACGTAGGAAACCTCACCCTGAGGTCCGGCCGCTTTAAACCAAACCAAACCTACATCATTATCCACCCTTGCCAAAGACCTCTTCCAAATCAATGCTTAATTCAATGCCTAATTCATTGCAAATGGCTCCAAAGCAAAATGCTAGGCCACCGATTAAAACGTTAAGAGCTACGAATGACCTGATTCTATCAAGGATACGTAGGCAACCTCATTTGAGGCCCGGTCATTTTAATTCAAAATATATTTTTTAAGGCTCGCCTAGGCCCATGAGAAAAGCACGATCTCCCAAATCATGAATTTTAAATGCTCATCCCTACCCTTAGAACTAGGTTGGGATTCAAACCTGCATTATTGGCCTACCTCATTGCGTGAGTCGATTCATTATGACTCTGCCTTTTCTTATTCTAATAACTTCCTTTTTCTAAGCCACATTATTACTTCTAAGCCAACCTTAGCATAACCTTTCAACACTCAGCGCTATATATGGCCGCGCCTCATCCCTTGAGTGTTCTTCTCTCTGACCTTTCTTGTTTTTTTTTCACCTTAGGAACCCTATATGGAATCTTCAGTCGAAACTTCCGCTAAGCGTGACGAGATATCATCAAAATTAAGCAATCAAGCTGGATACTTCATCAACTCCATCTCGCTGAGGGCTTTATCACTGGTCCAGACAGAAAACCATAGGCTCCAAGTCTAGGCCTATTGTAATAAGGACTTCATTACGAGTCCATACATGAAACCTTGGGTTTTAAAACCTACACTGATACAAGATTGAACTTACTTTATGGGCTCACTTAGGCCCTTGGCTTACAAAACTCGAAGCATATACAACTTCAGCGCTACAAAAGCTCGTTCTACAACGTATTTCAAATCCAACGTCATCCATTAATTGAATGAATCATCCTTGGGGGCTTCCCATTTCTCCTCTTTCATAGGCTCCATGTGTACCTTGATCAGGACTTCATTACGAGTCCATACAAAATATTGTGGGCTCCAGACCCATACGAGATCATAACTGTTTTATGGGCTCACTTAGGCCCGTAACAACCACAACGCATTTCGAATAAAACATGACGTACGTGGATCACCCTTGGGGATTCCCATTTCTCCTCTTTCAAACAGTTTTCTAAACGAAAAATTGAGCTTCTAATGGAACTATCAAGTCATCAAATCATATCATATGCATTAGTGTCATATCATCTACATTAGTGTCATATCTCTACATTAGTGTCACATCTCTGCATTTGCATTGCATATCTGCATCATCCAATATTGTGTCAAGCATTGCCATCGATCGTCCATAACCATAGGATTCTAGCGTCAATCATCGAGTCGCACACATAAGCACACATGTATGCACACACGATAATCATGTCCTATCCATGCACTAGCACCCACATCACGGGACACATGCATGTTCCCTAATTGTTTGTTTGTATATCTGTGTATTCTTTGTATTTACAGGTACCCAACATTGAACAATCAGTACAGAGGCGACATACCACCGCCTGGTCTGCGGACTACCTTCAATCAAGAGGCGACATATCACCGCTTGGTCTGCGGACCACCTTCAATCAAGAGGCGACATACCACCGCCTGGTCAACGGACCACCTTCAATCAAAGAGGCGACATACCACCGCCAGGTCTGCGGACCATCATCAATCAAAGAGGCGACATACCACCGTCAGGTCTGCGGACCATCATTAATCAAAGAGGCGACATACCACCGCCAGGTCTACGGACCATTACCCATCGAGACAGCATAACTCCGACATGAGCCGGGCCGGAAATAGCTCATGACAACTTCTTTCACACCATCTCATTTTTCATATTTACAAATATGTTTCACACATGTCTGTTCCTGAAGCTTTTGCTTATTTTGCAGGTACTGGCGTAAACAAGTGATTTTGAATTGCAGAGCATCTAGAATCATTCTCCGTCCCGACACGCATACTTTGACTTCCGGTTTTGCAAACCTCAGTCAAAGTGGGGGCTTCCGTAGACACATAATCGTGTCTCCCCAATTAGTACCCTATGATGACCAATACCCCGCTCCAATTGGTCCGGATCAAGGAAAGAATAAAGAACGAGTCTAAAATAAAATGTTTTAAGCCCTAACCATTTTCTAACTCTTTTTATTAATCTATTTTCGAAAACCTTTTTTATAAATAGTTTTACTAAGCCCATTTCCTAAAACGTTTTAAAATAACCTTTTTATAAGCCCATGTTTGAGAAAACCTTTTAAAAAATAGTTTTATGAAATTCCATTTTATAAAACCCCTTTTCTAGCCCAATTTAATTAATAGAATTAATTAATTTTATTGATTAGTTTTATTAATAAAAATATCTTTAACAAAAATAATCTTTCTCCAAAGTGTTTTCAAATATTTTTTATCTAACTATTTTTTAAAATCTTTGATAAATAATCTTTTAGAGAGTTTCGAAAACCTATTGCTTCTTAACTACCTAAACCTACCTACACTATAGAACTCCTCTCCCTCACCATATAATCTCCCACGGCCTTCACTCTCATAATACACGACAACCGACTCACATCTAATTTCTCTCGGCTAACCCACTAATCTAACTCTCCTCACAAAAATCATTCGGCAGCCCTCTGATCATCCCACAACCGCCTAACAACAAACACACAACTCATCTCTCATCACTCGACACCTACACCCACAGAACTAATAGTTCACCACCATAATTCTTTCGCACCATAATCACATCACACAGCCATACATAATCCCAATCATCATCAGCGATCATCAATCTACACGCCTCACACATTCAACACCCCAAAAAACAAGAAGCTACGATTGATTTTCATCATCTAACACCTTCATCCTTTATGCGCCACATCATCCTTACAAAATCACTCCTACACCATCCTAATACTAATCTGCGGCAACTTACTTCGCCACATCATCATCATCATCGTACGCATACTCTTACAAATCGCACACTAATATAACAAGATACAATTTTTTTTTAAGATTCGTTCAACTTTCGATCCAAGATCCGTACAAATCAACGACCCCAGACGGTGGTATAATTTCTGAGGGTCAACTAAATTAACCACCTTTATTTTATTCCTTTATTTATTTTTATTATTTTCTTGAAGTTACTAACATTCTATTTAGGTTATTAATATATTCCCGCGCTGTAAGTATTGTATATATGATACGAACTTCCTGCAGTATTTTATTTTCATATTTTTATTTATTTTTATGAACATATTATTTTTCATGCCTGATTGTAATATTTATCACCTTGTATTTATTGTTAATCAAGACCTAAATAACTGTTCTAATTAATTCAGATAAATTGGACAACATGCTAGGAACCCATTAATCTGATTGTTTAATAACTTGTCACTAAAAATATAGTCTTTTTATGTGTTTCCTGAACCAACCTAGACTAAATATTTTTTGGGTGTATTAAAACGTTATGTGATTATTCTTTGGTATAAAATATGTAATGAATCGATATTTAGTAGAGGCCAGCAATGGGTAATATGGTTCCTGACTGTATTGTACCCTCACCCCCGAACTCAATCTTTGGTTCACTTTGACCATCTATGGAGTCAGCACGGGGAAATCTACATTGGATAATTTATCCCTACGGTTTCCCATATCCAATTAGGTTTATGATTCTTCTTTTAAAGAATTGTTGGCGACATCAAAAATATATTTTTAATAAAGCCTTAACAATGAAGTAGTTAAATAAACGCGCTCATACCGCGTGTAGGCATTAAAGGAATGAAAAATCCACGCCAACAATAACATATCTTCAAACTCGACAAATTGAAGTGCATATTCCAAGATTGATAAGGCTTCACATTAATTGTTATGGGAACAATAGTTCAAGCTTAATTTGTAGACATGTTGTGTAGCGCGTTCTTTTCCATTATTCTCATGAACAACAAAGTTTGAAACCTCAAAAAATGCACCATTCTTTAATCGTTTTTTGAAATGCACTGATCAATGACTTCCAACATGAGACTTGAATTTTATCTCCCTTCAAATTGTAGAAAAGACGAAAGTCAATAGACCCTTCCTTTTATAGAACAAAATTTGGATGTAGCTGTGATATCACGAATTTTCACGTCCACGGGTTTGCAATTGGCGAAAGAGCTCATCATTTCAAAGTTTTTGATCAACAATATTGAATGGCAAATTTAGTGTAAAAAAGGTTGTAGTTGGAGAAGATAACAACTAAGTGATTAAATAATAAAATTCTACATGTCAACATCTAATGTTTATATATATGTACCCTAAAAGTGTTTAGGAATGTCCAAAAACAAAATTTTCTTTTTTAAAAATATTATGCAATTTTGTTTTTATGGGATAATATATTTGTTATAGTAAGCATATTGTGTTAAATCAACTTAGCTGCTAGGTCGAGTAAATGAGTACAATAATTAGGATACATAATTGTGCACATAATAATCATTCTAAATTAAAGCCTTAATTAGTGGAATTTCCATAAATATGATATATTTGGTAAGTTCCATATAGAAACGTGATTATAGGATATCATAATCATTGGTAAATCAAAAAGATTTTTCATATAATTATTTGCCTGATTGAAATGCAAAATTTTAAATTTTTTCTTCAGGGATTTGGTAGATATTTACCATAAAACTGATTAAGGATGTTCAAAAAAAGATACTTTAAAAAGCATCTATATAAAATATAAATGATTTTATGTGTACAATGTATATAGCAAATAAAACAGTGATGGTTAAAATAATTATTTATGTCGATTACATTGGCAAGAATTTTAAATATTGTGCACATAATCACTTATAAATGAAGGCTAATTTTGTGGAAATCCCAAAAGTGATAGATATAGAGTGTTATAATTATTAGCCGTGATTATTGGAGCCCATAATCATGGATTTTTTTGCCAAATGCAACCCAAAAAAGGAGTCACTTTAATTTGTTAATTGCAGCCCTTTCATTTCAATCTCTTCAATTGCAGCCTCAAATAAACCAAACTCCTTTAAGTTACAGTCTAAGTTCAACCTATCTTCATGCCTTTTGGGCTACAACTTAAAAGTGTTTGGTTTATTTGAGGCTGCAATTGAAGTGATTGAAATGAAAGGGCTGCAATAAACAAAGTGACAACTTAAAAGGTTGCATTTGGCAAAAAAATTCCATAATCATAGCTAAATTTGTAGTTAACTTTTATGGTAAATATTTATATATTACCCTTATTCATATGAATTGATTTTTTTTTGCAATTGTGTTAATTTTGTTAACTATGTCCATTAAATAAGTAAACATATTAGGAGACATAATTGTGCACATAATAATCATTCTAAATTATCGCCGTAATTAGTGGAATTTCCATAAATGATATATGTCTAGTGAGTTCCATATAGCTAAATGGTTAAGTTTTATGATATATATCTAAATATTACCCTTATTCATAATACAAATATTTTTTTAAATTTTGTTATGCACTATGTTAAACTAATGCTGATTATCATTGCATTGCTTTTCTATTGTGTGATCTTGTCATATTTTGATATTCCTATGGTATTTATAATATAACTTTCAACTAATAATAGTTTATATTTTTCATATGAGGATATAGTACATACAA
Source organism: Beta corolliflora (assembly GCA_947648045.1). Classification (NCBI taxonomy): domain Eukaryota; kingdom Viridiplantae; phylum Streptophyta; class Magnoliopsida; order Caryophyllales; family Amaranthaceae; genus Beta; species Beta corolliflora. The sequence continues at coordinate 67,317 of CANSZD010001613.1, read as the reverse complement.
ATTTATGCATGATTATATGAATCTAATTAATTTATATGAAATTGGAAAATATGTACTGGTTAATTATAACGATATTGTATTATAATGGGCAACTAATAATAGTTTATATTTTTCATATGAGGATATAGTACATGCAAATTTATGCATGATTATATGAATCTAATTAATTTATATGAAATTGGAAAATATGTACTGGCTAATTATAACGATATTGCATTACAATGGTGTTCGATATTAGCCTTTTTTAATATTATTTGCGATTTTTAGTGTAACATCATAGTATATTATAAAAGCGTTGATATTGGGCATACTTATACTTATTAGCTGCGTTTTTGGATCAAATTTCTCAATGGGGGGCACTAAACAAAATATTTTTTATTTTAGGGTTATTGATTTAGCTATAATGATGATGGATCATAGAAATTATTAAGAAGTAAAAGATATGATCATAAAAATATTGGACATACTTAGACTTATTTGGGATATTGATTTAGCTATAATCTGTAAAAAAGTCATTCATTTATTTTAAGGAGTAAACTAAAATCAATCCATCAAAATTAACATGTTAATTAAATTCATAAGTAGATAGATTTAATGATGCAAAACCTTTAATTAGAAAAAGTCATTCAATCACAAGCAACATAATATTCTTTGTAATATTGAAGAATTATTATTCATATAACTTAAAGACAATAAATGAAGTAAAAAGTAAACACAGATTGTTCACTACATATCTAATACATGAATGATAAGAAGAAGCTGACTTCTCAATCACAATTGCAATCTTCACAAACCACTTTATCAGTATCCTTTGATATAGAATAGTAATCACCAATATCCCACGTGTTGAGATTCATAGTATGTTTTTGGTGCAATGCACAAAAAATTGGTGGCTTTGCTACTATTATAAATCTACTTTTTACCCATATGATGTTCATCATCTTTCTAAACTTCTTCTTGCATTGAATTATACCTTCCATACCAACTATCCTAAGTAACCCTGTTAACATTTTCTTATCTTTATCTTTGAATTCTTAATCCTTATTACATAAGAAAATGAGGCCTAATAGATAAGTTACCAATGTACGTATGTCTCAAAGCTGAGGGTTTTTCCACCTTTTTCAATCCATTCTTCCAGTTATTATGGGTAAATATTTGAACCTGGAAAGAGAAAATATTTAAAAAAAGAATAAGATAATAGCAATACAAAAAAACATAATTATATTTAGGTAAACTTAAAAACATAATTAATTTAATCAACGGTTTAATAAATATAAACAATTATTATACAACTCACGTATAGAAAAAAAAATTTAGTTGACAGTTTCATAAAAAATAAATTCTGCTATGTATAAGTAAAATCATTCATATAAATCTACAATGATAAAAGTTACCTACTATTCCAAAACTTAGAAGGTACTCCAGATTGTTGCACTCTATGCACCTTCTTAAACATGTTTTCGCATGACTTTCAATTCACCATATTAGATCCATCATTCCCTCTATAGAAACTCATTGCATAACTTATTCTTCATTTGAAATACTATTGAACGTCTTGCAACTGAGCAACGATGTAATAACAAAACTTTTAATTATATGTATTTGACAACGAATTAGTATATAGTAGTAGCTATATAAAATCATACCTTAGTTTACAACTAAACAAATCGAAAGGAGATTGAGTAGTTGCACGTCCAAGGATATCCATTATGATCTTAGGGAGACGGTTGAATAATTGCGGTCTAGCTCAAGATCTTCTCTTCATGATTGTTTGTACTTTAGTTCTTTCGATTAAATGAATTGATAATGTTTAGAGGTGCGTGAAAATTAGGTTGTTTATTGATACGCTCAAGTTATACGATGTTCTTGTGGCATTTTAGGTGCACATTGCTAAGGGATTTGTTCGTAATTGTTAAGGTTTGCATATAAATCATCCTTAGCGGAAGTTCGGAGTTTTGCGATATAAGTTGTGTTAATGTCATGCATTCCGAGCTTCCAAGGTGAAATGCATTTGAGCCGAGCATCACAAGCCACAAGCTCGCCAAGCAGCCCGCACACCCGCACGCTCAGCAAAGCCGAGCTGCCCAGCGCCCATCGCCCAGGCTCGCGACTCGCGAGGACTGTCGCACCTCGCGACCCCCTGCCCCTCGCGACTCGCGATGCTTGTCGCGGCTCGCGACCTGCGTGCCAGGTCATTTTGTGCGGGATGGCAGAGTCCCCTTCGCGACTAGCGATCAGTTGCGCGACTCGCGACGCTTAAGTCGGTTTGGGGCCACGATTTTGTGCGGGGTTTAAAAGCTCCTAAAACCTAACTTTTGAGGGGAGACGAAGGGGAGGACGAAGAGGGGAGCTGAAATGTAGACCTTGGAGTGGCAAGCTTGAGGGGAGAGAGAGGATACTCCTCTCCTCATCCTTCCTTCTTCATGATTCTCTTTTCATCTTTCCTTCTTCATTTCTCTTTGTTCTTCATTTCTTAGTCTTTGTTCTTCATTTCCTAGTTTTAGTTTTCATTTCTTAGTTTAGTTTTTAGGGATTTCAACTATGGATTTGGTTTTTGCTATCGGATTGTAGCTTGAACTGTTCTTGGATCAATTAACATGAAGCTTCAACCGTTATTGTGAGATCTTTCCTCTCTTTCTCTTTTCCTTGATTATGGTTCAATTTCTATGCTTGTGATTTATGATTATTGCATAATTATGCTAGGAACGTTACTAGTTTGATTGTGTGATTAATCTAATGCTAGATTTAAGAATAGAATCGGATTGTTTTATTCTTTTATCAATTGGTAGCAAACTAGGGAGTAATTTAGATGCTGATCATCTTGGTTATTTCTTAGGGAAATTGAATCAACTGTTGAATGTTTATCGCGTGTATGACGTTAGCAGGTCTGTTGGTTCTCTGTGTTTATTGCTGCTATTGGATTGAACTTAGACGCTATCGGACTAGGTTATCCTTTAGTTAGGGTTTCATAGTCACGCTGATCGTGCTATTCAACTAAGAATAAGGAGAACACGAGATTAATTCTCGACAATAGATAATTATGGAAATAATTAGAGTCGAGGTTCAATGATCGATAATGAATTGAAGTGGATGTTAATCGGATTCAAGATTTTTCCATAATTAATTTCTCATTTTGTTTATATGCTAGTTAGTTTTAGTTTGTTCGTAAATCTACTTGAAACCCCCCTTTGTAATTATTATTAGGTTTCTCGGCCCTTAGCTTAATCTAGGTTTCGAATCACGCTAAGTACTAAACTCGTCCCTGTTTCCCTGTGGATACGACCCCTACTTCCACTATACTTCCTTAGTGTAGAAGAGAGTAGGAGAAATTTTATCTTTGGCCGGGTGCGGTGCCCAACGACACATCCGCGCCCGCCCAAATTTTGGCGCCGTTGCCGGGGAAACGGTGTTACTTGTTTGTATTTAGCGTGATTTTTGGATGGTATTGTTTGTGCTCTTTGTTTTTTGTTGACACTCATAGCGCTAACGATGCATTGCAAGAGTTCTTCTCAATCAATTTTGCAGGTACTTGAAGTGGAGATTGACATGGAACCACTACTGTCACACATGGAGCACAAACCCAATGATTAAGCTTAAGGTACTAAGTCGAGCTCACGACTTTAAACAACACCGCTTCTCGGGAGGCAACCCGAGACCCTTTTATTTTCTTTCTTTTCCTTTATTTTTCATCAAATTTCCACCACCACAATAAATTTTCTTTCACCCACCGCCCACCCACTAAAATGAACCACAACACATCTTAATCCGCTTGGAGCCAAAATCCACAAAAGAAAATCCATTGGGAGGACTTCAATAGCTAGGAGTTGGTAACACTAGAGGATTGAGATTGTTAATGTATCTTTTCGATCTCTTAAGCTAGGAGCAAATCTCAAAAATCTAAACAAAATTTGAATTTGCCATTTGTTTGAGTGATTCGAGGGAGAGGGTTGTGAGTTGATTTATGAGATTTGAGTTGGTGTTGTTAAGAAGTTTGAGTTTGACGGATTGCTTTTCATGAGTTTTGAGCATTCGATCTTCGATTTACCCGATTTTCAAATTTCCCCCCTATTTTCAGTATACTTTTTCTTTTAATTGTCGACACATTGAGGACAATGTGTAGTTTAAGTAGGGGGGAGGGTATTCTCATTCTCATGTATCTATGTTGTATATATTACTTTCAATTTGAAAAAAAAATGAAAATGAAAAAAAAATGAAAAAGAATAAAAAAAAAAAAGTGATGAAATGAAACCCGCTGAGTTGAAAACCCACAAGGGTGGGCGACTCAGGCAAAAATGGGGGCCCGGATAGGTTGAAAACCCGAAAGGGCAACCTATGCACAAAAGTGGCTTATATTGAGCGGGTAAGATGGTGAGATAAAAAAAGAAATGTGTGAAGCTAGGATGAAAACCCGAAAGGGCTCCTAGGCAAAATGAGAGATGAAAGAGAGAATTTTGAATTTTGAAAACTCATTTGCCGGAGTTGGTGTCATAAGGTAGAAAGCGTCTTCGGGTTGGGTTAGTGAATTCATCCTTTGTTTTGTGAAGATCTATTTATTTTGGCTTTCACGTTCTTTTGGTTGATTGTTTGTTTTTGGGAGTAAGCATGGAATTTATCCCTTTTTGTCTTTGTTCCATGGCTTGCTATTTTAAGTTAGTTGTTGTAGTAGTAGGTCATCTTTTGAGGTTTGGGAGAGCTGATACTTTAGTGTGTCGTGAGCTGGCATTTTGATTCTTGTTGGCGTTGCTGGTTATTATTGTTGTCGCGTCTTTGTATATTTCAGGTGAGCTTGAATCTAAGTGTGGGGGAATCATCATCCCTTACGTTTAGGTTTTGAGCGTATTTTGTTAAGATGTGATGATGATGATATAGTTGATGGGAGTGTAGGTTGGTTTCGATAGCTTGGGCGATGATTTAATTGGTATTTCTCATTTTTGAGTTTACTCGAGGTCGAGTAAAGTTCAAGTGTGGGGGTATTTGATACGCTCAAGTTATACGATGTTCTTGTGGCATTTTAGGTGCACATTGCTAAGGGATTTGTTCGTAATTGTTAAGGTTTGCATATAAATCATCCTTAGCGGAAGTTCGGAGTTTTGCGATATAAGTTGTGTTAATGTCATGCATTCCGAGCTTCCAAGGTGAAATGCATTTGAGCCGAGCATCACAAGCCACAAGCTCGCCAAGCAGCCCGCACACCCGCACGCTCAGCAAAGCCGAGCTGCCCAGCGCTCACTGCCCAGCGCCCATCGCCCAGGCTCGCGACTCGCGAGGACTGTCGCACCTCGCGACCCCCTGCCCCTCGCGACTCGCGATGCTTGTCGCGGCTCGCGACCTGCGTGCCAGGTCATTTTGTGCGGGATGGCAGAGTCCCCTTCGCGACTAGCGATCAGTTGCGCGACTCGCGACGCTTAAGTCGGTTTGGGGCCACGATTTTGTGCGGGGTTTAAAAGCTCCTAAAACCTAACTTTTGAGGGGAGACGAAGGGGAGGACGAAGAGGGGAGCTGAAATGTAGACCTTGGAGTGGCAAGCTTGAGGGGAGAGAGAGGATACTCCTCTCCTCATCCTTCCTTCTTCATGATTCTCTTTTCATCTTTCCTTCTTCATTTCTCTTTGTTCTTCATTTCTTAGTCTTTGTTCTTCATTTCCTAGTTTTAGTTTTCATTTCTTAGTTTAGTTTTTAGGGATTTCAACTATGGATTTGGTTTTTGCTATCGGATTGTAGCTTGAACTGTTCTTGGATCAATTAACATGAAGCTTCAACCGTTATTGTGAGATCTTTCCTCTCTTTCTCTTTTCCTTGATTATGGTTCAATTTCTATGCTTGTGATTTATGATTATTGCATAATTATGCTAGGAACGTTACTAGTTTGATTGTGTGATTAATCTAATGCTAGATTTAAGAATAGAATCGGATTGTTTTATTCTTTTATCAATTGGTAGCAAACTAGGGAGTAATTTAGATGCTGATCATCTTGGTTATTTCTTAGGGAAATTGAATCAACTCGTTGAATGTTTATCGCGTGTATGACGTTAGCGGTGTCCGTTGGTTCTCTCGTGTTTATTGCCGCTATTGGATTGAACTTAGACGCTATCGGACTAGGTTATCCTTTAGTTAGGGTTTTATAGTCACGCTGATCGTGCTATTCAACTAAGAATAAGGAGAACACGAGATTAATTCTCGACAATAGATAATTATGGAAATAATTAGAGTCGAGGTTCAATGATCGATAATGAATTGAAGTGGATGTTAATCGGATTCAAGATCTTTCCATAATTAATTTCTCATTTTGTTTATATGCTAGTTAGTTTTAGTTTGTTCGTAAATCTACTTGAAACCCCCCTTTGTAATTATTATTAGGTTTCTCGGCCCTTAGCTTAATCTAGGTTTCGAATCACGCTAAGTACTAAACTCGTCCCTGTTTCCCTGTGGATACGACCCCTACTTCCACTATACTTCCTTAGTGTAGAAGAGAGTAGGAGAAATTTTATCTTTGGCCGGGTGCGGTGCCCAACGACACATCCGCGCCCGCCCATTTATAGCTATCTATATATCTATATAAAGCTGGGTACATAAATCCTATATGTCGCCCTCACAATTAATTCGCCAAATGTCAAATTATCATGCCTTCTCACAATCCATATGCCACGTGTAAACTGGACGAAATCTACTGCTTATGTGTCGCTTGCATATTACTTCAAGGTGTGTGCCATAATATTTATAGCTAGGAAAGATGATTTTAAGTAAATCAATTACAATCCTCTTCATTAGGAAAGAGTATAATAATCATCCTTAAATCAAGCAAATAAACATATTAAAGATTTATGTACAAGAATTAAGGAAATTTGATTGGAAGATTTATTTGTTATCATCCTTAAATCAATTGCTCCATCAATACAAAAATCATAATACTACACGTGCTGAGTTCATGCCCATCAGTCTCAAATGAATAGGAAAGATTGTTATACCCATTTGGTGAGTTCATTGCTCCATCAATACAAAAATCACAAATTCATAATACATTAATCCATTGCACCGATTAATATTATGTCACTTAATGTATATAGATAATTTGAGACTATTTGAAATAGATAAATCGTGTATAAAATGAAATGAAAGAAGGTAATATTATCATCACATGAAAAATTGTAGATTGTAGAAAGTTAGTGAATCGAAGAGTTTTTTTGTAGAAGATGATTTAATCGATGAGTTGTTATGAAAACCGACATGTATGAGATTTTTTTGCTTTTAGCTTTAGTTATTTAGAGTATTGGATGTGAAATAGAAAGAGATAGAACTTGGAAGGAGAAGATGGAGAATTTATATGAGAATGGGCTATGATTGTGTTATAAAGTTGTACAAGAGAGATTATCTGTTTTTATAAAGAAGAACGAGGCATAGAGAATCCTATATAAATAAGAATGGCTAATTTTGTGTCAAGTTACAACAACAAAAATATTTGGTCATCTTATTGTGTAAGTTTATACTAATGTTACAAAAAATAAATTAAAAAAACAATTAAAGAAATTACGGATGGAATTGGACTTATCTATTATATGCACTACATTTATTATAGGTAGACAACATTTTGAAAATGAAATAAAGATAAGAAGTCTTAGCCGGAGTAAGTTTGAGGGATTGGATTATGAAAGATGGTTATAGATACACCTAAACAAAAAGGGGGGGAAATGGTACATTTTAAGTTATAAATGATTTGTTATCTACAAAGTTATAAAGTAGATGCGGGTAGAAAGACTTTTAAAGGATAGATAAGATTAATAACTTAGTTCTATAAAATTAGGGGATTATTTTTTGGACCCTATTTTTTCAAAACATTTCATTAGTAGTATTTCAATTAATCTAATTGAGTGATATAATTTATCTATCTCTATTTGTCTGCTTTTCACATGGGTTTCTTAAAAAATTTGCCAAAGGGGTATGTTGTAATGATATAAATTAGGAAAAATTGACGCTATGGGGCTCAACTATTGGTCGTTCTCTTTAATAGGTACCAACTTTTAATATTCCAGTGGGGGGCTCAATTATAACACCACTTATTTATGCGTGGACCTTCCAGGTTGTGTAACCTGCTGCTGTAGGTTAATGAAGTCACGTGACTCATTAAATGAGCACATGACTTAAAAACCCACCCTAAATGCTAAAGTTTTTTTTTTGAAAGACTAAATGCTAAAGTCTTTACCTTCAGCTTCATTCTCTTCCTTCCTCCTCCTTCCTCTTCGTGTTTTACCTTTCCCAAAACCATGTCCATGGCTACCCTAAATTCATCCGGATCTACCTCAACTCTTTTCTCCTCTACAGCTCTGCTTCATCCATAACTGCCACCCTCTACCACTATTACTGCAATTTCAATCTCCTCCTATGGAAAAGCTCCCATGATGTCCAAAGTCGACTTCCCAACTGATTTTTGTTTTTAAATTTAGCTTTAATTAAAAAAAAAAACCCATCACAAACAGGAGAAAAATGAACAAAAATCCTGATATAAATTCCCTAATTGCCTTCTGCACAGTCTTTTCTTCCCTCTGAATATCTAAATTAATCCAACAAAAGATAATCAATACCCGGAAAACACTGAATACAAAATCCAGATATAAAGATCAAAGTTATCCCTTATCTTCAAGTGCAGGAACTACAAAAAATGGAGAATGGGAGAGGGAAAACGAAGACGTGCCTCGGATTTGGAGATCGATATTGCGAGTCTCCTGACGAAGACGTATTTGCCAATCCCTCATCAGTTGCTAAGGGTTTGGTTTTTGGCCCAACAAGCTCTTAACTTTGTCCATAATCTCTCTCTCTCTTTCTCTCTTTCTCTCTTTCTCAACTAGAATTTCAGCAAACAGTACTAATCATACAATAATCTAGCTACTAGCAGTCAATTATAGCACTTAAAGAACTCAATTGAACCAAATTCTTGTTAAATTTCCAAAAGTTTTGATTTTTTGTTTGATTTACGTTTGAAAATTTTGATGTTTATGATTCTGATTGAACCAATTCAATGAATAAACGAATGAATTGCGGATTCAGCAATCTTCCTGAAATGATAACAGCATATAATTAAGAATATGAAGAAAATTATGCGAATCAAAGGAAAATTATCACTTTCCAGATAATAATAGAATTCGAGTTTCAATTCAAAAATTGAGAAAAATTATGAATTCAACATAATTCTTCCTGATTGGGCAGCGTGGGAGCAGGAGAGAGAATGAGGGAGTGTAGAGAGTTAGGTAGTCTTACTGTGTTAGGGCCTAGGGGAGTAATGGTGAAGAATTTAAAAATAATAAAAAAGGGAAAGAAATAAGTTTACCAGTTTAATAGGTCATAAGTCATCTAGGCTCAACCAAAGTCACAACCCCCCAAAATTAGGACCTACGCAGGATAATTGATAGTTGGTACCTATTAAAGAGAACGGCCAATAGTTGAGCCCCATAGCGTCAATTTTTCCTATAAATTATATTGCAATATATATATATATATATATATATATATATATATATATATATATATATATATATATATATATATATATATATATATATATATATATATATATATGACAGTATGATATACAAAGACCATGTTCTAATATGTTCATATAAGGACATATAAGTTCAGATAAGGACTAATTAGGCCAAATAAGTGCAATTCAACAATAACGAAGAATAAGGTCGTCCAATAAGTTCATTTAATTAAGTTCAGAAAAGTTCAAATAATTACAGATAAGTCGACAAAAAATAGGGCCAAATTTATACATACCAGAGGATTTAAATGCTATAAAGGTTATTCAGATTCAGCTAACTATCAACATTATATTCTATTTTAGATAACACATACGATATTCAAGCAATGAAGTATACACCAACATCAGAGCGGCTATTTAATACTATATCAACTCATGCGGAAATGAGGTTGTAAGGTGAGTTATAAAATTAGAAAGGGGACCACATGGGTGAAAAAAGAGGAGCAAGCTAAGTAAAATGGACATGTTATCAAAAATGAAAAAAGCAACAGTATGCAGATTCATAAGAAATGGGCTATAAAGAAAGTGTATAGATTAAATAGGAATGTATGTAGTATTACACTAAAAGGAATCTAAATACTTATTAGATTAATGTTACAGGAATCACTAATAGACTAAAAGAAATTTTACCTTGATGACCCAAATTTTATACTATTGTACTCAAAGTTGATAATGTAAAATTTTGATTTCGTCAAGTATTTTTAGCCGGATTTTGAGCCTTATATAGATGGATGACGTGATTTTTTAGCCTCCTATCTTAGCCAAACTTTTTTGCCTTATGTAATTATAGATAGTGTAAACTGATGTACTAATTAAAATTTTGATTCTGTGAAATGTTTTTGGCTTTATATAAATAGACAACATAATTAAAATGTACTTTTAGCATTATATACTAATTAATATGTACTTTCTATTTTTCAACAAAAAAGGTTACCCATTATATTTCAAACTGATCATAAAGTTGAGAGGAATATCCCTTCTTCTTTACAAATTTTAACAAAGAAACTCACATTTTAAAAAAAAGCAGTTTCAATATATACAATTATTTTTAAACACTCAAAATTAAAGAACCATTTTTTTTTTTAAAAGGTATCAATTGTTGAATATAATTTTTAAAAGGTATCTTCTATATTATAGCAATGACTACAAACCAAATACTATGAAAAAATTAAAAATAGAAGTATATATAATTTGCGAACATTTTTTTTTTATAATACAACATTTATTAGAACTTCATTATATACATCCTATAAATATATTTCTGCTACCTTAAACAATACTTTAAAATTAAAAAGGAAGTCCCAAGTCGTATATCTTCTTGCCATAATAATATAGAAAGGAGAAGTGAAAAATATAAAATTTTTGGGAAGTTGATTTTGTGGATTTTTTTGGTGTAACTTTTAGTAGTATAATATAAATTGTGATCTAAATGATTCATGACTTTGCACAAGATCTCATTATATACGAAAAACAACCATTAGATTTAATTAAGTATACCTTAAATAGTATTGAAGCTCAAACATATTGAGAAAATTAAAATCATGGCTATGTGGGCAGTGGCCAGTGGCCAGTGGGTGACCAAATATGGTCCAGCGATGGTGCAAGAAGGCAAGAGAGAGGGTGAGTGGGACTGTGCGAGCGGAAGCGGGTGTATGGCTGAGTGTCAGTAGTGGTGTAAATTGTGATTTTATCCGAGCGTTTAATGGAATCAGTAGACAGAGGAAAGACTATTCCAATCAACTTTTTGTTTTAAAAAGGGTTCATAACATTAACTACATCATCCACCGAACACACGAGTCATAAATCAATTTTAAAATAATCTCAATACATGATTATAAAATTATATCACAAGTTAATATTCACCACTATAATTTTAGAAGAAACTTCTTAAAATCTTAAATTTACAAAACAAAAAAACTTTCAGTGCAGTTTGCACGGGTAAAAAAGCTAGTATATATATATATGAGAGTTCTAAATAGTACATATGAAGTTTAAATAACAGTGTCCCGTTATGGCATTTTGTTGGGAAAAATTCAGGAAATCTAATACAAATAAACGGTTATAATAAATATGGCCTCGAATTCCATAAAAAATGAATTGCCGTTTTTTATGTGTATTAGTAATTTTAAATTAAATGCAACCTTAGTAATTAGGTTCTTAAATAGACAGTTTTGTTTCCTTTACTTCCTATATTATGATTTTATATGATTTAGGATATCTAGGATTGATTAGATTTCTATGAATGATTAGATACATGGAGATTTAGTAATAAAAATTACCAAATAATATCCGATATTGACGCCAATTGGCATAAATTGTGGCTGATTGATTTGCTTTTGCCAATTGTTATATCTTTAATATGATTTTCTCTCATTTATGTATGTTTATTAAAATATTCTGTAATATATATGTACTGATTTTCATCGATTTGTGTCTACATTATTATAGTAGAATTAGATTGAAACAATCTTAAAAACTAAAATTAACACAATTAGTAAATGAATAAATACTTTGATCTAAAAAAACAAATGGTTTAAATGAATTTTAACTATGGTATAACATTAATAGTAACCAACACAGCAACTTTCATCATTATTTGAAGTAACACTTCATAGCGTTGTTAGCATTGACAATGTTCCTTGCGAACCCTACATAAAAGAAGTAGATTATAGTGAATAACCTATGTATAATAGTGATATGATAACAAAAAAATAGCAAAATTACTTGAACAAATTTGCACATTCCTCTGCCCAATATACGTATGTTATATTATCAATAACATGTGCGTTCAAATTTGTGTTGGCCACTTTGGGTCTTAGAATGAATACATATGCGTTGTTTGTCCGTGATAATAACTTGGAAATAAGTAATGTCCTATCCTTACCCTGAATACAATAATAAATAAATTTATAGTAAATAAATACATAATAACAATGTACAACATTCTATAATATAGACCTAAAATATGGCACAATAGATTTCTAATTGTAAACTTACCTCAACCAAATCCTTGATTAGGCGAAATAAAGTTGTGTGGAAAATGAGCTCAATTTGTTTGTTGGATAATAATATAGTTATTGTTCTGGTATTGTCTTCAATTGTCACCACAACAGATAAACAATATTTATGAAACAACTTAAAACTGTGTACATCTATATCTACTACACTCCCAATAACCCTACTTATTCCTCTCCACATACAATAATAAAATAAAATAAAGTCAACAATAGCAAATTTTTTAAGTTAAACTATCATATTAATTTAACAATTATGTATACCAATTCCTTTTTAATAAAATGAAATACTTAAAATTTTGTAATAACTTACATATTTAGTGTTTAAATATTGAGATATTTTTTAAGTGCTTTGTGTTTGTTATCTTCAAAAAATTTGGAAGTGGTAATGAACATTGAGTTATGAACTTCACTTTTTCCTTCCGAAAATGATCATTCTTAAACCTGTATGTTCAATATGACAAGCAATAATATGAATATAATATACTTGATACGTAAAAAGGAAAAAGTAAAAGTAAATTAAATGCTACAATAATTATATCATACCAATCTTAGAAGCCTTCTTCGTCTGAGGCCGTATGTAGATTTTAGAGTTAATTGTACTTTCTAAATAAATCCCTAATGAATTTAATTAAACGAAAAAGGAGGAATTATTAAACACTCAAAAGGCAAAAGACTACAAAATATTATAAAAAAAATCAACAACTCAAAAGATAGAAGTTCTTTTAGTATAAATTATATCAAAGTACCTCCACCGTTTCGTATAAATAATCCACATGCTAGAATACAAAATGGTTCACTAATAAAATCTTTTTCTTCGGCATACTGACTCATAAGGATCAATCTAACCGTAGTACAACTGTATAACATAGTAAAAATAAATATATTCACGAAAATGTACTATTGTCCTATGAATATAATGTAAGAAAAAATTCTAATAAAAATTCAAAATACTATACCTCTTATCCAAAATTACCAATTCCTATTTATACTTGTATATTTGTTTTTCTTTGTGACAATACACCATTATCAGATACATGATTCCAAGGACATCTATAACAAAGTAAGAGAAGTTTCATATTATGATTGAACTAAATCGCAAAAAAAAAATGTGTAATGAGCAATTATAAGGTTTTTGAGGATAAAGTATGTATATATTACCAACTAATTGATGCACGTCATGTAGTGATTTATCATCAAATGAATCTAACCGTAAAATTTTGATTTTGGATGAAGTACCGATTAGACCTCGAATAGAGTGCCTCATCATTTAGTGATGCCAAATGAACACAAATTAGATTGAATGCCAAACGAAGATCATAAATAACGGTTGCTATATGATAAATTTCCTTTCATTTATAATAATCGTTTTTAAAAAAACCCCAAAATCCAGTTTTTTTATTGCAATCAACAAAATGATATCTTATTTAATCAACCCATCATTCCAATTTTTAGATTTGTATAAATATTCTGTTTTAATTAAATTCCTTAATTCACTTATATGCTTGTATCAATCAAGAAAATCATTTCTAAATAAAAGTTGATTCATTCCATTCATAATAAGGAATAATCGAGTTTTAAAAATAAATATTAATATACAATTTTATGATTTCCAAAAATATATGAATATATAATTTCATGAATAATCGAGTTTTTAAACAACAGTGATTAGAAATCTTTCTATTAAACACTAATATTACATAATGCCTCAAATTATTAAATAACTTTAGGTATGCATATTAAGATTAAGCAAAATTGAAGCTTCCTTCCTTATTTAATAAGTTTTTACCTATTTTTATCAAAATTATATAAATGAAAGAATTCTGTAATTTTTTTTAAAAATGGTCAAATTTAAATTAGTTTCTAGGAAGGGATGAATAGAAATAAATGCAGTTAATTTCTCTTACGCACCATAATGGGATGAGTAGTCATTTACTTTGTTGGGAAGAGTTATATCATGCATTGCCTCTTTAACACCATGGTCAACTGTTGCATTTAACCATGATGTTGATCTTTTTTTTCAATTTTTTAAAAATTCAGAATAATAAGGAACATAGAATATAATCTTTGAAATTATTTATGGAGCTGCATTTTCATAACAAAATATATAGATTCGATACTATGTGATTCATTTTAATTGTAATTATGTGTATCAAGCTTATTTAAATTAGGACTTATGATCGGAAAGTATATTTCTACCTTTTATTAATGCTTATAGTATATTTTTCCCGAATTTTTATTATGTTCAAAAAGCAAAAAATAATATTACTGAAATCATGAGCAAATAAACATAAATGCTATTAACATGAATTAAGGAGGATATTAAAATTTTAAAAAAATATAAACAAAACAATTGTTATAATAAACGTGAAAAAGATAAATGTTTTTTTATTAATGATAACGAATGATAAAAGATACATAACAATAACATAGAACAATAAATCTACTCCTTCAAAAGTGCATCCCAATTGTCAACCACTTCCTTTGCTAACTTAGTGGAAACTTCAATTTGATTACGAACATGGATTATCTGAATGATGAAAGACATAGTTTCTTTCCCTTCTTCCTCTATGATATCTAATTTTCCAACAATCTCCTTAAGCTTCGTATCATAAGACTACCCTTCTAAAAATTCAATAGTGACCTCCAAAATTTTCTTCACATGCTCTACTACTTGTGGATCCATTAAGGATGCTGAAAAGTTTTTGAAACTGGAGTTTGAGGAGTGAAATTTTAAGAAGATGAAGAAAAGAGTTGTTGGTGATGCTTCCAAAAATAATAGAGGGGTTGCCCTCTTATAGTAAAAATTTACGGGCGGTGTACAATTTAATGGCGCAATAGTTGGTTGTTGACATAAATGTTGGTTGTTGACATAAACATTGAGTTTGGTAAAAAAAAAAGAGAATATTTTATTGGCTTTTTTTGTCATAAACAGGAGATTTATTGAAGAATACATCTTATGGAAAATTATAATACTATTCTTTATTTTTAAAACTTATCGTTTTCCTGAATTTTTATATACGGTATGATTTTTATTAGTAACATTAAAAAAATTGTGTTCTTTTATATTAGGAATTAGCACACTAAATATAAATAAATCATGTTTGAAATAAGGAATTGTCGAGTGTTCGAAAAACATTTTTATTTTATCGCCGTGATTATTCTGAGAATTAATCGAAAATATTGAAACATAGATTTTATAAGGCAATCACATTATAATTAGTGTCAAACAATAAAACTCATTGTAATTTATCAATATGTGTTTAGCATATTGAAAATAATTTATGTCTCTTTATAAATCATTCTACTATATCAATATATTTTTATAAACAGCCAACCTAATTCAATAATCAACATGTATTATTATTTTATTTACCAAAAAAAATCAATTTTTGCTTTTGTTGTTGTAGCCGTGAATTTATTTCGCCTACGCGGTGTGAGCGCGTATTTGTCTACCCCATTATTAAGGTTTTATTAAATACGTTTTTGAAGTCGTCAACAAGTCTTTAAAGGAAGACTCATAAACCTAATTGGATATTTATGAAACTTAGGGACATCTTTGGGAATTATCCAATGTAGATTTCCCCGTCATGACTCCATGAATAGTCAATGAACCAAAAATTGAGTTCAGGAGGGAGGGTACGAATAGGGTTATGAACCACGTTCGCCCATTGCTGGCCTCTACTAAATATCAATTCATAGCAATTTTTATGCAAAAGAATAACCACATAATATTATTAAGCACCCTAAAAAAATATTAGTCTAGGTTAGTTTATTAAACACATAAAAAGACTATTTTTTAGTGACACGTTATTAAGCAATCAAAATTACAGGGCTCCTAATAGGTTGTCCAAATTATCTGATTAATATTAGAACAATTTCTTAGGTCTTGATTAGCAAAAATAACATGTTGGTGATGAAATCCTAAGCAGGTGAATCATAGCAATATATAATAAAATAAAAATGAAAGGGAATGGAGGTTAGAATGTACAAAAGAACATTTTTATTTATTTTTTCAAGATCTACATCATGAAGGAAATAGTTAGTAACTTCAATAAAATAAATAAGAAAGATTTAAGGACCCTCAGGAATATACCGGTATGGTTTGGGTCTGAGGGAATAACAACCTCCGGGAGGAACAATCGTGAAGCTTATAAACGAACACTTGTGAAGATCGATCAAAGTAAGAGTATGTGTTTGTGTGTTTGTAAATATGTGTGTATGTGTTTGTAAATATGAAAGTATGGAAGTATGAGAATTTGAGAGTATTTCGCTTTGAGAGATCGCAAATATTCGGGTGTAAAGAGTGTGTAAAACTGTCTCTTTAGATCCAGAAATCATTAGCTTATTTAATTTACATGAAACTATTGAAAAAAAGATAAGAAAGTGCAGTGCGCTCAGCGCAAACGATTGCGATGGACGCACTGCCACGTGTCAAGCGCACAGTGGTGTGCTGAGCGCACCAGCCTGTGCGCCAAGTGCACAGTCTGCGCCAGACGCACCACTTATCTGGCCAGCCTTTTTTTTAACGCAGTTTTCTACAATTATTTTCTATCTTTATCAAATAGGATTAATTGATGGGAATAATCCCACCTTTCGGTGATTTACTCAAAATAGTCCCATCTTTAGAAATTCTGGGAATAATCCCACCTTTAAAGTACATCTGCTCAAAACAGGTCATTACCTGTTGGTAACCTGCAAACGCAGGTCTAATGCCTTAATTGTATAATTAAAAACTAATTATATATATGTTTATAAACTATTCTTAATCAAACACTAAATTTATTTATTTAATTATAAACTCAATTGCCATAAAAAAAACTCACTTTAAAAAACAAAAAAAAAACTAAACCACTAGCCTCCACCCTCAAGACCAATCCCTCCCTTCTACCAGCCTTCCACCCCCCTCCCTTCTACCAGCCCCCCACCCCAAAACCACCATCTCTTCTAACGAAACAAGCGCCCCCCCAACTCCCCTTCCCCGCGGAAAACAACTCTTCCAAATCGGCGCCACCCCCACCAAAATCGAGTCTCACGCCCACACAAAACCACCGCCATAAATCATCGCGACCTCTCAAACAGCCTTACCAGGCATGCAAAACCAACCCTAGAAATCATAGTAACCCCCCCCGGGAAAACAACTCCCCCCGGCAAAACCCTCCTATTTCGGTTCATCGGCCCAAATTATTCGAGCTTCTTGTTTGTTTCAACGGAGGAAAAGTGGGTGGAGGCAAAGGGCGGTGAGAGGAAGAGAGAGAATATGGGGTCGAAGGAGGAGGAGAGAGAAGATGGGGTGGGAGACGACTTGCGAGTGGGGAGTGGGAACTAGTGACGGGATCTACTCGGCCTACAGGGGTAGGGGTGGGGGTGGGGGTGGGAGGGGAGGGAAGAAGGTGGTTTTGGAGGTGGAGGGTTGCTGGGTTAGTGTTGTTAGGGTTAGGTGGTGTTAGTTATGGCATTAAGCAAGTGGTTTGGAAGGGAATTTTATTTTGCTTCTTATTTAACCGGTTCAAACGGTAACCTTAGGTAAAGGCCTGTTTTAAGAAGATAAGGTAAAAAAGTAGGATTATTATCAGATTATTAAAAGGTTGGACCATTTTCAGAAGATCGGGCAAAGGTGGGATTATTCCTATCAATTAATCCTATCAAATATCATTGACAGGCTAAAGTCGTATCACCTTATCAAAAATAACCTAAGGTCCACTAACAAGTAGTCAGGGAAGTCAGGATCGAATCCACAGGGAGAAAGTTATACTATCGTATCTGAATTCTAATATTATACTAACTAAATCAGTTGAAAATGGGTATGTGACTAAACTAATAGGCAAATGACAGAACTAAGTATGAAGGTAAGAATCAATTAATAAAGAACTAGGACTATGGATCACTATGCATACGATTCAGGAAATCAGAGACGAATAATAATCACCTAATAAGTCAATTTATCTAGGGCACATGTAATTTCTCTCGAACATTACCTCCCTCAAAGATCACCTAGCCGCTCTCGCATGGTCAAGGATCACTATGCCTAATGATTGAAAGCCTATACGAAATCTCTCCTCTCGAAGCAGATTCAATATTGCGAAAGTAGAAATACAAATCAGGCCTAATTCATAAATCTAGCATGAACGATTCAATCACAGGAAACAATTGAAATAAAGGGTAATTATACTAATCTATCAATCCCTCATTGCATACATAGATCCCCACAATCCTAGAAATAAAACTACTCACTCATGCTTGAGAAAACAATAACAAAATCAATGTAAAAATTCATACTTTGAACTATTGCAAATAATTAAGAAATCAAACCAATCATTAATAGAGAAAGCAATCAATAATGGAGAAAACAATGAAGAAGATTACCAAATAAAAAGAACTATATTGAACTTGCAAGCAATCCCAAAGGTTTGATCTTGAATCCACAATGAAAAGTAGTAACTAGGGTTCTTGAGAGAAACTATGAGAATTAAGGACTAAAACAAAGATGAAAAAAAAGATGTTCTGATTTTCCTATTTATACTAATCCTAGAACAACTAGGAAAAGTCCTCTAAAAATAGCCCGAAACTCATTAAATGAGCGCGGATCGCCGCCCGGTCGCCCGATCGGGCCAAGTCGATCAAATCGGGCTCAAAGCAAGAAAGGCGCTCCAAAAATAGCATCCGCCCGATGACATCGGGCCATCTCGCCCGATGGAGTCGGGCTCTTCTAGGATCAGCGCGCAAGACGTCGAAGACGCACACAGCAGCAACAAGGTACTCGCCCGATGAAGTCGGGCCACGCCGCCCGATGCAGTCGGGCGATGGACTTCGCCAAGGATCAGCGCGCAGCATCGAGCACCTTCGCCTACGAACACGCCCGATGATGTCGGACCATCTCGCCCGATCGGGCTCCTCAACGAAATAACGACCAGGCGACAGCGCCCGATCGGGCCCGCAACAAACTTGCTTTTGGCTGTGATGGACGCCCGATCGGGCCAAGTCAGCCCGATGGAGTTGGGCGAGACACCGTTTCTTCACTCCTTGGCTTCAGGCGCCAAGGATGCACTTCTTCTTTTGTCCAAAGCCTCGGAAAGTATTCTCGGGACCCCAGAACTCATCAAATATGCCTTCGAACTTCTCCATTCGATTGTGGTAGACGTAAATCAGTAGAAAATAGGGAAAAAGCTTCCTAATACCTACAAATCATCACAAACCAGAAAACCACAACTAGATGGAGAAAGTTAGCGTGAAATGGCTCCTAAGAGCACCATTGATACACATTTTAGCTTAAATATAGGGGGAAAAACTCTATATAAAACCATAACATCAATCATCTTAAAAAACTGGAAACCAACTAATTTTTACGAGATAAAAGAAACCAATTTCAGCTCTAAAATCCATTATAATATCTTTGAAAATATTTATTTATTTCTGAAATTATTTATTAAAATCATAAATAAATACAATTAATTATTATGAATAACTAATTGGGCTTTTCAAAGGATTGGGCTAAAAATATTTAATCTGTGGGCTCAAAATACATTTAACTATCAGAAATAATTAACCTGGCATTAAGAAAGGACTTTGGATCTTTAATGCAAATAAATAAGCTTTATGCCTTAAAAACAATTTTGGGCCTGGTTCTTCGGACTACGCTCCCCTTGGGTCGGATTAATTAAGACCGCGTTATGTTTCATCATTTAGTCCTTACATGGGGAGACACGATTATGTGTCTACAGAAGCCCCCACTTTGACTGAGGTTTGTAAAACTGAAAGTCAAAGTATACGTGTCGGAACGGAGAATGATTCCAAATGCTATGCAATCTAAAACCACTCTTTTAACACTGGTACCTGCAAAATAACCATAAGTTTGCAGAAGCAAATATATATGAAAGACATTTACAAAACAAGCATAAGTTTGCAAAATGAAAGGATATAGGAAAAGGATATCATGATATCAGGCTCACGTCGGCGTGAAGACCAGCACTCGTTGTTGTTGTCTTCGGCATATGAATCATATTAACGCCCGTTGTCTCGATCCGTAGATATTATGAGCTACATGTGGCTCATGACGGTATGAAGACTAGCGCTCGCTGTTATTGTCTTCGGCATACGAATCATATTAACGCCCGTTGTCTCGACCTGTAGATATTATGAGCTGCATTCGGCTCATGACGGTATGAAGACTAATGCGCGCTGTTGTTGTCTTCGAAAGTATATCAATACCTGTAAAATGTAAAGACCACAAATATGCAATAAAATACTATGGAACATGCATATGCCCCGTGATGTGGGTGCTAGTGCATGGATAGGACATGACTTGACCTATAAAAAGTGACCTCTAATACTCTAGACACAAAGATGCTATCATGTGTGTGTATGTGTGTGTGTGCATATGGGTGTGTGTGACTCCACGACTGATGCTAGGATCCTATGACTAATGACGAAGGATGTATGCAATGCTCTACACGGTGTTTTTATGATGCGAAATGCAGATATGTAATGCAAATGCAGAGATATGACAATAATGCAGAGATAAGATATGATGCTAATGCAGCGATACGATGCTTTGTCGTTCCTCTAGAAGCTCAAATTTCTTTTAGAAAATAATTTTTTTGAAAGAGGATAAATGGGAAACCTCCAAGGATGATCCATTCAGTTAATAGATTATGTTGGATTCAAAATACATTGTAGAACGAGTCTTCGTAATGCTTGAGTTGTATATGCTTCAAGTTTTGTATGCCAAGGGCCTAAGTGAACCCATAAATAGGTGCGAACTTGTATCCGTGTGGGTTTTAAACCCAAGATTTCATGTATGGACTCGTAATGAAGTCTTTAGCAAGGTACGCTTGGAGCCTATGACTTTCTATGCAAACTTGTGGTGAAGCCCCCAGCAAGATGGAGTTGATGTAGTATCGGACTTGATGGCTTGATTTTGAAGATATCTCGTCACACTTAGTGGAAGTTTCGACCAAATATTCCATATAGGGTTCCTAAGGTAAAAGAGAAGAGAATAGCGTCAAACAAAGGAACACTCAAGGGACGAAGCACGGTCATAGCGCTGAGTGTTGAAAGGTTATGCTAAGGTTGGCTTAGAAGGTGATAATGTAGTTCAAAAAAGGCAAGGGATAAGAATTAGAAAAGGCGGAGCCATAATGAATTGACTCACGGAATGAGGTAAACTAATGATGCAGGTTAAAATCCCAGTCTAATTCTAAGGGTAGGGATGAGCATTGAAAATTAATGATTTGGGCGATCGCGCTTTTCTTATGGGGCCTAGGCGAGCCTTAAAAAATATGTGTTGGATTAAATTGGTCGGGCCTCAAAAGAGGTTGCTACGTATCCATGATGGAATCAGGCCAGTCGTAGCTCTTAACACTTCAATTGGTGGTCGGGAATTTTGCTTGGAGCCATTTGTAATGAATTTGGCATTGATTTAGAAGTGCTCTTTGGCAAGGGATACACAATGATGTATGCTTAGTTTGGTTTGAAGCCGTCGGACCTCAGGGTGAGGTTTCCTACGTATCTCTAGCAGAATCAGACCATTCGTAGTTCAGGCTAAGGAATGAGAAGATGCATTGACTTTTGCCTAAGTCGCCTTTTTGGGTTTTCGACCTAGCGGGCTTTGGTTTGTCTTTTTAGGGCTTATTGGGATGCGATAAAGTTGTGGATTATTTGAGAAGGTTTATTACAGAGGTATGATTTAGCTTGTAACGGTTTTTTTTGGTTATGGAGGTCAAAGCCTTTGGGTTACAATTGGAGTTTTGGGTTGATGGTTAAAGATTTTGAAAGAAGTACATTTGACAAAGCTATTGATGGGCTTATTTGCAACACTTTTTTATTTTTTTGATATTTGCACTTTTTTATTTTTTATCCTTTTTTGGCTCTTGCTTTTTTTTTTTGCTTTTTATTTTTTGCTTTGGTTTTTCGTTGTTGCTCTCTTTTTCTTTTTTTTTTTGCTTACCCTTTACATTGAATGGTTGTCAAATTTACTTCCCATAAGGTAGGTTAAAGGGAGAGGTATGTTATGTATTTAGGTTGAAATGGATGATAAGGATTGGAGAAAGAGAGGAATGCCTCTTTTATGCCAATTATTCATTACCCTTATTAGAACAGTCATGAGAATTATAAATTTATTTCCTTTTAAGGCGACAATTGTGATTTCCATTGATGCTCATTAATGCAAGGTTAAAGAATAAATAAATATATACTCATTTATTAGTTGAAAATTATGAGTACATGCAATAAGGTGGGAAATCCTATATTAGATTGGACACATAAGAGAAAGAGACAGAAAATGAAATCTTAAGTCTAGACTCCTACGTCGCGTGGCGAGACGACTACGTTGCTTCGGTCTTCATGAGATCTCTTTCTAAGTGAAAAGAGAGGAGGTGCATATCTTTTTCCATGGCTGATAGGACCTAAGCGAGTCCAAATGTTTTAATGAGCAATTGGGCTCGGAGGTGTCTATTTCTATGGCATTGAGGTCATTGTCTTCGGCATTTTTCAGTAAATCATTCTCAATCTGGATACCCACATCATATACTCTTGTAAAGCTATCAAGATCCAAGTATTTGATGTGATTTTTGTATTTAGGGCAGAGGTTAGAAACGAATATTCGTGCCAAGTCTTTTTCCGCAGGCCTTGATACCATATGGGTTGATTTCTCTCTCCACCTATTTAAATAATTGGTAAGGCCTTCAATTTCACCTTGTTTAAGAACCTCAAGTTCTCTAAGGGAGGATTGCAGTTGTGTGTTCGACTCATATTGTTTCATGAAAGCAATAGCGATGCCTTCCTAAGTTTCAGTTTGCTTGAGGTCAAGGGAATAGAACCAATTTTGGCAAGTTAGGTCCAACGACATCGGGATTATCATTGGGTACACTTCAAGGTCAACTGATTTGATAATCATGCTTGCATGAAAGTTTCTTAAATGGTATTTTGGATTATCAGTCAGTTTAAATTTAGGGATGTCAGTTGTAGATAATTTTTCAGGAAGTTTTCCCTTCAGCTTGGTGTTATCAATAGGCTCAAAATAGGAATTTGTATTGGTTACCCTATGAACAACACTCTCCAATTTCTTGTTGAAAAAAGGAGATTCACCAGACTCGACCTTCACAAGTCTTATAGTTATTTCTTCTATCATACTAGACAGCTTGGCTAAAGCTCTAGCCATTTCAGCGAATTGTTGCTCAATATTCAATGGACTGCCCATTTCAATGTCTCTTCTGCATGGATCATCAAAGGAGACTTTAGAGAAAGAAGAGGTGGGAAGGAGTGATGAATGGAATGTATGTTTTAAAAAGTTTGAGCTTCTAGGAGCACAAAAACCTATGCATGAATTTTTTTTGTTTTTAAAATTTTTTGGATGCACCTAGACCTAATGCATGTATGCATGACTTTTTTTCATGCACCTAGACCTAATGCATGTATGCATGACTCAATCTATGCGTTCGAACCTGTAAAGGCTGCCTACATATCCCAAAATAGGGAATCAGATCGCTTGTAGTTCAGTACTACTAAATGCGGAATGCATGAAATGAAATGGAGAGTTGTATGCAATGAGACTCCTATGGACTCTAGTTATGCATAAAGTGTATGAATGATGGATAATGCAAAGGGATTCTATGTGAATGCAGTTCTAATGGACACGGAATCCTATTGACTTCAGGTGCCTAGACTTGATAGACTTCTAATGAACTTTTAAGGATGCTAGACTCCTATATTATGCATGGGACTCTAGGGCGAAGACTCCTAAAATGGACGTAATTCTAGTGGATTTAGACTCCTATTATGCATGTACTTAAATGAATCTTATACTCCTGAAATGGCAAGAACTCTAACGACCTTAGATTTCTTAGATGGGTAGACCTATACGAGGTTAAGGCTCCTAACATGCATAGAGTTGGACGGAATTAAGAACTCTAAATGGAGTGAAACTGGATGAACCAGGACATTTAGGTTAGAATGACTTTTAGGCCCCGTTCTTTTGGAGTTATTTTCACTGAACTGAACTGAACTGAACTGAACTGAACTGAACTGAACTGAACTGAACGGAACGGAACGGAACTGAACTGAACTTCTAGATGGACGAGATTAAGATGGACACTAAAAGGAATCCTAAATGATGAGAATAAGATGATATACTTGGAAAGATAGGATAGAGGATGAAAGATGAATTTTCAAAAAAGATAGTGATAGAATTTGTGAAAGAGATAGGAGGTATATTGTAAAAAAAGAAGAAGATGAAGGCGGATTTCTTAAAAACGTATATGATATTTTTTAGATGAATTTTTGAAATAGATGAGAACTAGGGAAAAGATTAAGGAAATAAGTCTTTTGTTTTACAAAAAGATGAGAATAAAGAGAAGGAAAAAAAAGAAAGGGGAAAAAAAGAAAAAGAAAAATGATGGAAACAACAAAGTTGCAGGATAATATAATTGAGGTGTAGTATCCTAAGAATTGCTCATACGGACAAAGTTTGACAATGAGTCTAACAACAAGTGTGAACTCACATCTAGCATCACGTGTTAATGCATAAGGACAAAGATGCCTAGAGCATGACATGGAACATCTAAAAAAGAGACGCAGGGAAAGATGCGTGCAACGCGTGATGGAAGGCTGGACGACTAGAGCATGCGTGGGACGCACACTGGCGCGCGACGCAAAGAAGTTTATTTTTTTCATTTTTTTGATCGTGTAAATTCGTTTGAGATTTTTGACTCAAAAAATAGATAATACGAAATAATTAATGGCAGGCACGCACAAATGCACAAGTAGGATAAAAATATACAAAGTTCCAACCTAAAGTCAAGTTCTACGTTTCAACTATGGTCAGGTTTAGGTTAAGGCTGAAAAAGGTCCATGACTAAGAGATTGATCCCACGCTTCGTACTTTTTGCTTAAAAAGGTCGCCACGTGTAAAACGCATTCCAGTTATCAAGTCACGAACAAGAGAACAATGCCATGGTTGGGTTGGTTTGCTTATGACTAAGATCCAACACTAAATCGCTCAGGAAGCTTTCGGAAGGACAAAGCACTAAACCCCCTGAGGGAGGCCTCACGCATAGAACATGCGCTAATGAAGCAAGGAAGATTGTCCTTATGGTGGCTTACACAGTAGTCATGCATATGCAAAAAAATATGTTATTCTAAAGCATATAAAGATAATAAATCGTATTTTTCAAGTTTCACCCACACATTTTAAAAAAACAATTTTTTTAAAAATCCTCCCTAGTGGAGTCGCCAAATTGTAGGCGTGATTCTATTTCGCCTACGCGGTGTGAGAGCGTATTTGACTACCCCATTGTTAAGGTTTTATTGAATACGTTTTTGAAGTCGCCAACAAGTCTTTAAAGGAAGACTCATAAACCTAATTGGATATTTATGAAACTTAGGGACATCTTTGGGACTTATCCAATGTACATTTCCCCGTCATGACTCCATGAATGGTCAAGGAATCAAAAATTGAGTTTGGGGGTGAGGGTACGAACACGGTCATGAACCACGTTGGCCCTTTGCTGGCCTCTACTAAATATCGATTCATAGCAATTTTTATGCAAAAGAATAACCACATAATTATTTTAAGCACCCTAAAAAAAGATTAGTCTAGGTTGGTTTATTAAACACATAAAAGACTAATTTTTAGTGATACGTTATTAAGCAATCAAAATTACAGGGCTTCTAATAGGTTGTCCAAATTATCTGATTAATTTTAGAACAATTTCTAAGGTCTTGATTAGCAATAATAACATCTTGGTAATGAAATCATAAGCAGGACAATCATAGCAATATATAATAAAATAAAAAAGGAGAATGGAGGTTAGAATGTACAAAAGAACGGATATTTATTAAAGATTTACATCATGAAGGAAATTGTTAGTAACTTCAATAAAATAAATAAGAAAGATTTAAGGACCCTCAGGAATATACCGGTGTGGCTTGGGTCTGAGGGAATAACAACCTTCGAGAGGCGTGAAGCCTTTCAACGAACACTTGTGAAGATTGATCAAAGTAAAAGTATGTGTTTGTGTGTTTGTAAATATGTGTGTATGTGTTTGTAAATATGGAAGTATGAGAATTTGAGAGTATTTCGCTTTGAGAGATCGCAAATATTCGGGCGTAAAGAGTGTGTAAAAGTGTCTCTTTAGATCCGGAAATCATTAGCTTCTTTATATGAAAATATTGAAAAAAAGATAAGAAAGTGCAGTGCGCTCAGCGCAAAAGATTGCACTGGACGCACTGCCACGTGTCAAGCGCACAGTGGTGCGGTGAGCGCAATCCAGCCTGTGCGCCAAGCGCACAGCCTGCGTCAAACGGACCACTAAGCTGGACAACCATTTTTTTACGCGGTTTTCTACAATTCTTTTCTATCTTTATCAAATATCATCTTTAAAAACCAAAAACCAGCTAATTTTTAGGAGATAAAAGAAACCAATTTCAACTTAAAAATCCATTATAATATCTTTGAAAATATTTATTTATTTCTGAAAATATTTAATAAAATAATAAATAAATACAATTAATTATCATGAATAACTAATTGGGCTTTTCAAAGGATTGGGCTGAAAATATTTAATCTATGGGCTCAAAATACAATAAACTATCAGGAATAATTAATTGGGCTTTAAAATAGGACTTTGGATCATTAATGCAAATAAATAAGCTTTATGCCTTAAAAATGGTATTGGGCCTGGCTCTTCGGACTGCTCTCCCCTTGGGTCGGGCCAATTAAGACCGCGATATGTTTCATCACTGGGTCCTTAAATGGGAAGACACGATTATGTGTCTGCAGTTGTAAATAAATCCAATCAACTTATTTCAGTGTGTGCAATAGATGATACATGTTATTATAGTCAACAAAATTAAAGATATTATAAAAAAATATAGCCATCCTTCTAATAATTAAACAAATTAGTAATGGGCATAACTTGAACATTTATTTAAAATAAAAATGAATAACATAGAGTAGTTGTTACAACCTATTGTGCAACAAATTAGAATTATTTCCTTAACAAAGGAAAACACAAAATTTTAAAAACCGACACTCATAGATTGAAAAAAAAAATCCTAATCATCACTTGCTAGATAACGAAGCAAAACTATATTAGTAAGCTGAAGAACATCCCCATCGTTGAAGTCAATATCTTCAAAATAATCGCCGCACACTTTATAAGCCCTTGGAGGAGTGCATGAAGGTTGTATAACATCATATTATAACAATCCAAATATGGCCAAAAACCATCTATCATGGTGCAAACGTCTTCAACAACATCCCAGTATCTGAATTTAGATTTATATTTAGTGTGAACTTCTTGGATACATTACGGAACATAAGACGACCTTCACGAAACAGGGTTAATACCATATCATCAACATCAAGAAAGTTTGAATGATCCAACTTAGGATGCCATATTTTCTCATTCATAGATGTATTTGTAGTTTCTTTGTCAGGGATATGATGTTTCTTTTGAGGGAGATGATGTTTCCATGACGATATTGTATTGAGAAGGGAAAAAATGCTTCGAAAATTATAGATTGAATGTATTTGGACGGTTCTTCAATGAGTAATGCTAGCTATGGTATCATGTCTATTTATAATTGCAATATTGTACATTGGAATTCCATTTTTAAAAATCCAAAAATGAGGTTGATTGAGTATTAAAAATATATATTCCATATATAACATATAGAATAGCAATCAAATTAATCTAAATTAGCAATAATTTAGGATTGATTAGATACATAGAGATTTGGTGATTATAAATTTCCCATCACTTCCTATAATCACGACATTACCATAAATGTTGGCCGATTTTGTCCCATATCAATAGCCATGGTGCCACTTGTCTAAGACTTAGGACATGCATATGTGGCAAAAAAATAATTTCAATTGACATGTGGACGAAAGGATCTTGCCTACATGACACCTAAGCAAATATTTCTAGCTTAATATAATAGAATGATTATGCTCAAAGGAAGGCAATGATCAATTAGCCCATATACGTTTAATGACAACACATCTAATTACGTGGGATATTGAAGGAATTTGCACGATGCTACGTGGCAGCTCCCAATTTCATTCTACCTTTAAACGTGACATGGCGCTATGGATTGTGAATCAATTTCCTAAGCGACATGGCCTCTAGGATTTTGTTATATATAAGTTCAATGTAAGACTATTTGACTAATTTTAGATAGTTTAATATTTTATCTCATGAGTCTTGGAGGGTATTCATTTCTCAATGTATTATGTGAACGTAAATATCTTTTCTATCTTAAAGGGATTTGACAATTTGGTGTCGGCTGTCTAACTTGGTTGGTTTAGCCAGCTATTTATATTAATTGTGCAATACTCCGTCCTTTACACAATAATAATAAAGAAAGTACAACAAAATATAAACAAAGTGGACGATAGCGGAAATATCACCAAGACGGATAATGTCACTCTAAGGTTCAACTAATCATTATTATAAAGAAAATACCATGACAACTTACTTAATAACCTCAAACAAGTTTATCCTTCCATAACTAAAAACAACTAAAAATCCTGAAATACATCCATAGCATCCATAAAACTCATGTGGCTAAACAACCACCCAAATCCATCTACTTCACACCTATAAGAGTGAAAGTCTTTTTAAAGTCCTCATAGATATCATCTACGATCATAAAAACTATAAGGTTAGTAAAATCTCCAAAACACACTTCCCGTGTCCACACTGTAACAAGTCTAGCCTTCGAAACCATCTGCATTTATAAGAAAAATAACATATATCCACAATCAGTAGGGAGTAACTAGCAGTTCTCACAAAACAACTAGCATCAAGATAACATTAGAAAATAAGCTTCAATCATATAGAATTATCACAACATACTTCACTTAACATTTAATCATCACAAAGACTCCAACTACTAACTCACATGAACATATAAATTCTAGCATGAATTTTATAAATAAAGTATGAACATAATCACACCATCAAAATCATAAATCACCATAAGAAATAATGAAGTAAAACATAGGGAAAAGTTTATGAGAAAAAGAGCAGAACGCTAGTGGATCGCAACCCACTTCCTAAAGTTTGTCAGATCTCAACCTCCAGACAGCCTATGGGCTTAAGTTCCATACTGCCTGTGTCTAAGAATGGCCAAGCTCCTGATGCAGGGTAGTACACGCAGCACTCCCTGACCTCTCGGACGACAACAATTAACCCAGGTTTATCCCGATCGCAACCCAGGTGGTTGACATGTTCTTCACCGGATTTCTTATATCTCAAAAGTAAAACAAAATACCACAACAAATTTCATCTCAAATCTTTCCATCATCAAATCAACATCAATAGGGATGCCCAATGGTCTTACACCAGGAACCAAATACTCTCTCTCTACAAACTTGAGAGCTTCTCTCACTAACACTGTGAGTTCCTTCTCCTTCCTTTCTTATTGCATGGGTAATGTTTACATGCATTTCTTCAGAAAGATTTCTTGCACGCGTCAGTAAGAGATACAAGAAAGATCAAGGAACTTTTTAGCTGCACCAATATTTCTTCTTTCCGTATTGTGGGAATTGCACCTTTGGGTAGGTTTGTCAGATTTATTTTTCTAGATATTGCAGTTGTTTTCCATGCAGATCTGAACCAATTAACTCGTTCTACACTTGGCAACTCCCCAAAAACCCTTTCGTCTTCCAATACCTTTTCTGCCCTATATATGCATTGACTCCAACTTAAGAAACACTTGCATTTATTTCTTCTTTAGTTAATTTTCTTCTTTCATTCCTTCTCTCCTCTACCTACATTCCCTCTTTAAATCTCCTGCTCTCTTAGTTATCATTTATTGTGCTTTTGTTAATGTTGCAACATAATGAATATCGAAATTTCCGGATGGGGGCATTAATTACCCCTCCTTTGGACCCTCTTCCCTCAAATACCATAAATTGAAATATGTCTGTTTTGGGCAAATTTTTTAGCCCAAATCCTCCAGCTCCAACTCTAGTTCAGGGCTTAATTACAACCTAATGGATAAAATGTGGTTCAATTGAAGTTCAACAAACTGGTGAGTATTACATCTTCACATGCTCACAAAGAGCAGATATGGAGGCTTTAATTCAGCAAAATACAGCGGTGATTGATGGTCGTATCATCACCTTCCGAAGGTGTCACTGGTCTGCTGTACCTCAAAGCATAAATTTCAACTGTGCTCGGGTTTGGGTTCGCGTCTCAGGATTACCACTGGGTTATTTATCAATTGCATGGGCCATGCAAGCACTTCATCATGTAGGCTTTGTGGAAGAAATGGAGGATCATATGTCTGACCTCCCTACTAATCCGGAGTTAAGGGCAAAAATGATCATAGATCTTTCCAAGCCATTAATCCAAGGTTGGTTCCTTCCTTTACATGATTCACAAGTTAGTTGGGTGTATTTTAGGTATGAAGGTGTTTTTAGATTTTGTAAGAAATGCGGTTGTGTTGGTCATTACACTAGATCCTATCATCTATCTGATTATGAGGCACATAGGCACATTAGGGTTAGAGTGGCTGCCCTTGAGTCATCTGGTAGAGGTGTGCTTTATGGTCCTATGAATTTTACCTATTATACTAACTTTATAGAATGCCTTCCTGATCGTTTTCGCTATCGTAATACACAAGTTAATTTATACCAAAACATTGAAATGGAAGATTTTCCGTTGAGGCGAAGATCTCCATCTACTAGTGATGATAATTCTGGGTTTCAAGAATTTCCTTCGGGGAGTCCTCCATCATCTCCGGGAACCGAGGTTTTCTACTCCGGAGAAGAGGAATTCAATGAACCTAATGCGGATGATTCAAATATTGGACGCATGCATGATAATAGTCAATCTCAAGAAAATCTTTCAAGGATTAATGAAGTTCATCAGTCTCCGGGAACAAGATTTGGGCCTTCTTCAGACCCTTATGCTCAATTTTACCCTTTTAACAATGTCTCTATGCAGGAACCAGTCATATCTCAGGCTTTATCTAATAGTGTTGATTTTCAAGATGCTATGTCTCATGTGAATTCTCAACCTCGACGCACTCTTTTTGAGGTTCTTGGCATTTCTGAATGGGCAAATCATTCTCCTAATATTCCCTCTCAGATTCAAGAACATGGGTCTAATGTTGATTTTATGCAGCAAGTGAATTCAGGCCTACTCGAAGATGTCGTCCAACAAGGATCATCTCTACCAACAGTGGTACAAGCCAGGTTACCTTTCCACTCTGAAGCCTCACTTGGGTCTCCTATGGCGAGACCTATAAGTATTACTCCTCCATCAGGAAGTTTATCTCAGGCTCGACAACGATTGAGAAACATGTTTCACTATTTTGGAGCTAGATCAAGGGTTCGTCCAGCTCCTTTCACTCACTCGCCCCGTTCACACTTCTCTCCAGTTGTAAATTCTGTCCAGTCTCCAAATGGTTTGCCTAGGGAAAGTGACCCACAAAACTCACCTCAATCTCCTGATCAACAACTAAATCTCAGCCTCTCAAGCTTTTCTGTGACATCTTCTCTTTGGCCATCAAAAAAACGTATAAGCCCCTTTCATGGTAGAAGTAAATCAGTTGGGGATTCTGTCCCTCATGTTCATCCTGCTTATGTGGAAACATATTGGCTATTGAAAAGAAGAAATATAAAATGGGAAGGATGGGAAAGTAAAGGTGGGTTTAACCTATGGTTGTTCGATAAAGAAGAGGTCAGATTTCATCCAAAGGTAATAACTTATCAAGAGATGGCAAATGATCTAGGTGTGGAAGTAGGGGAAGAAATTACCTCTAAGCTATCTCTAAAACGTCCTGTTCATGATCAAGCTGCAAGTAGTTCTAAAAAATTCAAATGTGGTGAAGCTTCTACAAGTTTTATTGGTTTGAATCATGGTGAAAATGATATGGAAATGCACTTTTTGGTGGTGTTATCTCTCTCTCCCCAAAGTGTGGGAGGCTGGCCTTGCACAGCCTCCCATAGTGCCATGAAGATCATTTCATGGAATGCAAGGGGTATAGGTGATGATGCCTCCCTTGCTCGGGCGTATGTTTTGTGGTTGGTTCATACGCATAAACCTTTATTTCTCTTCCTATCTTAAACTAAGACTAATGTTAGTAATGTTAGTGAAAAGTTTAGGTCCTTAAATCCTTCTTTTGTGGCTGGCATGGATGCTTTGGGCTCTAGGGGGGTTTAGTTGTTCTAGGTTGGACCTACCATCAAGTTACTACTTTGTTTATGTGTTAAGTCTTCATCCTTTGTATGGTAACTGGATCTAGTGAAAAAATTTGGTACGTGTGTTTTGTGTATGGTGCTCCTTACTTGGAAGATAGGGGGTGTTTGGGATTTACTTTCTTCCTATATTTCTTCCCTTCCAAATTGTCTTGTAATTGGAGACTTTAACCAAATTGAGTTTCATGTCGACAAATTAGGAGGTTCTAACAATATAAGAAGGTGGGAGATCTTTTTACAATGGCGTTTCCGATCAAACTTGATTGAAATTCCCTTTACTGGGCCAAGATTTACTTGGACCAACAAGCAGCTTAATAATAATTTGATCCTAGAACGTCTTGATAGAGCCTATATGACTTCCTCTTGGGAGACTATGTTTCCTAACTCTATAATTTATCATGAACCTATTATCACTTCGGACCATGCTGCCATAATATATACAAACCTCGCTCCTTTTCTCCTCTAAAAATAAAAGACCTTACCAAATGGAAAATTGGTGTCTAAATTACCCGGCTGTGGTTAATATTATTAGATGTTTGGAATACTTTCTACCAAGGCTCCTATATGTACCTTCTTCAATTAAAATGCAAGAACCTTATAAAGCTTCTTAGAGTATAGTGCCTAGAAAATAAGAAATTCCGTGGAATTGATTGGAGAAAAATATGCCAAGATTTGTCAAACTTGGGGGAGACAATTACAGACATTTCAAGTGGTTTTGAGTATATCCAAGCTCTAAATAATTCTACTACGTCTTTGAAAGATGGAATAGCTTACTGGCAACAACGTATGAAAGACTACTGGATTATATTAGGGGATTGTCCTTCTAAACTTTTGTACTCAATAATAAAGAAGCAAAGCTTGAGAAATCATATTTCAGCTCTTAAAAATGAAGAAGGACAATGGATTAATGATGCAGATGGTATTAATATAGTGAAAGAGTACTTTGTAAACATTTTTGGAAATGATAGCACCCACGAAAGTAAAGATGAGACTGATATCTTATTGCAAGAACTACATCTACCTCAGCTTTCTCAACATCAAATCATGGACTTATCTACTCCCTTCTCTTCTGATGAAATTCAAGAAGCTATTTTTCCATTGCGGGGTCTAAATCCCCAGGCCCTGATGGGATAAATGCTGAGTTCTTTAGAGCTTACTGGAATATAGTGGGTTTAGACATAATACTGGGCATCCAACGATTTTTCTCTACGGGGTTCATTCTAAAAGAATGGAACAATACTATGGTGGTTTTAATTCACAAGGTTGAAAATCCTACAGAAGCTTCTCAGCTCAGACCTATTAGCTTAAGTAATACCATCTATAAGTGTATTGCAAAATGCTTGGCTTTTCGTATGAAGAAGATCTTGCCACTCTTGGTGTCGGATTATCAATTTTCTTTTGTTTCGGGTAGGTTAATGTCGGATAATGGTCTTCTTACTCATGACTTGCTTCATGTTATAAACAAAAAGAAAACTGGTCCTTCTACTTTGGCAGCCATTAAGATGGACTTGAACAAGGCTTATGATCGAATACATTGGGATTTCCTTCTTAAGGTGTTAAGAGCTTATAATTTTCCTCCATGCTGGCCTCAGTGGATACATCAGTGCATTTCCACAGTTTCTTACAAGTTTCTGCTTAATGGTAATATTTCGGTGATTCTTCACCCTAAATGCGGTATTCGTCAAGGTGACCCCCTTTCGCCATATCTTTTCATTTTATGTATGGATATTTATACTAGGATGCTGTCTCAAGCTAGTGATCTCAATCAGTTCAAAGGAGTTAGTGTCTCCAGAAGAAGTCCTAGAATTTCTCACCTTTTTTTTTGCTGATGGCGCTCTCCTCTTTTTCCATTCCAATGAAGAAGCTTGTAATAATATTTGTCAAATTACAAGTAGATTATGTTTAACGTCTGGGTCTCAAATCAATTTTCAAAAATTCTTTGTTAAATTTAGTCTTAATACTTCTCCTCAACAACAAAGAAGTTTTAGAGATATTTTAAATATGTCTCAAAGAGATGAATTTGGTACCCACCTAGGCATTCTTGTCGATATTAAAGGCTCTAAAGTGACCCATTTTAATTTCCTTATAGATATGATTTCCACAAAACTGCTTAGTTGGAATACTCTTTTCCTCTCTCAGCCTATAAAAATTATTCTAATTAATAATGTAGCTATGATTTCTCATATTATCTCCTCCTTTAAAATCCCCACAAAAATCACTAATAAGATTGATTCTCTCATTCACTCCTTTCTTTGGGCCTCAAAAGAAAGAGGGTATTCACTAGATTAAGAAGAGCATTACTGACCTCCTTAAAGGAATGGGCGGCTTAGGAATCAGATCAATAGCTATTGTCAATAAGGTTTTTCTTATGAAGAAAGCTTGGCACATTTACTCTAATCCCAAAGCTCTTATAAGTAGAGTTTTCTCTTCAATTAAACCTAATGCTCTAAGCTCAGGGAAGTACGTTCATAAATCTGGTCCTTTAAGATCTTGGGGTTTTCATGGTATCCAACTAGCGGAGAAATCTCTTTTACAACATTCAACATGGAAAATTGGTAATGGTTGCAGGGTTCCTTCTTTCTCTTAAGATTGGGTTAATGGTAAAATTTCAACTGCCAAAGATTATATTCCTCTTCGCCAAATCCAAATTTCCAAGGTTAGTGACTTTATAGATATCCATACTCATACTTGGAAAGCTAATCTTGTTAGGAACACCTTCGTGTATGATGATGCTCAAAATATCTTGGCTATGGAGTTGCCTGGTAAAGATGAGAGAGACGATGTTATGGTTTGGAAGCACAATTATGCGGGTAGCTTCACGTCTAAATCAGCTTATGCTGCTCTTTGTCATGAGCAGATTAACCCTAACCATTTCGCGTTTAATCCGACTATCTTCAAGATTCTTTGGCATCTCCCTATTCTCCCCAAGTGGAAATTTTTTGTTTGGGAGCTTCTTTATGATAAACTTCCTACAAAATATCAGCTACACCGAAGGAGTATCCCTATTCCCCCTTATTCTGATATTTGTACTCAAGATATTGAATCATCTGAACATTTATTTTGCTCTTATGCTCTGGCTCGTGCTACTTGGCAACATATAGCTTTACTTCCTAATTTACTACAAGATGATAGCATCTCCTGCACAGAGTGGATCATCAATCATACTACTTTTTAAAAGTGAGGATGGACTCCACAGTCCTCGTATTCAGAAATTTATTTGGACTCTCTAGAGCATCTGGGTCCATAGAAATGACCGTGTGTTTCGTGGGATCCCTGGTCAAGTCACTACTATTGTGAACTATGTGGATTCTATTCAACAAAAACAACAAGATTTAAGCTCTTTCTCCTTCCTTCATGCTCTTCGCTTTCTTCACCCTCCGGAAAATAACTTAAGTCACCCTCCAGGTTTCATGGGAGTTCACATGGGTATTTCTAATGGTGGGTTCACTGATTACACTATTCAAATTGATGCTGCATGGGATAAAGGAACAATTGCCTGGATCCTTGATGATCCTAGTGATAACTCCATTCAAGGAGGTGGTTAGTATGGGCTCGCTACTTCAACTCTTCATGCTGAAGCCCGAGCCCTCCCGAATTCCCTAATAATCTAGATTCGTCAACAACAGTTTCAGCGGGTTACTGTTCATACAGACTGCTCCTATCTTATTACTTTGTTGCGCTCTCCCTCAATGGTGCCTTGGTCTATCTACTGGACCATATGTCAAATTCGGGGTCTTGTAGGAAATCTTCAATGGTGTTTTCTTCTAAAAGTAAATCGTCAACAAGTTGGTAAAGCACACAATGTGGCTAAGCAATGTGATCAAACGTGTTCACGATTTACTTCTTGATTGGTTTGATTCCTTGTTTGTTTCTTGTTGTCTCTTCCACCTTTGTCAAAAAAAAAAAGGTCTTACACCCAAAATTCAGCAGAAAAACTAGGATCGCAACCCTAAGTAATTCAAATTCCCAAAATCATCACATTCCATCTTCTCATCAAAAGCAACATTATAAAACTCAATAGTTCTCAAAATCAACAACCATACTCACAACATACCAAATCATGGATCAACAAATTCACAACCATTCTATCAATTCAGTCATAAAAGAATAATCTTCTATCATTCCAAATCATAACAAGGAATAAACAACATCACAAACTTAACAATTTCCAAGCAAAGTTATCCACCAATAACCTACCCAAAAAACGACATGAAATGCAATCGGAAACGTAACGGAATTTACACAAAAATCATGCAGCAAGCAAACATACCAGCAGGTCTGCCTTGACCATGCGTGCGCTCAGTGCAGGAGCATACGCTCGACGCGAGAGCATACGCTCGGCGCGAGAGCGTGCGCTCGGCGCAGCTCTTGTGCGTCTAACGCACAGGCGCCACGTCTGACGCATCTCAGTGCGTCCGGCACATCTGGACAAAAAATCCTAGACTAACCGAAAGTTCACAAAACCCAATTATTTCACAAAACGAACGCTAAGCATGATTTTAAGTAAACTTCAGCAACAACCATTCGAAAATTTCAATACTCTAATAATTTCAACAACACAATTAATCATAAGTAAAGTTATAAAACTTAATTCACATGAGAATCAATCATAGGAAAAATCCTATAATCACAAGAATTACCATCTTAACATAAACTAATCATAAGAAACTAGTAACAACGATTCTAATAACATGATTAACCATTCCTACCAAACAAACAAGTAACAACAACAAAATCTATTCTTCATAACACAAAAAGTATGCGACACACCCACTTACACAATGTATTCATCAAATTTCCAAGTTAAAAACATAAATCATACAAGCCTAAACATAATCCTAACAATTAAATCTTTTCCCTAAAACTACCGCGATTTCTAGCGTTCTAAGATAATTACTAGTTACCTGGAACGTCGTGAACATTTTAGCAACAAAGACACTAGGCGTGATTCACTCGAGTAGAGTGTTCATCCTCCAAATCGTCTCCTAAAGCATCAAAGCTTCAATTAGTAGAAGGTTTAGGATGAGAGAAACAACAAAGATTAAACATAACAAATTTAGGATTGATGAAAGAGAGAAATCTTTCTCATACTTGGTCGAAAATGGTGTGCAACAATACGGAAGAAATGCTGGAATTTTTCTGATATAAAAATCAAATTTTTGCAAGGAAAAATGAAAGGTTAAAGAGTGTTTTAATGAGGGATTAATGGGGGTTACAACGGATTCAAAGGTTAGCTCAATGAGTACCAAAAACTCTTCATTGTCCTCTCCAAACTTGCTGATTTTCGGTCCAACGATGTTATAAAAACGCTACGCGACGAAACCGCATCCTAAACACCTAAATAAATAACGAAACTAATATAAACTTTTTAAATAAATAACTAACCACTTTATGTAAAATATATATAACCATAACACACACACACACACACACACACACACACACACACACACACACACACACACACACACACATATATATATATATATATATATATATATATATATATATATATATATATATATATATACATAAAATATATTCACACGCCTAAAAATATTTTAGTAATAAATTATTTAATTTTTAACGAGAAAATACTAACTTAGTATAATTAACCGCGAAAAATTAGGAGCAAAAACACGGGGTGCTACAAATTGTTTGACCATTAACTCTTTATAAAAGTGTTTGTTAAAATCTGTGTTGCCCTATTAGTGTTGATTATTTAGTGCAAGAGAAATACAAAAGCCAGAAGCTAACAAAAAAGACTTTTCCTTATGGCTGGCTTTTCAACTACGGTGTTTAAATTGACTATTGGTTGTTTTACTTGGTTAGTTTAACTAGGTGTTTAAATTGGCTTTTATGTTGGTTGTTTGATTACTTAACTGCTTATAGAAGTGTTTGGTAAAATCAATTATTAATATTGGCTGTTTAATGCAAAATGAATACAAAAGCCAATAGTCAACTTAAAAAGCTGTTAAAATTAGCTTTTCAGCCACTCAAAAAGCAACTTACCAAACACTTTTTAGCTGTTTAACCACATGATAAAACCAAAACAAAAAAAGCGATTGAAAAACTAGTTATCAAATACCCCAAAGCCAAATTTTAATAAAAAGTTACCCATAAGCCAACTTTTAATAGAAAAAAGCTATCCAAAAATTATTTCATCTGTTTCTCAATAAGTGGCACACTTTCCTTATATGGAAATACCATAATAAGTGACACATAACTTAAAAAGTTGAAGTGACAATAAAAAGTTAATTTTTCCCTCCGAGTATTTACCAAACATATTCTAGCTAATTTGAATCAAAGTAGAAAACAAAGTACAGCAAAGAATAGTTGGGGGCTTTTTAGAATACCTTGGAAGATAGTGGTAGGTAGGAGACCGTTGAAGGTGATCATTGACAAATTTGAAATCCAAACCGATCTCACTTTTCCTCACTCCGCGTCAAATTCATTGCTTCATCTCATACCAATAGTGGTGTAAATTCACTCTTGTAGCCTCATTAATCATGCACATTCGTCAACTTTTTTCTTTTCTTCTTTGTGACATGATATTACTAAATTAGTTCATATTCCAATCACTCAATAATCGAGAAAGTATTAGAAAAAAACAATACCCCTCAATTTTTATATGGATGTTACAACTTCCATATTGACTTTTTCATTAATTAAAAATTGTATTTTGACTTCATTTTTCGACATATTTCCTCCGTTCTAAATTAGTTGTGACACTTTTCAAATCACGGATTCATAGACAATTTTTGGAGAGGAGAGAGATAGAGAAAGAAAACAAAAGGCCCCATGTGATAGGAGAGATAGATAGAGAAGCCTATTACCCGTAATGAAAGTCGTAATATCTAATTTGAAACTTCCTACAATAGAAAGTGTCGCACAACTAATTTGGAACGAAGGAAGATGTATAAAACCCAATGTTTTTTTTGAGGGAATAAAAACCCAATGTTAACATATAAGATATACTAGTCTTATATGCACGCTATGCGTGCGAAAACATATAAAATTCTTCCTATATAATAGAGATAGAGATGCAGTTATCTTAGGTTTTTGGGAAATTCTACATGGTGGCCTTCTAGTTTGAATTTTTCTATTTGGCGACAGGGCAAAAAAAGATTTATATCAAGTGACCTCCAACTTTATGTAAATACACATAGTGATCTTATTAAGCTTATATTAAGCTAACCCATCACAACTACAACCCTGCCACCACCACCACCACAAACACGCAAACACCATCCCAACCACCCAAAAAAATGGCCCCTTTTGCTCTCTTTTCTCCACCACCGTACCCATCTTTCTCTCTCATCCCTCATGCCCTTTCTCTCTCCTCTTCATCATCAACATCTCATCCCTCTTATAAATCCCCTCCATAGTCCCATTCTCCGCCATCAAATTCCCCATCTCATCCCTCTTCTCCTCCAAATCAAACCCCAATCTCCATGTCTCGAAATCACTCGCATCCTCAAACTCCTCCGCATAAGTATTCACATCACATTGAATCCCTCTCAATTGATACAAAACAAGAAAATTATACTGTGCAGTAAAGGAAGAAATACTAGTCAATAGATTAAACATTAAGAAGAGGATAAGTCCATTAAGCCATTCTCTTTGAGGTCCTATGATGGAGGTAGATAATTAATGAACTACATTTTAAAATTAGATTGAAATTTGCACAAAGCAAGACCTAGAATTAAGGATATAATTTGGTTTGAAATATACATAAATCTATTTATAATTTATCACTAATTTGTAAATTTGGTATGAAATAAAAATTTCGTTTAATTGGTTAGCCACCAATTAATGAAATAAGGTCACTAGGTAGAATTTGTTATAGTTGGGAGTCACTTTGTATAATAATTTTTTTTGCCATGCCACCATATAGAAAAATTAAAAGTTGGAGGTCACCATGTAAAATTTTCCTAATTTTTTTGTTTGATTAGAACATGTAGTTAACCTTCCTTTTTTTCTTTTTTTTTTTCCTTTTTCTATTTTTTGGTATCGCCCATGTGTTGCCTTATATAATAGAGATTTACAAAATATTAACTTTTTAGTAATAAATAATTATTTTTGCTTAAAGGTGTTAATGAGGCTAGCTTACTCGCAAACTATTCGAGTTCGGCTCGAAATTTTTTAGAGGCGAGCATAGCAAAGTTCAATTTGAAAAGTCTGTGAACAAGCTCAAAATATGTTTTAGCTATATTATTTTTCATATTATAGAAATAAGGATTTTTTGTCAGAAGGGACCTTATAAAAGATTTTGGTTGTGAAGACAGACCCAAAAAAAAAATTGTCAATAGGCACCTTTTAAAAAATTTTGGTTGTTATTTGGGACTCGAAAATCACTTTCCGTTAAAAAAGTCAACTTTCTGGCGTTGACCCTACCTTTTTCACTTAAAAAAACCACTCTCTCTCCTAATTGTGACGCGTGAAACCCAAATTCTTCTCCCATTCCACTCTCCTCTTTTCTTTCCTCATTTTGCCTCCATTTAATTTCACCAACCAGCCAAAAAATCCTTACTCACCTTCAGAGGTTCTCGCTGACTTCATCACAACAACCTTTCTCTTTCCTCTCTATGACTAGCAACTGCTGACATGGAAAAGCAATGGGAATATGGCAGAGGTAAGCAATGTTGTTGACGTGGAAATTGAAAGATAAAGAGTTGTCTGCTAGTTGGATTATTCTACTCAAAGGGTAAGTTACTTGCTTTGTATAAATTAATGTTAAAATTGTAGTTTATGGGTTTGATTATGATAGTTGATTAATTAATTAATTAATTGAAATAGTGGTATCCTACTTTGCTGGGTATTTCTATAAAATGAATACTATAATTTAACCTAGAAAATGCAAAAGATTAATTGCAGACCTTCACTGAAGAAAAGGAGGAAGGAGAAAGGTGAGGGACAAGAGAAAGTGCCTATTGAAGAAGCCCTTGTTGTTTGGAAGAGAAAGCCAAATCAATGTAGTAATTGTGGAGGGTATGGACACAACAAAGCAGGGTGTTCACAACCTCGAAAAGGTAACCACCAAGTAACCCTAAGCACCAAAAGCTCCAAATCACGGATGGTCAACCAAAGAAGAAAAGAGGAAGGCCTCCGAAGGATCAATTGGCAAAGGGAAAATATTGGTATCCTTGACTTCACAAAAAACGGTAAGTCTTCAAAAATCCCGCCGAATCCTCCAAAAGTCCACAAAAGAAGAGAAAGGCACCACCACCAAAGGGAAAGCAGCCCCCTAGCAAGTCAAAGCAACCCAAAGAAGCCCCTCCAATGAAGAAGCAGAGGTCAAATATCCAAGTCAGTCAGATAGTTCCCAACTTTGAGCCCCCTCCTTCATCACAAATGTAGTAACTTATTTGGCTTTGAGAAATAAGCTTTTAATGGTTTTATTTTTTCAATTTATATGGTTGTATTTTGAAGCTGCTGACATTAGCATATTATCACTTGTTATCAGTGATGTTCACAAAGGATATGATGTTTCATTATCTCAAATTTGGTGTTTTTCTCATGATTGGATTTCTTTGATGTATTAGTTGGTCTTAGTACAAGAGTTATGCATATTTATGTATAACATAACCTGGTAAAAGTGAAACACTCCACAGTTCTGCATATTGGTGTTTGTGGTGGCTACTCTTTCAAGGCGTTGGATTAAACTCTCTTGCATCCAATAATATTACTTGCAAATACTAAGCACTTTAAAAAAAGTTTACGGGTAATTTGACATTGGCATATTATCACTAACAATAATCATAAATTCATAATAGCATTCCATCTAGGAAAAATTGATTCTAATAATCCAACCTTTGGGCCGTTCGCTCAAAATAATCCAACCTTTTGATTATTATTTAATAATCCAACCTTTTATCCCAATCCGCTCATAATACACCGTGACCTGTTGAAACAGGTTAATGACCAGGAGAATGGGTTAATTGCACACGTGTCTCGCTCTAATTCGTTGTGATTTAATTAAAATTTTTTTTTTTACCCCCTCCCCTCCCCCTTGCCTACCCACCGCCACCCCTCCCTCCCCCTTGCCCACCCCCTTCCCCCACCACCCCA
Organism: Beta corolliflora; assembly: GCA_947648045.1. NCBI lineage: Eukaryota > Viridiplantae > Streptophyta > Magnoliopsida > Caryophyllales > Amaranthaceae > Beta > Beta corolliflora. Next base: position 24,489 of record CANSZD010001613.1, on the reverse strand, counting down.
TTCCCACCCCCCTTCCCTCCCTCTCCTTCCCCACCCACCGCCACCCCTCCCTCCCCTTGCCCACCCACCGCCACCACCCCCCATCCCCACCCCCCTTCCCTCCCCTCCCCTTCCCCATCCACTGCCACCCCCCCCTCCCCTTCCCCACCCGCCACCTAGTACAACAAAGAAGACTACCGGCGCATGACCACCACTACGTCTCCGACCTCCACTCTCCTCACCGCATCCATGCCCACCAGCCCCATCTCGCGCCCACCACCCCCCCTCCCATCCCCCGCATTCCAGCGGCATCTCATGCCTCCCGGTCAACCCCAGCGCTCCCCCTCCTCTGTCCTCTCACCGCGTCCGCAATCACTCGCCGGCGCATATACCAGCCTGACTTCACCGCCATCACAACCCGCCCAACACAACGCCATCTTGCCGTCTTCTCGGCGTGCGGGGGTTGTTCGCACTTCGCAAAGGGGTGGGGGCGGGGGTGGGGGTGGGGGTGGAGTGGGGAGTGGGGGTGGGGGATCGTGGAGCGGAGTGGGGGGGGGCGGGGATCGTGAGCGGGGGCGGGGGTAGGGTGGGGATCGTGAGCGAGGGGGTGGGGGTGGGGATTCATGACTGGTGAGGCGGGGGGAGGGAGGGAGGGAGATTAAAGGAGAAAATGAAAAAAAAAAAATTTACCATTCTAACAGGTTACCGGTCTCATGGTGCATTATGAGCGGATTGGGATAAAAGGTTGGATTATTAAATAATAATCAAAAGGTTGGATTATTTTTGAGCGAACGGCCCAAAGGTTGGATTATTAGAATCAATTTTTCCTTCCATCTATGGATTCATTTTCAATTAGAATCACTAATGATCACAAGTTTGTTACAAACTAGAATCTAAACTAAGAGCTAAGACATCCTTACTATCACCTACAACACAAGTTTACTCACAACAACATTCAAAACTACAAGAATCACAATCCATAAACACAAAGTCAAACACATAGGTCCTCTTGTGAGTATTTCTCTTCCTTCCCTTTTCTTGTTTGAGAGCAGCAACAACCAATGTCCTTTTATCAGCTTCTACTTTTGCAAGCTCTAACTTCACGTGCCTAAGCTCATTTTGTAGAACTTTCTTCTCCATAACAAGCTGGTTTGTCACCACCCTTTGCCATTCAACCAAGTCATCATCAAGCCACCTAAAAAACTTGCAACCTCTTGAGTTAGACTCTGGGTCATGAATTGGACATGCCACAAATTTTCTTCCTGGATTAGATGAAGTCCATGCTGTTTTGTAAGCAATAGGTTCTCCACAGTAACATACTTTGGGAATCATACTTCCATTTGAAATTAAGCCAAATGACCTCCTGTTGGATGTAGAATTGGAAGCCATTTTATCTAAATTAAACAAAAAATTCCATTAACAAAAAGAGGGGAATATCAGTTGCACAACAACAACCAAAAATATAGAAAGTAGAATTAAAACCACGTAGATTTGTTGAAGAAATAGAGAAAAATTAGAGATTGTGACACTTACTTCCTGATTTTCAATTTTGATTGTGAGGAGCTACTGTGGTTCCAACTTTTTTGTGTTACAGTGAATTAGATTCAGAGAGTAGACCACCATAAATTCAGGGACTTTGAGTGTGGCAGATGGGGTTTTAATGGAGGTAATTAAATGAGAGAAGAATGGCAGTAGAAATAAGAAAAAGGTGGGGGGTTTAAAATGAGGAAAGAAAAGAGGAGAGTGGAATGGGAGAAGAATTTGGGTTTCACGCGTCACAATTAGGAGAGAGAGTGGTTTTTTTAAGTGAAAAAGGTAGGGTCAACGCCTGAAAGTTGACTTTTTTACCGGAAAGTGATTTTTGGGTCCCAAATAACAACCAAAATTTTTTAAAAGGTGCCTATTGACAATTTTTTTTTGGGTCTGTCTTCACAACCAAAATCTTTTATAAGGTCCCTTATGACAAAATAATGCTAAAATGGGTATTAATTCCTGAAATGTGTCGATGTTCAAATTAATTCCATGGGTACCGTCCACGTAGGATTGCTGCCAAAATTTTGGTTTTTTGATAAAACCGCTACTCCAAGTAGCGGTTAATAGCAATAATGTTTCATTGAAGTTGACCGCTACTTCAAATAGCGGTTATATTGTGTCCCTAAGACAAGCTATAAGGCACGCATATAAACCGCTACTCAGAGTAGCGGTTTATTGCAGATAAATTCCAACGTAAGACAACAGATGCATTGCACGCCACGCGGGAGCTGTGCGCAACACGCACCAGGCTTGCGTGGCACGCAGCAAGCCTGCGCTGGGCGCACGCCTGCTGCGCGCCACGCAAGACTGTTGCGTGGAGCGCACAGCTCCCGCGTGGCGCGCAATGCATCTGTTGTCTTGTTGGAACTTATCTGCTAAAAACCGCTACTCTGAGTAGCGGTTTTACCTTATAAACCGCTACTTCAAGTAGCGACTTAATTTAAAGTTAACCGCTACTCTGAGTAGCGGTTTGCTTTGCCGAAAAAAAAAAAAAAATTTTCTCGCGTGCCGTCCTACGTGGACGGTACGCATGGAATTAATTTCAACTTTGGCACATTTCAGGAATAAAAACTAGGGCTGATTAACAGATCACGTCGGGTCGTGTTCGGGTTCGGGTTAATAATAAACGGGTTGAACATGTCCCAACCCAAACCTAACCCGTTTATTAAACGGGTTGCAAAACTCAATCTTGACCCGACTTGTTTATTAAACAGGTTACCCATATAACCCGTTTAACCCATTTACATATTTATTACTATTAAATTTTTATTAAAATTTAGGATTTTTTGACTTTAACCACCTTATAAAATCATGTTTTTCAAAATAACCACCTTATATGTTCATTTTTTTAAATAACCACCTTATATGACCTAAATCCTTTTAAATACCTACCAATCCACAGATTTTGTCAAGGAAATCATCCTCAAAAAGGGTTTAAGAACGATTTCATCACCTCCACCTTTATTCACTAGAATGTATTTAAGGTTTAAACCCTTATTTAAGACCAATTTCTTGGACGAAATCTGCCAATTGGTATGTATTTAAAGAGATTTAGGTCATATAAGGTGGTTATTTAAAAAAATTAACTTATAAGGTGGTTATCTTAAAAATGGTGATTTTAAAAGGTGGTAAAAATCAAAAAATCCTAAAATTTATTAGTTTTCAACAATAAATTCACATAAAAGTATGCATGATTAGATTTTCTTTTCAATTTTTGTGTTCTACAATTAGTATTTTTAAAATTTTCACCATCTTTAACACAACTTTTTAGGAAATTTATATTTTAATTAGTTAAACAGGTCAAAGCAGGTTAATTTCGGGTTGAAAATGTTAACCTTAACCTAACCCATTTAACTAAATGGGTAAGTCGTGTCAACCCATTTACTTAAATGGGTCAAAAATCTCAACCCAAACCCGCTTATTTCAGGTCGGGTTCGGGTTCGGTAAACGGATTGGGTCATTTTTTCACAGCCCTAATTAAAACCCATATTAGCATTATTGAAGGAAAAAATTCAAAAATCCTAGAAATAAAATAAAAATTTAGCTCAATAAAAGTTGAATTTTTTCCTTGAATAATGCAAAATAGGGTTTTAATTCCAGAAATATGCCGGAAGGAAAATTAATTCCCTGGGTACCGTCCACGTAGGACGGCACGCGAGAAATTTTTTTTTTTGTACTTAAGTAAAACCGCTACTTCAAGTAGCAGTTAATCTTTAAGCCGCTACTTCAAGTAGCGGTTAAGTAAAAAAACGCTACCTCAAGTAGCGGTTAATATTAATTGACCGCGACTTGAAGTCGCGGTTTACTGGTACCTGGACCCCCAAGTTGATGGTTGGTGCTGACTAAAGTAAACCGCTACTTCAAGTAGCGGTTCATTAATGGAAACCGCTACTTCAGGTAGCGGTTTACTATAATCCCCAAATCCCACCCTAGCTTTCCCAATTTCTCAGATTCGAACGATTCACTCTCAAATTTGTCTCCCTCTCTCTCTTACTAACCGTCGCCCACAACCCACACAACACCACCGTCGATCACCGGAGCTACACCACCGTCGATCACCGGAGCTCAGCCACGAAGAACGTCGCCCACCGCACAACTGACGCCAGGCGATTCGCTGCGTCGCACAGCCGCACCACCAACAGCTCGCCGCACAACCGTCCATTAGCCCAGGTGAGTTAATTTTTTTGTTTTTTTTTTAATTTAATTTGCTTAGCATGCCATATTTGTTATGTATTTTAGCTTTGTAACTGTTGTTAGATGGAAATTGTTTGGTTTGATTAGTATAATTTAGCATTTTGTGATGGTTGATTTTGCATGAATTGGAAGGTGATTTATTGGTTATATTGGTTGGTTAAAAATGGTGTTGAGCATTTTTTGATGGTTGATTTTGCATGAATTGTTGTGTTTAGGTTGCAAATGCTACTAGTATAGGTGAAGAATGGTGTTTATATTGTTTGAATGTGTAGAATAAGAATAACTTTAACATTATGTTTTTTGTATGTAGAATATGGAACAACCTAAATATCCTTTATACCTTTATTGGAATGGTGAACTATCTCAAAATGACGTTGATATTGTGTATAGAGGTGGAAGGAAAAAAATTTTGTTCATCAATTCTGGTATGATGTTACAAGAGATTCTGAATAGGGTATATGACGTTGTTGGATGTGATCGTATGTATGTGGAACTGAAATTGTTTATGAGATATCCGATGTCGGGGAAATATGTGCCAATTGCACTAGAGGATGACGAGTCACTAAGTGCTATGTGGCTTTCAAAGGACACAAACGTCGCCATGGCAATGGAGGTGTACATTGAACAAGTTCCCAAGGAGATAAATCTCCAAAGTAATGTGGGTTATGTACCTACAATGGACTTTAGGGATAGCATGGAGGTACCGGCATCGCCTCCTAGCATGCAATTTGAATCATTTACTAGCATGTTGTCGACCCACATTATGTCAATGAGCACATGAATGAGTTCGGTTCTCTCCGCTTCGTCTCCCCACATACCATCCACATTCCATCTTGATACTCTACATCGAAATGATGTTGATGTTTTGGGAAATGAGGAGGAGCATGTGGATTCCCGATAGGGAGGAGGACGATGATGCAAGGGAAACAAACTGACAAGGCAATAAAGTCTCGGTGTTCCTTCACAAGATTGGCTCGGAATTGACGAAGTTGATCAAAGGTTAATAGATGCATGGATGACTTGGAAATGCACCGGTTCATTGATTGTGGCTTCGAATTTGAGATAGGACAAGAGTTTGCCTCATTGCAAAGAATTAAAGAATTTTGTGAAAGCATGGTCGATCTCTAGAAACCAGATGTTTCGGGTGTTAGAGTCAGAGCCCACAAAGTATGTCATTGAATGTGCCCGAAAGGAAGTGTGTCACTGTCCATGGAGGTTGCGTGCAATAATGACTAAGTCGTACTCATTCAAAATTGTACGATATGGTGGTCCACATGCAAGCAATTGTTTGGGGAGACATAACATGTGGAGACCATCCTCTCATTTCATCGGATTTCGTTGCTTGATCTTATCGAGGATTTCATTAGGACCGATCCTTCATTCAAAGTTCAACCATCTTGACTTTTGTGAAGAACCAATATCAATTTTCAATAACATACAAGAGAGCTTGGTTAGCCAAACAAAAGGCAATAACTAATATTTTTGGTGATTGGGAGAAGTCTTATCAAGAGTTACCTAGGTAATTGCAAGCCTTGAAAGAGTCCAATCGAGGCACTGTCGTTTATTGGTGTACGATCCCAACACAAGATCCTAGTACGAACATCTTTAAGAGGGTCTTCTGGGCCTTTAAACCCTCCATTACCGGATTCCGTCATTGTCGACCTCTTATCACTATAGATGGTACTCACTTGTACGGAAATACAAAGGCAAATTATTGATTGCTATGGGAACAGATGCTAATTTCCAGCTATTCCCACTTGCCTTTGCATTGTGGAGGAAGAAAGCACCTGAGGACCGGGTCTTGGTTTTTAGCTTGCATTAGACGTTCTGTCACAGATAGAAAGGATTTGTGTGTCATCTCTTATCGTCATAGGGGTATCCTTGCAGCTATGAACGAGCCTCAAAGTGGATGGGAAGAGCCATATGCCCATCACCGATTTTGTGTGCGACATCTTGCTTCAAACTTGAATATAAGTATAAGAATGCTGCCATCAAGAATCTTTACTTAAAAGCCGCATATGCTAGGCGTAAGAGGAAGTTTTTGTACTATATGGATCGAATTGGCTCCATTAATGTCGAGGCGACTAGATATCTCGTTGGACATTCCCCTTCATCTATGGTCTCTTCATCATGATGGTGGATGTAGATATGGTGTGCAAACCACGAACATGTCTGAAGTGTTTAATGGCGTCCTAAAAGGGGCAAGATGTCTTCCGATCACTGCTTTGGTAAGAATGACTTTTTATCGTGTCAATTCATATTTTGCTACAAGGAGAAAATTGGGTAGAAAAAGACTTGAGGAAGACCATGATTATAGCCCGAAGGCGACTACCATCATTGAAAAAAACATGGAGAAGGCAAGTGCTCATGAGGTGATTGTGTTTGACTATGAACGAGGGCTATTTGAGGTCATTACTGGACGTGGAAACCGTATTGCAGGGAAAGGTGGAAAGAAACACACGGTGAACTTAATGCAGAAGACATGTACATGTGAGAAAGTCCTAATATATAAGTTGCCGTGTTCTCATGTCCTTGCGGTCTGTCGATACCGGAGTTTGTCATATAGTGGTTTTGTGGACGCTTCTTTTATGACTGCCGAGTATCGATCTACTTATATGTCCTTTTTCAAGCCTGTGCCTGATATGCATAATTGTTCTCCATATTATGGTCCGAGAATTATAGCTGACATTATTTAGTTTCATTTTTCAGAAGGATATTAATGTGTATTTCTTTTCAGTTGGCTTCGGGTACACCTCAGTAGGTCCCACTTAGCAAGTGGGCTATCTTACTACAGGGATGCACTTGACCATCGACGGACGAGCGGTACACATAGAGTCTCACATGCCTAACTTATATACATTGGTAGACATCTCTCACATGCCTAATATTTGCAACATTCTTTATTTGTAGATGACTTGGCAGCCATATACTGATGCGAGACTAGAGTTGTTGCCTGCTATATGTCGAGCTGATCGACATGTATGGCGCACATTGGCTCCACTTATTTGTTTCGACATTGTGGAGTTTCATTGTCCTGATCGAGTTATGCGCCGGTTGGCTTCGAGCGAGGATTCCAAAGACCTTGTGATACAAGCACAACCCTTCATGGCATAGATCGGAGGTCGAAGAACAAGAATTATCCGCCGTACATCGCCCTTACATAGCGCAGTGGGATGAGCGCGAGAGACGTGTTGTTCGGGGCACTCCGTTTACTGGTCGTACTCATGCCATTGAGGAGTATATGGTGTGGTATCGTCGCATCACGAGGTTACGCATGACAGATCCATTGAGGCGACCTCCTTCTACACATTATCACCTGCGTCTCAGGATGTAGTAATCGGTAAGTGCCATGATTTGTAGTTATACTTTTATTTATTTATCCGACTATATAATATGTATTTTTCTTTCTATGCGAGCACATACTTTATCTCGATGTTGCTCATAGGTGCAACACCGTACTAGACGCCGCCGAGTCATTGCCTCCGAATATGGGGCGCCGCTTGTTTCGCACGTACATTGCACCATGAGAGGGACCGTGTATTGATGCCGTTAGCCGAGCCGGACATGGCCACATCTTACAGGGCGTGTCTACCTCTGCCGCACATACTTCGACTTCTACATCTTCTATGTCTGCTGCCCATACATCTACCACGGCACCTTTGCTTTCGCCTCCAGTCTGTCAGAGGACCTACCGACGCCGTTCTGCCACCACTCCATCTTGTCTTGACGCCATTGCAGAGTCTAGTGAGACCACACCTAGTTCATCTAGACATTCACAAAAGAAGAAGAGGGGGTCTTAGCACTTTCATTTGTTGTTTGTATAGTTCGTTAACACTATGTGAAATATTAAACTTTGTGTTGTGATTGACATATTTTCATAATCTTACTTCGTAATTAAGAAATTATTGGATAAATGTGAATGTGGATGAACTTGGTGTTTGGTGATTGATGTATGCATAGACTTGGTGTTGTTGGATGGAATTTGGTGTTGGAATTGCAGGTTGGATAGCTTTTTTTTTTATGTTTCTGGCATTTTGGCCAGTTATGGGGAAGCTGCAATGACAGGCCTTTTTTTTTTTCATAAACCGCTATTCGCAATAGCGGTTTACATAAGAGTATGATTTGTGTTTGCAAGATATTGACCAAGTAAACCGCTACTCTGAGTAGCGGTTTATATACATAAACCGCTACTTGAGATAGCGGTTTATGTGTGTAAACCGCTACTTCAAGTAGCGGTTTAATTTAAAATAAACCGCTACTTCAAGTAGCGGTTTATCTGGGATAAAAAAAAAAACATTTTCTCGCGTGCCGTCCTACGTGGACGGTACGCAGGGAATTAATTTCCCTTCCGGCATATTTTTGGAATTAAAACCCTATTTTGCATTATTCAAGGAAAAAATTCAATAAAAGTTCCTATATGCGCTGTATCCTGCATGTCATTTTCTCTGTTGTTCCTTTCGTATTAACCCCCGCTCTCTCCCCCTCTCTCTCTCCTCCATCTTACCAGTACTGTACTGATGAAGTCACTTTCTCAGTAGATAAAACTTCATTCCACAAACTATAACTCTTTATATCTTTCCTCTTATAATCCTCAAATTTTCTCTCTTTTTCTTCCACTAATTAATTCTGGAGCATCACTCATCACTTTATCATCATCTGGTAAGTTAACTTTGCTTAAATTTTCAATAATACTGCTATTTCATTATTTTCCACTTTTTGAAAATTAATATTTTACCCTGTAATTTTCTTTTTTAATTGTGCTTTTGATTTCTCAAGATTAGAACATTCGTTTGTGTTTCTACCTTTTCTTTTTCACTTTTTCTTCTTTTTAGGTTTTTTAAATTGCGGATTATTTGGTTCTGAATGCTAGCTTTTGGGTGGTATAATTAAATAAGTAATCATGTTTAGTTCTTTTTTGCCGTTATTTTACCCTTTATTTTGTTGTTAAGAAGGTTTGAGCTATAATTATTTGTAATATTTGATATGAGTATTTTCTCCATGAACATATTTTTCTATGCTGTTCAGGTGGGAATTTTTATTGGGTTATTTGGTCTGTTCAATACAACAATTTTGCTTTCTGTTTTTTTCCCTTGATCTCGAGTTCCGATATTTGCACTGTTTTATTTGTATGTGTTTACTGCATAATAGATGTTTTGTAAATATTATTGTGAATGTGTGAATTTTCTTGAGAATGTGTAGGAAGTGTTAAAATGTTTGCACATTTATTGATCAGTTTAATTTCTCTTTAGTTGGTGAAAATGCCGGAAATTCAACTTGGTGCTCACACTTTGAGATCCCATGGTGTGCAAGTGGCTAGAATACATATGCATGATTGGTTAATTCTTTTCCTTCTAGTGGTGATTGATATTGCACTGAATGTTATCGAGCCGTTTCACCGATTTGTGGGGAAAGGCATGATGGAAGATCTTAGGTATCCTTTGAAAGGCAATACCGTTCCTTTTTGGGCTGTCCCGGTATGTTGAGTACTTGGATCTTTTATGGTGTATTATGTTATGTCTATTGTCATTGGGCAAAACTTCTGCAAAGCAACAAATTATTTCTCCTCTCTTGTTTCTGTTCACAGTTTGTTGCAGTATTGTTGCCCTTTGTGTCATTCTTATCTACTATTTCATTCGGAAGGATGTCTACGATTTTCATCAAGCAACTCTCGGTATGTATAATGTTTATGTTCTTTAAGGAGGAATCTGATGAAAGATTTACTTGGTTCGTTAGCATTTACTAAACTTCTTGTTCAATTTTTTCTAGGTCTCCTCTTTTCTGTACTTATAACTTCTGTCATAACTGACGCAATTAAAGATGGAGTTGGTAGACCTCGTCCTGATTTCTTTTGGCGTTGTTTCCCTGATGGAAAAGATGTAGGTTTTCTAACTTCTTCAGTAGTTGTAAGCTTCCATTTCTGTAGCTTATGGGCCACTGGGGAATTTGGGCTTCCTTTTCAAGTTTCATTGTTATCATTGTTTTCCAGGTCTATCATAATGTCACAGGAGATGTTCTGTGTACTGGTTTTAAGGCTGTCATCAAAGAAGGCCATAAAAGCTTTCCAAGTGGGCATACTTCATGTAAGTGACACACATGCTCTTTGTCATGTTATGCAACTAAAAAAACATAACGACTCATTAAATGTCCTGCCTAGGAAAATTCTGGATTGGGTGTTTGTGCAGCCATCCCTCTTATTTCTTAAAGTTCTTCAGAGAGGTTATTTGTCATGATATGCATTATAATTTTTTTTTTGTGATTTTAGGAAACTGTAAGTAAGTTACATCTTGACTGCATACCATAATTTGCTGAAGCAGGAACCCTGTGGACCAGCAGAATATCTATATGTCACCCCCATAGCACTTCCCAATTCCCATTGAATTTGAACTCTATACTTTTTACTGTTCAGTATAATATTTATCTAGTCCTGAGATTTACCACCTCAAGTTCTTATTGCATATAGCACTCAATCTTCATCCTCAGTTTCATTCGGTTTAAATTGAATTTATTATTCAATTATTGAATGTTTTACTTGCTGAAAAGATTGAAAGATTGCCTGACAATTTGTAGGGTCCTTTGCCGGTCTTAGTTTCCTAGCATGGTACTTGGCAGGGAAAATAAGGTGTTTCGATCGAAGGGGCCATGTTGCAAAGCTTTGCATTATTTTTTCTCCGATACTTTTGGCTGCGATGGTGGGAGTTTCTCGTGTGGATGATTATTGGCATCACTGGCAAGACGTCTTTGCAGGAGGTCTGATAGGTATGGAGTGCTTTTTAATAATTTCGGAAATCTTTGCCGATAAATCATACTTCCCCGTTCCATAATAAGTGAAACATAGTGTTTGGGCACAAGATTTAATAAACATCACTTTTAAAAAGCCAAAAAGTCATAAAATACCCTTAAAAGGAGGAGAGAGAAAAACAAACCACACAAGTTTGTGATGGGTACTCTTGTCATTTTGTCACTTTCTTTTTTCCATTTAAGGTATGTTTCACTTATTTTGAAACGTTCTAAAATAGTAAGTGTTTCACTTATTATGGAACGGAGGAAGTATTTCATTTTGAGTAGATCTCTAACTTTTATTTATTATGTACCCCACAGGTTTGGTGATTGCTTCATTCTGTTACTTACAGTTCTTTCCACCACCATATGATACAGATGGTAATGCCCTTTTGGTTTCTGTTTTTTTTTTTGTTTTTCCTTCTAAGTTCTAACTATGAATTATGGTTCACCGACTTGAAATAGGGTTTGCCTATCTCACATATCTGTCAAAGAGCGGATGATGATGGGTAGTGAGTAGAGACAACAAAGTAATCTTTACTTAGAGCATTCTTTTGTGAAATTAAATTTCCATCTAAAATAGTATTCCCTCTTTTGTATTATTTTCCTCACTTGCCTTTGGCACGAAGATTAAAATTAGTGGATAGAGAAAGAAAAGGTAAGAGAAAGTGTGAGGCTGGAGGATAGTATCAAATCTTGGCTGCATTAACGCATTGTAAAGTTTTTTGAGCTTATGATGACCGAGATATAAGGCCGCAGCTGCAAAGTGTCCGCATTTTCCACAAAAATGGTTCCGCAACCATTATTTCGATCATGACAGCATCCTAGATTTGAAGTCATGGATTGGAGAGAGAGAAAGTAAGATGAAGTTTACTTGAAAGAGAAAGGGTGTAAATTGATATGGGACAACCAATAAAGGTTAGTCTGCAAAATTTGTATGGGTCGGAGGAGTATATATCTGACTGTGTGTTACCTAATAGGGTCAATTTTGAGGTTTCCGGTTCAAGAAGCCGGCTAGTAAATTTGAAATATTTGGAGGAACTTGTTGGTTAGTCAATATATTAACTATTTCAAATATGGTGGAGAGTCATTAAGGTGGTGGAGCAAAGTTAGTTCTTATATAGTGTATATTTTATAGTCTCTTTTAGCTTGGTTGTAGCAGGTGAAAATTGAAATCATCGTTAGCAAAATGAGTAAGCAATTGATAGGGTTTTTATTTTGGGGGTGGGAGAATGGGGTGGCATGGTTTGTGGTGTAGAGTTCTATATTTAAAGGTTCAGTTTTCAGAGCTATCCAGGATTTGCATCCTTTATGGGAGTTTGGGGACATGTTAACTAGATGAGATGATGATCAAAAGCAGTGGCGGATCCAGGAATTTATGAATGACGGGTCACTACCGACTAGGTTGCACAGAGACGGATACAGGTACGGGTTCGGATACAGGAAACATATCAATCAAATTCACTTAAACTATTCAATTTAATCTCATATCAATGCATTATGCATATATACAAAATAATTTCACATTAAAGGGAAATCCTATCCATCTCCAACTAATTCAACCAGCACATAAAACACATAAAACCAAAGGCTCATTCATGGCCTCTCCAAAAACTTCACATGATAGGTCTAATTCTGAAAAATCATAAAACAAGGGTTTTAGTGCATTACCTGAACAAAAATCAATCAAACCTTCAAAGCTAATCCAATGCTCATAGAGTCATAGTCATCATTTACCAATTAGCCACTGTAACAAATTATATTAAATTAACAACAATAAATATAACAATAATAAATTAACAACAATAAGTCAATAATATAACAACAATAAATTAACAATAAATGAAGTTTGGAACTCTAAGTGTTTTAGATACATTGCTCATATTGAATTCTAGGTGCTAATTGATATTTAATTTTCACAATCTTTGTACAAATTAATCAACAAGTAATCAAATCATCTCGTTGAATGTTAGTCAAGATTATAATACCAATTACCATTACCAAGATTGCAAGGCAAAGAACTAAGCAAAGAATTAATAATAATTAACACACAAATTAAGCAATTATCTAAGCAAGCAAAGAAGCGGCGTTTAGCGAGAAACCTCCAAGCTCAAATCAAGCCTAAAAAAACAAGAATTAACACACAAATTCAAACAACCAAAAGAAACAAAAAAAACTCACCCGACGTTTAGCACCGAGGCGGCAAATGAGATGACAATACATCTTCCTGACCCGGTAAAACCCGCACAAGGCGCGAAGGAAGAAGCGCAGCGAAGGAGGGGCATGCTTTGCGAATGGGAAGCGCAACATGGGAGTGGATAATGGAAGTTCTCGGAGCAAAGAATTGATCGTAAAAAACCCTAAGTCCGCCTACGAAGAACCAAGACGAGAAAAATACCTTCAAACAACCTTCCAACTTAGAAATTCGTTCTTCAAACTCCAATAACTGCAAAATCCCCACCCAAATTGAACGCACCAAATTAGTTCCAACAATCTCACCTGAGGTTTAGCGAGAGAATCTCGAATTCTTGAGTTCAATCAGGCGCGCCAAACGCTTCAGCCCTAAATCTTCAACAGCAAAAAACTCGATTAAGCCCTAAATCTTCAATCACAAAGCATCAAACGATTCAACATGAGACTTGAGAGTCGAGAGAAGTTAGAGGATGAGACTCGAGAGAAGTTAGAGGGACGAGATGGAGAAGAAGACTGAAGAGAAGAGGATGAGACTTGAGAGAAGTTAGAGGATGAAAGGAAGAAGACGGCTGTAGAGAAGAGTAGAAATGGGCGCTTTCTAAACCTAAAAGTTTTTTTTTTTTTTCTGGGGAATGGTGGGTCACGTGACCCACCAGGACTAAATGTGGCTCCGCCACTGATCAAAAGCATTGGAGCTTGCTACTCTCCATATTCTGCAGTGATTGAGCTTTCACTGGTTAGTATAATGTGTAAGAGCTACCTTGAACATGCTTTCTGACTCGACAATAGACTCAATCAGCTAGAAAGAAAGGAGGTCAAGGTATATGGAGACATATGGATAATAGAGCACTCTTTGCCTTCATACTCCTCCGACCCTCGATTGAGGTTCTTGGGTGGCTGCTAAGTTCAAATCTATTATGGAGGATTTGTTTTGAAGAAGAGCCTTTTTTTGGTAAGACCCACACCTTGTTTTAATATAGGTTATTGTTCTGCCAAGGTATATGAAGGTATAACGCTAAGTATAAAGCTTGCGAATTACCCAGATTGGTAGGGAACAATGCAAGCTTTTGCCATATTAGTATAAGTAAAAATGTTTGTGACATTAGTGTAAAATAATGCCATGTGCTTCATATACACCTTTGTTTTGGTGTTAGATATTAAACACGACATCACATACTATCTATGTCTATTTTACCCAACTTTATCCAAATTTTCAGAAAATATACCTCATTATGTTCGTCTCTTTCCAACACTTCAGAAGTACAGCTACTCATATACTCTGCTTCACCAACACTTGAGAATTGAGATTATCTCTACTAAGCTCAAATGACTCTCTTGTAATGGTATAGGGTGGCTAGATGCCTGGAGGTGACGGTGGTGAGGATGGAAGAAGTGGAATGGGTAGGGAATGAGCTTGGAGGGGACATGGTGTCCAACCTAAGGAATTATGAACCTTGGCCTTTTGCTATGTTAAGTTTTGTTTTGGTTTTGGAGTTGGGAAGTCGTGAATTTTCTCGTTGTGGGTTTTGCTTCATGTGCAATTTTGGCATTAATGTGTAGATTTCAAATTTTTTGTGGATTTTAGATGGTAGAAACTAGCTTCAAACTTTTAGTAAAAAATGCGTAATGCAGGTAATGGATTGCCAAAACCATAGAGTGTGTTGAATGAAGTGTAGAAGAGGCTTCAGAAGAGAGGGGCAGAGACAATTAAAATCTGGGGGCTTGTGAGTTAGTAGGAAGAGAATGAAGGAGAGACCAAAAAATAATAAAAACCACACAAAAAAAAGTAGTTAGAAATAAGAAATAAAAAGGTTCTACAGTCTAATTGCAAAAAGAATTGGAACAAAGAGGACAATGAACATGTATGTGTAAATGCACCATTTTAGAAACTCCAACCAAAAATTTAGATTTATGCGACTCCTGTTTCAATATTTATGTCAATTTGTTGCCAATGGTTTACTTGATTATACCAATTTGGTTAGTTGGCCCATAAAGCTTATTTATAACACCTTTCACCCCCTTGTTGAAGATGCTTGAGCTAATTTTTAGAGGGAAATGTCTTATAATTGCTTTGCTTAAAATAGAGTTAGATTTAGCAAGTGAGTATGTGGAGGATATTATTGTTATTTTGGAGTTGTTGGGTGCTGCTAGCATGAATGAAGCTTGTGACTTGTCAAGAATCAAAAGCTCCTCAAGAGTGTTATGTAGTTGCAGGCTTGAAGCTGAAGTATTTCATTTAGTGTTACGATTTGCTTCCTTTTTGGCGGGATAAAAATTATGTGAGAGGGCAGATTTTATTGTTCTTAGCTTTGTTTTGAATCTACTACTGCTCACACTACCAATACTATTATATGCCGATATTCAACATTTTGCTCGAGTAGCTTGTGTCATGAATCTTTAATCGAATCATATCCTCAATCTAAAGTGTCTTCTCTATACTCCTACTCAAAAATGATCTTCACACTTGTGATCGAAATGGAAATTTAGAATATTGTAAGATGTGGAATGATAATTCAGGTGCGGGGTAGAAAGAAAAAAAGTGGAGAAAGTGGTTGGAAAAGAGAAAAGATTGATGTGGTGGATAGAGAAATGGGAAACCAAGTGTAAATTGGTAATGTGAATTTTTGGGACACCCCGTAATGGAAAGTGCGAATTTCATTTTGAGATGGAGTAACCCAAAAGTAGCTTTGAACAGATAATGTAATTATTTCCTGCCCACTAACTCCCCCTTAAACATCTTCTGGTCTCTCTTTTTTTAACCTTTTGGTAATCAATAGTATTCCAACTTGAATATAACCTTTTTAGAAGTGTCGCTACTAGTAGATCATCATAGGAAATCTTCCCTATTAATTGCGTCAATGAAGAAACAATGCACCTTATTGGAAGAATTTTCATGCTTCTTATCATATGCAAAGGAAGATACGTGGAGCCCACTTAACAACAAAATCAAAAATATAGTTGACTCCTACAGCCATAAAGATTATGGCTTAGATGCAAATTAATTCTTACTTACCACTGAGGACAAATTAGCTGCAAATAATTATCTGCTTCTACGAGGCTGAAATGCTGCAGCATACATCCCATACTTTTTTCATTACCCTGCTATCCATATTTGCTAGCGAACTTTGGAATGATCTTGCTGTTGCTGTGAATTCTACTGAGATTGCTTAAATGGCATGACTAAAGCAGACTTTAGCAATAGCTGACAGTGGAAATTAATTCTTACTTACCACTGAGGACAGGGTAAGCCGATTATGGCTTAGATGCTGCAATATACCCACCTAGACCCCCAATACGTTTTACTTATAGCAGGAGGACAGCTCACTGATTCTAGAAGAATGTTTCTGTTATTTAGAATCATTGGATTTGCTGAGTCATATTTAGTTTGTTATAGAGAGAGAAAGAATTAGCTGAGGTGTAATTCAGAGCATCATACTGCTGGGATGTTTCTATAAATAGAGGAGAGTGCTAGTAATTAAGGCATTGAGAAATTAGCCAAGTTATTTGTAATTGGAGAGAGTCTGCCTCTCGAAAGCAGTACATTATCCCCACCCATTTCTGGGTTTATCAATATTAAGCTTTTTCCTGTTCTTCCCTTACATTTCTATCTGTGTTGCGAAATTACAAGTGGGTTCACCACAGATGCAAATTGATTCTTACTTACCACTGAGGACAAATTAGCTGCAAAAAATTATCTGCTTCTATGAGGCTGAAATGCTGCAGCATACAGCCCATACTTTTTTCATTACCCTGCTATCCACATTTGCTAGCGAACTTTGGAATGATCTTGCTGTTGCTGTGAATTCTGCTGAGATTGCTTAAATGGCATGACTTAAGCAGACTTTAGCAATAGCTGACAGTGGAATTTCTTTTGACAGCTCTGGAAATTGACATGAACTCCTCATGCCATCCTATAAAAATTCTTCGCACTGCAACTATCTTTGCAACATTTGTTTACTCCATGATCTGGCAAAGAACATGTGATCGACTGTTTCTCACTCAATCAGGATCTATATAAAGGATATATTGATCCCATTTCTATTTAGGCGTCCATATGTACTTCTATCTAATCCCTCCTCACAACCTAGATAAATTAAGCAAATCAACCATCACCATACTTTAGCCATTGCAGCCTTGACTTTGAAGAGACCTTTATTGTCATATTTCCTCTTTTTGGACGTTCCAAATTGATTGTTTACATGCTTATTATTAGTGCAATTAGTGTGCAACTCGAAAAATGATATTGGTGTATTTATCAGCGCTCCTTATAGGTATGTTTTGTCAGATAAGACACTAAGGGTGCGTTCTCTTCTCTTTAAAGAATTTTATAGGAAAAGTGAGTTCGGATAAAAACCAATAAGTTTAGATAAGTTCGGTTCAGCAAAATCCAGGTGAAGAGAACTCCCGCGATGGTGGACTGAAGGGAGTATGTTTCCATGTGTGCTCTTCAGTGAAGTAAATGTGTTGCTGTGCTATTATAAATAGTTCCTCCATCCTGACCTTACTTGCTCATCGTCACTTTGGGATCGTCCAGGATTTGGATAGCTGGATAGCTTCTTGTGCACCGCGGATCCTCTTTATTATGGCATCATGGTGAACCTTGTTCACATGTAGTTGTGCTTGATAGAATTATAGTATATAGTATATTCTCAGTCCTTTATATACTCTGGTCTAAAGTGCTGTTGATGGATGATTGGGTATCCCATTCATTTGTGTAGAAGAGTTTTGTTCTGTTGTTGGTCTTTTGAGTTTGGTATTACCTTTGACTCCAAGGGAACCGTCTATTGATGGAGTTTGCCCCAAAATATTGGTGCTGCAGCAGAGTAGTGCACTAGAGCTAGAGTATGACCTGGAGCTCACAGGCTCAAGTTGAGAAAATGTCTGTCAATGTGAAAGTAACAGAGACAGTACCTTTGTTGCACCATTTTACCTTTCTATATTCGAACATGACAAGAGCTTTGTGTACTTGGATGCGCTTTGGAATAGTGTTTCTTCCTTGTAATAGCGTGTACCACAGGGAAAAGTTGCTTACACAATTACGCGAAGGTATATGAAAGGAAGGCCTGTCTAGCGAGGGGATCAAATAGGCCAGACAACCTAAAATATTAAAGAAAAATTACCGCTGTAGTGTTCTTTCCCGAGCAGAATGATTGGAAGTAATGTGCCTGATGAGCCTTCATTCCCACGTAGGTTCTTGACATAAAGTGTCTGGTCATTAGATTACCCTAAATAAGATTTTGCCCTTGTGTTGAACGGCGGAGAGGGGGGGGGAGAGACCTTTGGTTTTTGTGTTAGTTAATGAGCTTGATGGGTAATTACTGGAAACACATTAATTGCATCACTGGCTTTGTCTAGTGAGATGTATATTACTATTTTTTGTACTGCTTATAACTTCAATCTTATGTTGGCTGGTCTGCCAGTACTATTGGAGTGAAAGGAAGAACTCAGAAACAAAATTGATAAAGCTTCATGAGTATTAGGACATTTTTACAATATGGGAAACGAATTAGAAGGATAACATTAAGGTACAAGGGTTATGAGAGGAATCCAAACTTTCATTACTTTTTAGCGTTTAGATTTTATTGGTTCAATAAATATTTGAGCCATTGTTCTGATTATGTAGCAAAGGGTTTTGTTACGAAATAGAGAGTCCGTCGCTTGAACCCTCTCTATTGTACCAGGGGCAAGGCTAGGATTGTCCAATCGCCCCGTCACTTTGTCATGGCTCTCCTCTTAAGAGACATTGGGCTTGATGTTGATGTTGGTATGTGCAATTAGGGTGGCGATTACTTTAAGAGGAGATAAGAAAACTTCTCCGATTTGGAGTTATCTACCATCCTTGATGTTTCACATAATAATTTACCTGCTCTAGAACTTGCACCATATATATATTACATTATAGTGGATTCCCCTTGTCCGAAGTACGGCCTGAAGATTATAATCATCACTCCAATATTACTATAATTGTTTTTGCAATAGCCTAGCCACCTCTTTACGGAAAAGGCAGAACTACCAGTAAAATAAGCATGACATTGATGAAGATTTCCTCTTCTACATTTGATGTTGCCCTCAGTGCTTTTTTGTTCGCTTTCGAGTTCTGAAGCTTCAACAATAGCCAATCTCATTTCTTCCTGGATCATAAGTTCTAGTTCTTATGGTCTTTATTTTTTGGCTGTCGCTGTAATTATAAATTTTGGTTGAATAATACTTGTTTTACCTCTCATGCTGACAGGTTGGGGACCGCATTCGTATTTCCACATGCTGGAAGAATCAAGAAATGGTGTACAGCGTCCAAGTACCCAAATTGATGCTCTTGGTGTTCGTCCTACAGAATTGGAAAGCGTACACGTAGAACCCCAGCGTGGTTCAAATACACCAGAATTTGGTTATTTACGGCGAGATGACAGGGAAGGTGGGATGAGTCAGTGACCCCCATTTTTGTATATAGTGTGTAAATCAGTAGAGTTGGTTTCCTTGTTGAAGTAATGAGACTATTCTTGGCTGTAATTAGGTTAATATTAGTAAGTTCATTTAGTGTCTAACGTAGATACTCCATTTCTGCCTTGGACGTCAAAGAAGATCTTAATTGAAAGATGATTTAATATGTTTTGGTGTTATTTTGTTTCAATTTGTTATTCATGTGGACTACTGGCTAAAAATTTTCTTAAAGGTGATTCAGATGAGCATGGTTCAAGTTAGTATTATCTATACCTTGACTTTCCCCTCAAAAAGTAAAAAGTATCTATACCTTGTAGTTAAAACCAACAATCCCCTAGACTCTGTTCTACACTTTACTTTGTTTTCTTTACCAGTCTCCTCTTACATCTATATAAATATATTAAAAGGCGTTCCTAAACAAGGAACTGTGTCACGTGGCGCTCTCCCTAGGGAGTTTTAGTTCATGTAATCCATGTACAATAAAAAAAATTAGAAATTGCATAGTATAAGTTTTGATCCCATGACTTCAAGTTCATATACTAAAGTTTTAATCACTAGACCAAGTTGTATTTAGTGTTATTATTTTAAAGTACAATATTAATAAATGAAATTTTTTCTTACCCGGGGCATAGCCCGAGCCTAATAACTAGTTTACATTCAAAAGGAAAACATGCTCTATATTCATTCTCTTCCATTGATTAGGGGAATTTGAGCAGCACTCATAGTTATATAGTTGTGCTAATCGCTCAAATCTCTACTCTTTCATTTTTTTTTTCCCACAAAACTATTATACTAACACCAGACACAAAAAAAATGACACACAAATAAAAATAAAGGCAATTGATTTCATTTGTTCATCATTGTTATTTTTTTTTCTTTTTCCCCTTGCATGTCTCCTTGCGGTTCTGTAAGTCATATTATGAATGTCTTTATGATATAGAACCCGTGAAAATGGCTAAATAATAAACCTGTGAAAATGGCTAAATAATAAACCTGTGAAAATGGCTAAATAAACCCGTGAAATGCATGGCTAAACAATGAACCCGTGAAATGCAAGGCTATATGAAAAATAGAAGGTACATATATGTTGGTATTCCCTACATATTGATGTTTCAAAAAAAAAAAATCTTTCTATTACACCAGATTTAATGCGGGTGTACTATGTGCATGGTATACTCAAGACGACTATTTGATGACATTAATTTTAGTTCGATGAGCAATAAGCAAGAAAATAGATTTGAATTTATCGTGGGCCTAGTACCCCCTAGTGCATAATATGATTTGAAATTGTCTCATACTACTATTAAACTATAAATCCTAATTGGCTTTTATTGTCAAGAACTACCTTATTGAGAAAGGTTTGAGAAACCATATTCAATAACATTTTTGGGACACAAAGGTATGGTGGTAACTTAATTAAATAAGAAAAAAAAAGTTCATGTAGTCTCTTTATATAATATTACTTTCATGTCCTTTTTTATCAATTATATTCTACCTACCAATGCTTATATAATATATATGGAAAGATGAGAGAGAGAAAAGTAGAGAGAGAGTCTAGTGCGAAAAGGGGAGTAGCCCAAAATTCCCAAATCGCAAACCCTAGCCCCAAGCGAAATCCGTAAAAGCTAGAATTAGAGAAAATTACTCCTTCCCAATACAGCCTCCCTGTCAAATTTGTGATTTTAGTTGTTACTTTGCATCTCCTTAGTGTTAATTGGTGGGTAGGTAGTCATTATGAATACCTATCTTCTGATATTTGCGAAACCTATTCAGCGATGGAATTCATTAATGTGGAAGTTCAAAGAGTGTTGGTTAACTCAAGTTGTACTGTTAGTATGAGCTTTCAAAGAATTTCAACCGAGGAATTGATCTTCGCTTTTTTGTTGGAAGGAGATTATTTTTTTAGATTATTTTTAAGTACAAAATCAAATTAGGGGCTAGGGTTTGTGCCCGCAGAGCATTTATGGTGAGTGTGAGGTTTCGTTACCATTTTTTGTGGCACAAGTAACCATTTTGGCGTGCTTAAGCGTTTAATGCGTTTGAAGGAAGGTTATTCCCGCCTAAGTTCTACAAGTCGAGACTTCAATGTCTCTTTGAGTCCTTTCTCTCTCCTTCTGGAGCATTAAATGCGATGGGATGGATGATTGGCAAAAGGAGGGTTTTCCCTCTTCGCTGTTGCTCTGGTGAGTTTCTGGCTCCCCTCTATATAAGGCAAACTCAGGTAAATTCTTTCTTCACTCAGTCTTTCCCTCTCTATTCAATTAATGTGTCTTGCCTAAAGTATTCTCATTTATTTGCTAAGTTGTTAAAATTTATGATGGAAAAGCCAAATTCTTTTAAGAATGTTCTTATAGGGAAACCCTAATTCCCAAAAAGAGGTCTCAGATTGTGATTCTTCTTCCAATTCCGTGCTACCAAAGGAGGATACTCCTATAGCTAATGAATCCGCTCGAAGGTGATGGTCGTTCTATGGACCCTCCTCCCCTCCCACCTTCCCCGAGGCTCTTATCCTTGATGATCTTCCCCAAGTTCAACTTGATATAGTTGAGATTTCCAAGTCTTGCCCGATAGGTAAAATGCTCTCTCGCTCCCCTTGATTTGCGTACTATTATTGCACGTTCTAAAGCCGACTGGAGGTTTATAAAAGGGAGGTCGAATATCTCGAAATTGGAAACAACCGGATTCTCCTCCGTTTTGAAAACCCCCGTGATTTATCTCTTGGCTTGGAGTGAACGTCCCCGGGGTAGCATCTCAAGGGGGACTTGTTTGTTATTTACCCATGGAAACCCTCATTCGATCCCTACCCGGAGGAGACCACACGGGTTGATCTTGGGTTAGAATCCCCTCAAGCTTGCCAACTAAGTTGTTGAATCTTTGATTCCATTGCCAATTTGCTGGCTTCTAATGATATTGGAGCCTTGATCAAGCTTCGATCGTAGGTCTCTCTTGAGAAAACAAAATCGCCTATGCAGTGGCTTGTACTGCGTTGATATTCAAGGTCCTGGTTGGAATTTCAATGAAGTTGGGTAAAGTATGGTAATTTAGTGCAAAGGTTATATTATTTCGTATGAGGATTTCTCCTTCCGTTGCCTATTTCGTGGTGACTCGCGTATTTGATTGATGTATGTCCTCTTTGCTGAATTCTCCAAAGAAAGTGTCTTCACAGCTGTAGTTAATTGAAAACCCTAAGCAAAAATCTTTATACCACATACCTTTAGCCAAGGTCGTTGGACAAGAATCACATGTTCCCACCGGCTGAGGAAGAAGCACAAGTGGTAGAAGCACATGTCCAAAGATAAACACCTTGGCAAAGGTTAAAAAGCTTCCTCAGCCGATGTCCCATTTACAAAGAGATTTGGAAGCTAGGCAAAGGTAAGCTAGCTGCTTAAGTGTCACAAGGTGTTGCAAATTCTGAGCCATGGAAGCTCCTCGCTCGTTGTCAAAACCAATGATCTCAGCCCCCCGTCGCTGCTAATGTGAAAGATAAAGGTAAAGGTAAGCTTGTGATTGCTTTCTATTAACCTAGATGACTCCCTCTAATGATGAAGAAATCATGCTGCTACCTCTAGCTCCCCCTCATGGTGGTATGTTGCCTTGGGAGAGAATGCTCCCGGGTGGATTACCTCTTGGATCCTCCTCAGCTCCTCTCTTCCCTTGAGGGTGTATTCAATGAAGATCTTGTCGATCATGATGAAATTCCTCCGAAATGCTCCTCAAGGATCGCCTTTAGCTTTACGGATGACGAGGAAGACTATGATGATGCTACTCTTATTATTGTTGTCATGATCCTAGTGATCATATGGATGAAGGTAATTCTCTGCGTAAAATTATTTCTCACTCTCTCCATTCGCACAACTCTATAATCAACCAGACATCAGAAGCATGGGTACTGATTCCCGAATCTACCGGGCCAGGTGGCCGCCGAAACCGGTTCGCCCAAGAGGGAGGGTGGATGGCATGGAGGAGGATTGATGCATCCTCAACCCCGAAGAGGAAGAGGGTTCTAGGTTTGTCCATTTCCACCAACATTATTGCTTAGTTAAAGGTTTTCTTTTGCTATATAATCAATAATGATCAGCCTTTTGGAATATTCGAGGGACGTGGAAGAAAAATGCACTTTATTGAAGTAGGGATTTTTTGTGTTATTAGTAACTTCTATTAAAATATGTATGCTTTGTGAAGTTCGGCCAGTTCTCCTCCCAAGCTTGTGGCTAAAAGTGCCATTTTTAATTTTTTGATTATATTCCAACAACTGGGTTCTCCTAGTGGAATGTGGTTAACGTGGAAGGATTGTAATATAAACCTTTTAGTCTCTCTCGCTATCTATAAATCTATTAGATTCATGGCCCAGCATTAGCTTGTTAAATTTAAGTTTTTCATTTGTATTGTTTTTTATCTATGCTCCGCCTTAACTCTTCCTTTTAGAATGAATTATGGGCGTAATTATTCAATATGTTAGCTCACTAACTGTCCTTATTTTAATATTATTGGGGGATTTAATGTAGAGCTTAGCAATGAAAATGATAAGATGGGGGTGTTGCCTTCTCTATTAAGAGGTTAAAATATATGAACTTATTAAAACAACAATGTAGAGTGTGCTGAAATTCCCTTATCGGACCTCCCTACGTGGCTATCATTTAAAGAAAATAGCCGGTTAGATAATGTGTTTGAAAGGTTGGACAAGGAAGCAACTTTCCTTTCCCCAAGCCAGATCAGCTTCCCAAAGCTCATCTCAAACATCATAACTTTTCGTCTTCAGATCATTGGCCGTGTTTCGCTTTCTTCTTTTTTAGTCCCTCAAAATTGCAAATCCCCATTTTTAGATTTGAAAAATGTGGTGTCTTAGAAAAGATTTTCAAAACTTAATTATGAAAA